>JAQPPZ010000066.1:0-600000 GCA_028583015.1 Wollemia nobilis | reverse complement strand
AAGAGTGTCAGTTGCTAATAAAATTCAATTCTTGGCAGACAACACTTAGGTGATATTAGGGTACAGAGCTCATGATGTAAACTGGTATCAAGTCAAATTGGTTTCTTGAAATTTCTTCAAGAGACACAAGTTGATAAAAAAGGTTGTGAGGATAATGTATGAGCTAAAGACATAAGCTAAGGCAATCATCAAAAATGTGGATATAGCCGAAAATTATGGTATGCCTAGCTTTTGGGATGGAAATTCACATCTTTTGGTAGAAGATAAGCTAAAGGTCTCTTTGAGAAAGTTCTTAGAAGATGAATTATAGATTGATAGTTGGGAGGAGCTAGTCCAAGAAGATTCAATTTTCACTATGGCTCAGGATATCACTTAGATGAATGCTTGTCTACATGAACTGAGTTTGAAAGCAAAATCTCTATCGTATGATAAGATCAAGGAGCTAGAATACCTGTATCTCACATTCAAGGAAAAATTTGATACAAATGAAGAGACCTGGAAGAAGGCTTGCGCCACCTACAATGAGGTTGTTCAAAAGAAGAATAAACAAGAAAAAGAGAGAGATAAAATCCAAGAAGGCCTCATCTAATAGCGCACCACCTTCAGGTCAAAAAGAAACAGGTAATTCTAGCGAAAGCACCCCATGATAATGATCGCTTCAAAGTGAGTTTTTGTTTGCCTTTCCTATATACTTGGTATTTTTCCCCTTATTTCCCTTCTTTTTATTGTTATTTTCTATTTTTGACTTTGTTCCCCAATGGATAAATGCTCTAGGTTCTAACATTCAGCTGACAAAATTACCCCAGGAGGCATTGGTCAAAATGACCACATCTAGGGAAAGAAGGAATAATCTCCTCCAAATACTAAGTGTAGAAATCAAAAGTTGCAATGGTGCAATATTTTGGAAGTAATGGAGCAGACCAAGAGCAAAGGTCATGATGGTGTGACATTTCGAAGATAAAGGACCAAGTAATGGCAAAAATTCACGATGGCATGATATTTTGAAGGCAAAGGACCAAGTAGTGGTAAAAAGTCATGATGGCACAAAATTTTGATGGTCAAGGACCAAGCGATGGCTAAAAGTTGTTATGGCATGACATTTTTATGGTCAAGGACCAAGTGGTGGGTAAAGGTCATGATGACACGATATTTTTATGGTCAAGGACAAAGAAATGACTAAAAGTCATGATGGCATGATATTTTGATGGTCAAGGACCAAGCAGTGGCTAAAGGCCATGATGGCATGATATTTTGATGGTCAATGACCAAGCAATGGCTAAAATTTGTGATGGCACGGTATTTTGATGGTCAAGGACCATTCGATGGCTAAAGGTCGTGATGGTATGACATTTTCATGGTGAAGGACCAAGTGGTGGCTAAAGGTTACGATGGTGCAATATTTTGATGGTCAAGGACCAAGCGGTGGCTACAGGTCATGATAGGTATGATATTTTGATGGTCAAGCACCAAGTATTGGCTAAAGGTCACGATAGGCATGACATTTTGATGATCAAGGATCAAGCAGTGGCTAAAGATCGTGATGGCATGACATTTTGATGGCCAAGGACCAAGAGGTGGCCAAAAGTCGTGATGATGTGATATTTTAAAGGCCATGGAGACCACGAAGTCTGAAATATCAGATAAATATTGATGTAATAAGAATATCCCAATCTCTTCCAGTTAGGAGCTCCATAACTCTTTAACTTTCTCCTATAACAGAATGAGCCTACGTGCATATTTTTGTAACAAATTTTAGTTTTCTATTATGTAAAACTCTTATATATAAAATGAGTGACCCAAATAAATGGTCAGCTCTTAGGTGTTTACAAGGCTATGTATACAGACTTCTGAAAGCTAAAAAAAGATCTACCTTCTGGTTCTTGGCTCATTGGTGTTGTGAAATCAAGTATGTATATGTTATCTATTGTTAATTAAACCTTGTTTGAATGTAATCTGCATTAATTCTAGATCTAGATTCTTGCATTAAACATTTTGTTAAGATTGGCAATTTGATGTTACAAGTAGAATTGTGTTAGCATAAAGCATTCACCGAGGGTTTAAGTTTTTGCTTTAGATTTTATTATGCTTATTTGCAATAGGTTGTGATAGTAGTTGTTGTTGTTGCTTAATATGTACATTTTTAATCCTCTAGCATTAGCTATATTTCCCTCTCTTTATGCATTTTCTTATCTCTTCCTTTTCCCTAAAAGAAACAAAGGAACCAGCCTCCTTTGGAGATCAAACCAGGTGGACTCTATTCTCATATGGTCCTTCAATGTTGGCAAAGTCTTGGGCACAAACGTAACCAAAGGCATATTTTGCTCCAACAGGACCACCTTGCAATTTGGACTCAACATATGTAAGTTGTTCTTATAAGTGAGTTCTAGAAGTATTGTAATCATATTTAAAATTTTGAATATCTTCCCTCATGGCTTGATTTGCTATGTGTATGGTATCAACGGAGCTTTTTAGGGATTCCAAAAATGAGGGGGTTTGGTCTATCTCTTTTTGATGTTCATGAGTGCTAGCAACCATTTTGGATAGTCTTGAACCTCTTTTACTAACTTAATAAAAATAGAAGTGTGGTTTTAGGAGTTATTATTTTTAGTAAGGAGTCCAAAAAAGTGTTTGGGTGTTATATTTCAAAATTATCAGCTCAAAAATATGGTCACAATGAGTTGTATCCCACAACACTAATTTAGGGTACCCTAGATATTTTGTATTCTTTATTTTAATGAGTCTATTGGTGTGGTCGGTTATTTATTTAGATATTTGGTTCAAAATTTGGGTACTGGATCAACTTTCTCTAACCTATGTGTTATATCTATAGACCCCCGTGTCACTTTCTGACTCCTTTCACCTGTACTGTAATTACTAACACTATTCACTTCCCTAACCTTAGGATTCTTTATTTTATGTAGTTACTGACACTAACAATTCTATTTCTAACACTAAAAACCTATAATATCTAATTGGTACAGATGACTGTTCCTGCAACTATAAACCTGACTATTACTATTACTAACTCAACTGTTATCACCACTCATCTATATTATACTATAATATTATTTATTATCACAAATGCTTGCATAATATATCCTAACTGTTTGGCGCATGCAAAAGTTTATTCTTCGATGATAGGGAAGTTCTTCTCCGTATGCTCACTTTTGTGGGTCATAAATGTAGGTTTAGCATAATAGAAAGGTTTTGTTTTGCAAGATGAATTTTTTATAGAACCATGGTATGCTAGGTAGAGTATTATATGATACCCATAGACCCTCTGTCATAATGTAGTAACAAACAATAATGCTTGGACCAATATTTCAGTCCACTACCCAAGGAGAATTCCACACACCCTTGAACACACTATTTTCCTCTCTGATAGTAAGGGAGGGTAATTTTTTGGGTTGTTGTATCTCATGGACTATGGATAATACAAGTCCAAAAATATTCCTATTGGATAAAATTTTGTTTAAGCCTAAATGGTCTCTCAATACACCCGAAGATGTGTGGGAGCTCAATTCCATGTGCGAGTGTTGTCTAAGAACTAGGTATTGGAGCTTTATCATCCCTCAATTCACTGATGTTTTATGGGATATCTATCTTATACAATAATGATAGCTCCTTCATGATATTTTAAAACCCCTACCACATGGTTTCTAACCTACTCAAGTACTGTAGAAAAAAATATTGTATTTTTTTACTTTTTCTAGTTTTTTTTTTTTTTTTAAATAAAGGAAGATGGAAATGAAAAATATAAAAAATTATACCTAACAAGCATAACGGATGGGTAATAATTATCATAGTCACAAAATAACTCGATCCTAGAAAGCACTCTAATACCACTTGTTAGGAACCTAAATAAGCACTAAATTGTAGGCCTCTTCGAGGGGGCAACCTCCTTTAGTATTTCATTCACTTTCAAAAATATACATTTGTACAAGGCTTCAAATATTTTAAAGAAAAAACATGATGCAACCCTAATCCTAAGCTCAATAGTTGGCTTACATGCAAAATGCTACTCAAGATACAATCTTCTACCAAATATCGGTTACAATCTTGATAACAAATACATGAAATGATCCCACTTGTCTAGGTGCCTTACTTTCCACATACATTACAAAATATTACAAAATAATATCATATATGGAATCCCTCATGTTGTAAGTAGGTCATTACATAAGCAATGATAATTACAAAATAATGTTAGGATGGGATCTTATCATGGTTACCCCATCTTCTTTTTTTGGCTCATCTTTAGAAAACAACTATTCATTTCAGGGTCAAAGAACCTACTGAAGGTTTGAATATTTCCCCTAAAATGATACTTACAAATTAATTTTATGAGGTTGTGGTGTCTAACAGACCCCTACCTTTCCTTATACATCATAGTCATATTGTGTATTTCATGAAGCAGATATAGGGGAATGCTTATTCTAACCTCAAGGCATTGTGTGTCATGCCTAAGGTGGGTGAATATTTTGATATGATGGCCACATAACACAAAGAATTGGCCTTCACAAGTTATACTGATGACCCAAAATACTACCTTGTACCATGGTGTTTGTAGACTAACTCTCTTAACCCCTTTACATATATTATTATTAATTTGCATTATAGGGTGAGAATATTCCTCTACTAAAAAAGCCCTAACTACCTCAAGGAGTGTTGCTTTAAAATTTCTAGTTAACTCTAATCCTTGAAGTAGTAATTCAGAACTTAACTTAATAAAAGGGGGGTTACCTCAATCTGCATCCCATTTACTGTGGCTCTATTGTTACGAATAGTTCTAATGAATTCTCCAACTAATACCTTCGAGTAGCATTCAAAATTTTGTAGAAATGGCATCAACCTGGTTTGTTGGAACACCTTCGCAACTTCTAGGTGGCACTGCAATTCTTCTATGGTATTTGGTTTAGCTTTATGTTTATGCCCCATTTTCATGTTTTCATCTTCTCTACAAATTTACAAGTCTACTACAACTGTGTTTCAACTCTACTGCAATTTTACTACACTCAATTCTGCTACACTTTCTTTGAACATTCTAATAAGTTTTGGTAACTTTTCTTTGCATGCAACACTAGTTTACTCAAATTTTATTTCTAGTTTGCACTTGTAATGATTGTAAATTTTCAATAATTCATAATATTCCCTTTTTTTATGACTACCATGTTTCTTACGCTCATAATTCTAGATTATGGCAATCAACTTTATAAGATGGTGCATATTACCCTGTGGTTCACATCCACAAGCTTTGATCATCCCAATGCATGGTAAGGACACATGTTACCTTCTAATTTGGTTTACCCAAGAAAATTCAAACTTCTTGGTATGAAGTGAGGGTGGCAATGTAAAAATTTATCTTGATTGGGCTGATTAAAACCTCCCTCATGCAAGAATTAAGAGTGGTTGAGTTTAAAATCAATAGTCTAATTTACATAATGGGACTCTTGCATTATGGAACTCTAGTGCCATCCTACTTGATCTACGCTAGCATTTGCCTTGGGCCATCGTAGTCACATGGCTCTCTAATAATGCATGATAACGAGCTATGATGGAAGTGCTTTGAAATGTGTTGGTGATATCATCTTGATGGCTACCACGTGCCTATTTGTAAATTATCTCCAAGTTAAAAAAAACTACTACAAAGTCAACCTTTGGCTGCATGAGGTGGCATCATGGGCATCACATCAAAAATATATATTTTTAATATATTTTCCAACATGCATCCCATATTTTCAAATTCTATTGTGGCCACCTTCTGGAGATCTGAACCTTCTAAAGCTCTGTCATTCTAGAGCTTTGAACATTTTAGAGATCTATTATTCTAGAGCTTTAAACCTTCTAAAGCTCTATCATTATGGAGCTCTATGAATTACCATTTTTCATGCTTTTAGACTAGGATTTTATGTGACCAAGGGCTAGATAGGGTATTTTTTTACATGTTTAGCAGAGTATTTCATAGTTTTGCCAAATTTGTAAGTAGTTTTCACCAAATATCTAATTATCATACATCAAATGTCAATGATATCTATGAGTAAAATGGAAGAAACACATACCTTACTATACTAAAAATTTATCATACACCTCATAAGTCACGTTTAATTATTATTAACAAGCTACATACAATCTAAAAATAAAGACATTATACATGGGCAGTAAGTACGACAAACAAACCAAAAATTGGTTTTCATGTAGGCCTTAATTTAATAGCACCTAAAAAAGATTTTCACTATTGATTTTTTTTCAAAATCTCCAGTTGGTCTTGATTGTGGCCATGAAGGAATTTCACAACCTCCATCTAGATTATGCCCATGAAGAAATTTCACAACCAAGATTATTCCTCTCTTGTTTTTTATTTCAAAGTTTTGCAAATCATTATGAATTTGAAATGAGAGAGAGAGTTGGTGAGCAAAAATTATGTTATGAAAATAGTCATTTCATTTCCATAAATTATCAATCTGATAGTTCATAAAATTGTGAGTACCAGTGCAAAATATATACTTGCAGTGAACTAGAGATGAGTCATATGTGTCACTTTGGTTTGGGGGGTGGTTGTTGGTGTAGTTGGAGTTCAGCCAAACTAGCATAATTGAATTGCAGGAAAATAAATTCTATAGGAAATTTTAGGAAAATTAAATGAAATTATCAAATACATGATTGAAAGAAAATATGCAAAAAAATAAATTGCATGAAAGCAAACACACTTGCAGAATTAAGCAAAGTAGGAAAATACAGAATTAAAACACTTTGTGTAGAAATAAATAAAACAAGAGGAACACATCTATAAAAAATAAATGACATAAACTAAATAATTAAAGTAGAATGAAATAGGGGAGGAATAATTCTTGGAGTGGACTCAAGCTCCTACAAACATCTACCTAGTTAATTTACACGATCACTCTTCAAACACAATAAAATATTCAAACACAATATTTTATTATGCAGTACCAATTTTAAAAAGCAAGTTCAGATCCTTTCTTTAGGGGCAGCCTACGTTTTTATACAGAATGTGGTCGCCCCTTGTTTATAAATTTAGATGCTACTAATTTTATCATTCTAACATGATTCACTACGATGGGTGCACATAAATTTATTAAATTCCTAATAACAGAGAAGTAATGCTAAAATTAACCCTCAAGGGATAATCATAGTGTTTCCTATGTTTCTTTTACAAATGACATCTAATTTTATACATGGTCTTCAATATTTATAATAAAAATGCATGTTTTTATTTTGTTTGATGCACGTGTTGTTTGGTCCATCATTAGAAAATAGACACCTTTATGACCTATCGCCAGGATAAAGGCACCGTATTTAGCCTTTTCTTATTTTTTGAAGATCATCGCTCTCTTTTGGGCATAAAATAGTGAGCACTTTATTCTTCCATTAGGAGATAGACATTGTCCAACCTGCTATTGGGAGATAGGTGCTTGTCTTGCATACTAAGAGATAGGTCCCATATAGCCTATTTCTAGGAGATAGACATTGTCTTGTGTACTAGGAGATAGGCACCGTCCAATCTATAATTGGGAGACAAGCATCATCTTGTGTACTAGGAGACAAGTGCTTCATTTTCACTGGGAGATATGCACCTTTCGACCTATGGCTAGGATACAGGTTTCATACCTTAGTATGTTTCAAAATACGTTACTCCTTTGCCACTATCATCATTTAATCACCAACCATTCCTTAATCATTTTATGAAAGTATCAAATGCTAATTTTTTATGGGACCTTGATTAAAAGGTGCAAAAAAAATACATAAGATACTACATCTACACACAATTTTCACTCAAAACACACATTAGGCATAATACATCATTTCTATTAAATGTATACAAACAAATTACAAAAATGCATTTCTAATATAATAATGTCACATATTTATGTATTAAAGCATACAAAAAATGAGCATTCATGGTGCTCATAATCCCCCCATGCCTAATTTTTGCCACGTCCTCGTGGAACCTGATGTTGATTATTTTAGAAATGATCTTCTAGTATTTCTTGCTTTTATGCTTCCTCTCCTTGGTTGTGGCTTTATCTCGTTACTTTTTACACTTACATTTTCCATGATGTTTTGACTGAGTAGGACCTAATTCTATCTCATGTGATTTTTGGAATTTACTACATTGTAAGGGCTATTTGGGCCATACCCCTGTATCTAGCTTTGTTTTAATCCACCCCTTCTTACCTACAACTTCCTCCATGTAAAATATTATGAATGTAGTGGTATCCTTTTGGAAAGCAGGATCAGCTTGCTTCTAGTGATGGTTTAGGTGAAGCTGATCTACCAATGGAAATTCAAGTTTATCTCATGGTGGATAATTGGATGTATCATGTCCATGGACCTTTGGAAATTTTACCACCTCTAGGTCTAGTATTGTGTCCTATACATTATTCTCCTCTACATCATTATCCTCTACATATTCAGGTGGTATATACTTGGGTGTTCAAACTAGTGATGACATCATTAGTTCTTTATTAAATACACCTATATTTTTTAAATATTCTTGCATCCTTTAGGGATATCCATCATCTGAACCATATAGGTTAAAGAATTATTTTGGCTATGTAGGATTGGTAGCTCTATGGCCATCTGCTTGTGTGTATTTTTCTCCTTATTAGCCTCCTTCAAGTTCTTATTGAGCTCTTGAAACTTCTCTTTTAGGATGGTGAAGGCTTTTATAGATGCAACCCACTCTTCATCTAATTTCAGATTTAGCTACAGCTTCAACTTTTGTTGGGGTACTTTATACTTTCATTGGGTTGTTGTTCTAGCCCTTGTTTTCTACCTTCTCTACTTTTCATTTGGGCTAAAATTTTGTAACGACCTAAAAGCACACAAACAAAAAAAATACAAAAATAGAAAAAGTTTTTTTTTTTCACGAACCCTAACCCTACTAGTATTTACCTAAAGTTTCAATCCCCTAAATTTTTCTTAAAGCTACATCTCACGAAGTACCCTATCACAAGTTTGTTTGTGTAGGTGTATCATGTGTCACTACAGATAAGCCCATCTATCCCATCACTCTTGATGATATAGAATTATCACCCTTAGTCCATCGAAGGTATACACGCTTCTCCATACCATACACAAGTCATTATGTGTAGGTATGCTATGAGCATTGAAATTTAAGTTATCTATCTTGTCTCTACAATAAGCAATCTTAACTTGGATGTAATATTTCCACAATTTAGTCCTTTATCTCCCTAAGGGGGTCTCAATTCCCTTAGGTCTCCTATGTTCACCTTAAGGGTTTCTCAATTCCCTTAGGTTACCTATGTTCATCCAAAGGGTTCTTAATTCCCCTAGGTCACCTCTGAGTTCACCCTAGAACTCTACTCTTAGATTTCTATTACTAAGAAACCAAACAACAATACATTTATATACTAAAAAATCAAAGAGTAATCACTAAACATCCAGAAAATAAAGAATGATTAGCACTAAAAGAGAATGTTATCATCATAAAGAGAATTGGCTACATAGTATAACCAAATACAAAAATAAAGTAAAATTACCTTATCTAAACCAATAAATAGTTATTGCATTCAATATTGCATGGTAGATCCTTCTTACATTAAAGAATGTTACATTAATTGCATTGGGGATATCTCCCCATAATTCTAGTCTATTTGAGCATAAGTAAATCAACATAAGATACAATTACCTATACTTTATTTCCATTGAACTCCTTGCTGCACACCCAAGTTTTGTAGGTGAGTTGGAGAGGAGAGGGTAATCCTCCAAGGGAGGTCCCAGGTTCAAATCTCCACCCTACCAAAAAAGTTGAATTAGGTATCCAAAATCCAATTGATAATGTTGGTGTGAGAAGGGTAGGGTGCAACTCTCGGGTGACTTTGACGGTGTAGAACCCCATGTTCGTGGTCTTTGAGACCAAGGTGGCCCCGCAAGGGGTTTTTCGCTTAAAAAAAAAACTCCTTGCTTCACCTTGCTTCCCATTAGTCCTTTGAGGGTAGTAGGGTATATAGGTACTCATGGTTCAGGATATGCATACCTCTAAATGAATCTATTCATTTACTTTACCAAATTGCAACTATACAAAATTCAATTAAGTTTCCAACCATCAAGTGCATAGTGGATATTATAAAATATCCTTTACTTTTATCTTCAACTCTTTAGTTACCTTAGAGAGTCATCCAATATACTACTTAGATCAAGGTCTAAATTTAATAAAATTCATTCATGTCTTAAAGCATTAAAGTCCCATACCTTTAACCTCTAAAACAATCCATCATTCGTTCCCTAAATTAAAGCCCCATAACTTCAATTCAAAAAATAAATCTAACATCTTTTTTAATTCACAATTCCAATCAAATCAAATATTGTTTTAAAGCATTAAAGTCCCATACCTTTAACCTCTAAAATAATCCATCATTCATTCCCTAAATTAAAGCCCCATAACTTCAATTCAAAGAATAAATCTAACATCCTTTTTAATTCACAATTCCAATCAAATCAAATACTATTTTAAAGCATTAAAGTCACATATCTTTAACCTCTAAAACAATCCTTTATTCAACATAAACTTTATCATCAACCTTATAACATAATTATGTTTTCCTTTGAAGTTATTTTTTTAAATTCTACATCATAGACTTACTAATCAAATATTTTCAACCTTAATCTTAGATTCATAACCTCGATACAGATTCACAACCTTATCTAAAGATTCAGTACTTTAGTTACAAATAACCCCTTCATGATTTTATTACACAAAATTTCTTACCCTAATTGAAACCACATAAGGTAAATCTCATTAATTAAAGGTCCCTTCAATTAATATCTCATAAAATAAATCATAATAATCAAATATCTTACTATCATTTAAAAACTTATAAGATAACTCATGCTAGTCAAAGGTTTATCTTTAATTAAATCTCCTAAGATAATCAAACATTTATCAAAATTTTTACCTTTAATTAACTCTCCTAAGATGATAAAAATTTATCAAAGGTTTTCTCTTTAATTAAATCTCCTAAGATAATCAACATTTATCAAAGGTTTTCTCTTTAGTTAAATCTCCTAAGATAATCAACATTCATCAAAGGTTTTCTCTTTAATTAGATCTCCTAAGATAATCAACATTCATTAAAGGTTTTATCTTTAATTAGATCTCCTAAGATAAACAACATTCATCGAAGGTTTTCTCTTTAATTAGATATCCTAATATAATCAACATTCATCTAAGGTTTTCTCTTTAATTAGATCTCCTATGATAATCAACATTTATCGAAGGTTTTATCTTTAATTAAATCTCCTAAGATAATCAACATTTATCAAATATTTTCTCTTTAATTAAATCTCCTAAGATAATCAACATTTATCAAAGGTTTTCTCTTTAATTAAATCTCCTAAGATAATCAACATTTATCAAACGTTTTCTCTTTAATTAAATCTCCTAAGATAATCAACATTTATCAAAGGTTTTCTCTTTAATTAAATCTCCTAAGATAATCAACATTTATCAAAGGTTTTCTCTTTAATTAAATCTCCTAAGATAATCAATATTTATCAAAGGTTTTTTCTTTACTTAAATCTCCTATAATATAATTTATATAAGACAAAAGGTCTTATTTCAATTAAAGTCCCATAATATAATTTATAATCTTGACGGAAGATCAAAATCTTACCAACGCAGGGTGCTCTCTCTCTCAAAACACTAGTGGTCTTCCACTACAGGAAGCTATTATAAACACAATATTTCCAACATAGCACATCACATGCTTAGAACATGGGTAGCTATCCACTTCAGACGATGCTTCTAACACAACGCTCTCTAATGCGGTGCGTCACATTCTTAGGTGCAGGTAGTTTTTGTATATAGGAGCTAAACACATGGTGTTTTCTCCATAACATCTAAACAACCAGTGCTTTCAACACAGAGCTTCCAAACAACCATCAAAACCCACACAACACTTTTCACCCAACGCTTCCATATTTAGACGAAGGTGGTTTCCTCTACAACAGCTAAACACATGATATTTTCAACACAGCGCTTCCAAACAACTATCTAAAAATAGTGCTTTCAAAATAGCGCTTCACATATTTAGACAAAGGTGGTTTCCTATCCATTCAAATGGATTATCATGCTATAGGGGAGTATAAACCAGGTTTCAATCTACAATATTCACCATACAGATGCATATATAAATGAATAAAGCTTTCTTAAAACCCTCCAACCTTAATCCTCCTATAGAATGGAATCCGGTGGTGTCTTGGCTATGTTTCCTTTTGCTTGTTGTGTATTCCTACCTCTTTTCTAGTCCCTAGTCTGTGTCCTCCTTTCTTCCTCTATTTTGTTCCTTTCCTTTTGTTTTTCTTCCCTTTCTCTCTATCTTCTCTCGCACCTTACATGCTCTCTTGCTCCAGGTGGCCCGTCCGCCATCCCTTCTTGGGTCCCAAGCCCAACCTTGAGCCCCCTTTCTTCAATGCTTCCGCCCCTCATCCTCTAATGGCAGAGAGTTCTTTTACCCATAATTTCCATCTTTGGAAATTAATAGCCCCCCTAAATTATTTATTTAGGTTGCACTACATAGGGTAAGGGATATTGCATTATTAAAATGAAGAATAGTATCCTTTACAATATCCTTGACACAATAGTTTATCACCATTTTAAAATATATCTATTTTATTTATTTAAAATAATTTCTTAATTGCTTTATCTTTAAAATAGAAGATTCTATCTATCTTAAATGGATGTTTTTTTAAATTTATTTCACTTAATTAAAGTCCATTAATGAATTTATATTATCATTAAAATGAACTTCTTTAATTATTTCAAATGAACTCTCATTTGTTTATTGAAATGAAGTTTACTAATGAGTTTAAATGAGTCATATCATTTTTAAATCAAAACCTCATTAATTAATTTAAATGAATCTTTATCGTTTAAATTTAATGTATTTCCCTTCATAACAATAATGCTCTATTATCACTTCAACATAATAGTTTACTTTATGCATCCACGTATATTTTATAGTTGTTCTTTTGTTGAAATTCCAACATTATGCTACCCAATCCATGATACAGTAGAGAGCAATCAATTTATAAAACAACAAAGAGGGGATATTTCCATCAACCTAGTCACCTATCTTAGCAAAATATTTTATATTAGCTACTAGGCTATCAAATAAGGCTCAAGGCGATCAGTCATTGATGATTATACCTTCTAACAATGCATACCTATATAAAGGTATCTATCCATGTTACCTCCTACTACCTTAATCATAATTTCCCCTAATATTAAGTACCCTCATTTCTGGTGGATGTTCCTAATTAAAGAAGTTTGTTTCTATTAAATGTATACAAAAATATTATAAAAATACATTTCTAATATAATAATGCCACATATTTATGTATTAAAGTATACAAAAAATGAGCATTCATGGTGCTCATCATCCCCCCATACCTAATTGTTGCCACGTCCTCGTGGCACCTGATGTTGATAATCCCCTATTTTAGAAATGACCTACTAGTATTTCCTATTTTGATGCTTCCTCTCCTTGGTTGTGGCTCTATCTCATTCCTTGTTGCACTTCCATTTGCCATGATGTTTTGACTGCGTAGGACCTACTTCTGTATCATGTGCTTTCTGGAATTTACTTTGCTATAAGGGCTAGTTGGGCACGGCCCCTATATCCAGGTTTGTTTTAATCCATTATTTCTTACCTACAACTTGCTCCATGTAAAATCTTGTGAATGTAGTGGCATCTTTTTGGAACATAGGCTCGGCTTGCTTCAAGTATTAATGGTTTGGGTGAAGTTGATCTGCAAAATGAAATTCAAGTTTATCTCATGGTAGATAGTGGGATTTATCATGTACTTGGACCTTTGGCAATTTTACCACCTCTGGATATAGCATTGTATCCTATACGTTAAACTGGACTACATCATCCTTCTCTACATATTTAGGTGGTAGAGACTTGGGTTTTCAAACTGGTGATGGCATCATTGGTTCTTTATTAAATACACCCATATTCTTTAGATATTCTTGCATCCTTAAGGGATATCCATCATTTGAACCATACAGGTTAAAGAATTATTTTGGCTAGGTAGGATTGGTAACTCTCTAGCCATCCTCTTATGAGTATTTTCTCCTTCGTAGCGTCCTTCAAGTTCTTATTGAGTTCTTAGAACTTCTCTTTCTGAGTGGTGAAGGCTTTCATAGATACAACCCACTCTTCATATAATTTCGGGTTTAGTTTCACCTTCAACTTTTGTTGGGGTGCTTTATGCTTTCACTGGGTTGTTGTTCTGACCCTTTTTTTCTACCTTCTATACTTTTTTTTTTGGGCTACAATTTTGAAACGATCCAAAAGAACACAAATAGAAAAATACAAAAATCGAAAAAGTTTTTTTTTTACTAAGGAGAGGGATACATGAACCCCTAACCCTACTAGTATTTACCTAAAGTTTTGATCCCCTAAGTTTTCTTGAAAGCTACATCTCACAAAGTACCCTATCACAAGTTCATTTGTGTAGGTGTATCATGTGTCACTACAGATAAGCCTATCTATCCCATCACTCTTAATGAGCTAGACTTATCACCCTTAGTCCATCGAAGGTATAAATGCATCTCCATATTATACACAATTCATTATGTGTAGCTATGCTATGAGTATTGTGAATTAAGATATTTATATCGTATCCATAATGAGCTATCTTAAATCAGATGTAATATTTCCATAACTTAGTCCTTTATCTCCCTAAGGGAGTCTCAATTCCCTTAGGTCTCCTATGTTCACTCTAAGGTGTTCTCAATTCTCTTAGGTTACCTATGTTCACCCTAAGGGGTTCTTAATTCCCCTATGTCACCTCTGAGTTCACCCTAGAACTCTAATCTTAGATTTCTATTACTAAGCAACCAAATAAGAATACATCTAGATACTAAAACATCAAAGAGTAATCACTAAGCATCAACAAAATAAAGAAGGATTAACACTAAAATAGAATGTTATCATCAGAAAGAGAATCAGCTACATAGTATAACCAAATACGAAAATAAAGTAAAAGTACCTTCTCTAAATCAATAAATAGTTATTGCATTAAATCTTGCATGGTAGATCCATATTACATTAAATAATGTTACATTAACTGCATTGGGGATATCTCCCCATAATTTTAGTCTATTTGAGCATAAGTAAATCAACATAAAATAAAATTACCTATACTTTATTTCCATTGAACTCCCTGCTTCACCTTGCTTCCTATTGGTTCTTTGAGGGTAGTATGGGATCAGGGTACTCATGGTTTAGGATAGGTATGCCTCTAAATGCATTTGTTCATTTACTTTACCAAATTGCAACTATACAAAATTCAATTAAGTTTCCAACCATCTAATGCATAGTGGATATTATAAAAGATCCTTTACTTTTATCTTCAAATCTTTAGTTCCCTTAGAGAGCCATAAAATATGTACTACTTATATCAAGGTCTAAATTTAATCAAATTCATTCATGTCTTAAAGCATTAAAGTCCCATACCTTTAACCTCTAAAATAATCCATCATTCATTCCCTAAATTTAAGCCCCATAACTTCAATTCAAAGAATAAATCTAACATCCTTTTTAATTCACAATTCCAATCAAATCAAATATTGTTTTAAAGAATTAAAGTTCCATACCTTTAACCTCTAAAACAATCCATCATTCATTCCCTAAATCAAAGCCCCATAAATTCAATTCAAAGAATAAATCTAACATCCTTTTTAATTCACAATTCCAATCAAATCAAATATTGTTTTAAAGCATTAAAGTCCCATACCTTTAACCTCTAAAACAATCCTTTATTCAACATAAACTTTGTCATCAATATTATAACATAATTATGTTTTCCTTTGAAGTCCTTTTTGTAAAGTCTACATCATAGACTTACTAATCAAATATTTTCAACCTTAATCTTAGATTCATAACCTCAATTAAATATTCACAACCTTATCTAAAGATTCACTACTTTAGTTACAAACAACCCCTTCGTGATTTTATTACACAAAATATCTTACCCTAATTGAAACCACATAAGGTAAATCTCATTAATTAAAGGTCCCTTCAATTAAGATCTCATAAAATAAATCATAATAATCAAAGATCTTACTATCATTAAAAACTCTTAAGATAATTCATGCTAGTCAAAGGTTTCTCTTTAATTAAATCTCCTAAGATAATCAAACATTTATCAAAGGTTTTCCCTTTAATTAAATATCCTAAGATAATAAAAATTTATCAAAGGTTTTCTCTTTAATTAAATCTCCTAATATATTCAACATTTATCAAAGGTTTTCTCTTTAATTAAATCTTTTAAGATAATCAACATTTATAAAATGTTTTCTCTTTAATTAAATATCCTAAGGTAATCAACATTCATCAAAGGTTTTCTCTTTAATTAAATCCTAATATAATAAACATTCATAAAAGGTTTTCTCTTTAATTAGATCTCCTAAGATAATCAACATTTATCGAAGGTTTTCTCTTTAATTAGATATCCTAAGATAATCAACATTTATCAAAGGTTTTCTCTGTAATTACCTATCCTAAGATAATCAACATTTATCAAAGGTTTTCTCTTTAATTATATCTCCTAAGATAATCAAAATTTATCAAAGGTTTTCTCTTTAATTAGAGCTCCTAAGATAATCAACATTTATCAAAGATTTTCTCTTTAATTAGATCTCCTAAGATAATCAACATTTATCAAAGGTTTTCTCTTTAATTAAATATCCTAAGATAATCAAAATTTATCAAACATTTTCTCTTTAATTAAATCTCCTAAGATAATCAACATTTATCAAAGGTTTTCTCTTTAATTAAATATCCTATAATATAATTCATATAATACAAAGGTCTTATTTCAATTAAAGTCCCATAATATAATTTATATAAGATAAAGGTCTTATTTCAATTAAAGTCCCATAATATAATTTATAAATCAAAGGCTTTGTTTCAATTAAAGTCCCATAATATAATTTATTAGTTTATAAATCAAAGGTTTTTCTTTAATTAAAAATTACATAAGTAAACCTTAGATAAACCATGGGCTTATACACCTTCATGGTGGATGCGAAACATCTCAATAGAATATCAAAGGCTTGCCAACACAGGGTGCTCTCTCTCTCAGAACACTGGTGACCTTCCACTACAGGTGACTTCTAAATGCAGTATTTCCAACATAACACATCACATGCTTAGAACATGGGTAGCTATCCACTACAGGTGATGCTTCTAACACAACGCTCCCTAACACGTCGCGTCACATACTTAGGTGCAGGTGGTTTTTCTCTATAGGAGCTAAACACATGGAGTTTTATCCACAACATCTAAACAACCAATGCTTTCAACACATTGCTTCCAAACAACCATCTAAACCCACAAAGCACTTTCCACACAACACTTCCATATTTAGACAAAGGTGGTTTCCTCTACAAAAACTAAACACACGGTGTTTTCAACACATCACTTCCAAATAACTATCTAAACACATCATTTTCAACCTAGTACTTCACATGTTTAGATGAAGGTGGTTTCCTATCCATTCAAATGGATTATCACGCTACAAGGGAGTATAAACCAAGTTTCAATCTACAACATTCACCAACAGAAGCATATATATATGAATAAATCTTTCTTAAAACCCTCCAACCTTAATCCTATTGTAGAATGGAATCTAGTGGTGTCTTTTATGTGTTTCCTTTTGCTTTTTGTGTGTTCCTACCTCTTTTCCATTCCTTGGTCTACGTCCTCCTTTATTCCTCTATTTTCTTCCTTTCATTCCTCTATTTTCTTCCTTTCCTTCCCTTTTGTTTTTCTTCCTTTCATTCCTCTATTTTCTTCCTTTCCTTCCCTTTTGTTTTTCTACCTTCTCCCTATATTCTCTCACACCTTACATGCTCTCTTGCTTCAGGTGGCCCGTTCACCATCCCTTATTGGGTCCCGAGTCAAACCTCGAGCCCTCTTTCTTCAATACCTTCGTCCCTCATCCCTCTGATGGCAAAGAGATATTTTACCCATAATTTCCATCTTTGGAAATTAATAGCCCCCCTAAATTATTTATTTAGGTTGCACTACATAGGGTAAGGGATATTGCATTATTAAAATGAAGAATAGTATCCTTTACAATATCCTTGACATGATATTTTATCACCATTTTAAAATATATCTCTTTTATTTATTTAAAATAATTTCTTAATTGCTTTATATTTAAAATAGAAGATTCTATCTATCTTAAATGGATTTTATTTATTTATTTCACTTAATTAAATTCCATTAATGAATTTATATTATCATTAAAATGAACTTCTTTAATTATTTCAAATGAACTCTCATTTGTTTATTGAAATGAAGTTTACTAATGAGTTTAAATGAGTCATATCATTTTTAAATCAAAACCTCATTAATTAATTTAAATGAATATTCATTTATCATTTAAATTTAATTTATTTTCCTTCATAACAATAATGCTCTATTATCACTTCAACATAACAGTTCACTTTATGCATCCACATACATTTTGCAGTTGTTGTTTTGTTGAAATTCCAACATTATGCTACCCAAGCCATGATACAGTAGAGAGCAATCAATTTATAAAATAATAAATATGGAATCTTTCCATCAACCCAATAGCCTATCTTAGCTAGATATTTTATGACAGCTACTAGGCTATCCACTAAGGCTCAAGACGATCAGACATCGATGATTATCCCTTTCAACAATGCATGCCTATATGAAGGTATATATCCATGTTACCTTCGAGTGCCTTAATCATAATTTCCCCTGATCTTAAGTACCCTCATTTTTGGTGGATGCTTTTACCTTATCCACCTACGAGTGTACCTGATCCTGCACACTTGGCAACATGTTAGCGATAACATGTCCTTCGAAATCAACTAAACATCATATATTTGGTTCAACTATTCAAACTAAGTATCACCACATCATAGGTTAATACATCGTTTCATTGTGCCATATAGTCTGCTAGGGAGGGTCATGACATCCTCTCCAATAGAATTAAACATCATTCTCGATTTTTCCATTTTTATTTGTTTTTAATAGAAGGTAAGAAATATTACATCATATAGCTTCAAAAAAAAGGGAAAATATTTTCACATAACCTCCATTTTCTCCCACGTGGCATTTTTCTTAGAGAACTGGTCCCACTGGACCTTACACTATTCGAGAGTCTGATTACGTAGAGACTTAGAATGACACTCAATAATCTTCATCGGTCGCACTTCAATGGCTTTCGGATTTGCCATCTACAAATTAGAAACATCCCACACATATTCAAGGTTACTAACATATTTCCTAAGTAAGGATATGTGGAAGGTGTTATGGATTTTGGATAGATTAGGTGGTAATGCAAGTTGGTACATAATGGGACTGGTTTTTTCCATGATATCAAAGGGCCCCACAAAAATGGATCCAACTTCATGGATTTGATAGCACTCTTCTTTGGCTTAACCCTTAATAACACCTTATCTCCAATAGAATACTCTCTTGGAGTCCTTTTTAGATCTACATAACTCTTCTACCTATCTGTAGCTTCTTTAAGCCTTTGCCAAATTTCCTTTAGCTGGTCTTCCATTACCCTGATCATTTTTGGCCCGATCATAACTCGGTCTTCTAGGTTGTCCCAATACAATGGTGTTCTACACTTTTTTCCATACAAGGAATTTAAATGTGCCATTCCTAGCGAGGATTGATGTCCATTATTGTAGGTAAACTCTACCAAAGGTAGACAATCTTCCCAATGAGATTTGTGATCCATGTAGTACATGCGGAGCATGTCTTCCAGAACTTGGTTTACCCACTCTGTTTGGCCATATTTTTCAAAGTGGTATGCTGAAATCATATTTGGTTTTGTACCAACCGCACTATGAAGGGATTTCTAGAATTAAAAAGTGAATTTGAAGTCTCTATCTGATATAATTACCTCAAAAAATCCATACAATAGGAACACCTCTTTGATGAATCTGCTAGCCACCACCTAAGCATTGTCCTTGGTATTTCTTGGTATGAAATGGGTAACTTTAGTCAATTTTTTGACCACTACAAATATGGCATCATGTTGGTACTGAGTCTTGGGTAAACCCACTATAAAATCCATAGATATAACCTACCATTTTTACGTAGGTATATCATGCAAATACAGTTTTCCTACAATATTTTGGCATTCTACCTTAAATTTATGATATTCGAGGCATTGAGCAACAAAATTCATGATGTCCTTCTTCATTCCTACCAAAAGAAGATTCTTTTTGAGTTTTCTTGTATTTTTGCTCCTCCCGGATGAGCAAAATAAGGAGATCTATGGGCTTCTTGCATTATCAAGTTCCTTAAATCACCCATATTTGGTATGATGACCCTTCCATTATAACACAAAAATTCATCTTTCACACTAAATTCCTTATTTCCTTTAGGATATCTGTCCATATTAACTAGGATTTCCTGGAAATACTCATCCTGAGATTGCTCCTATCTTACTCGATCCATCAGGTCCATGTGAATTTTAGTTATGTCTGTTATATATCTCCTTCTACTCAAAGCATAAACTACTTTATTATTTTTTCCTTTTATGTATTCAATATCGAGGTCATACTCAGCAAGAAATTCCACCCATCTTCTCTATCTCGCATTTAGTATTGGTTGGGTGAATATGTATCATATACTTTGATGGTCGATCTTTAATTCAAAAAAATTTCCCACCAAGTAGTGGCACCAAACCTTTAAAGCATGTACCACTGTAGCTAGCTCTAAATCATGTGTGGCATAATTAACTTCATGCTTTTTGAGATTCTTTGAAGTATATGCCACTACTGACTCCTCTTGTGAGAGTACCCCACCCAACCCATCTATTTATGCATTAGTGCACACTAAAAAGTCCCCTTGGGGATCGAGAACCTTTAGTATTGGTGTAGTAGTAAGCTTATGCTTTAGTAGTACAAAGGTAGCCTCACACATTTCTGACCACTTGAATTCATATCCCTTCTTCTAAAGGTTATTTATGGGTCTAGCAATCTTGGAGTAGTCCTTTATATAACATCTACAGTAGCCTGTTAACCCCATGAAACTTCGCACTTCAGTCACATTAGTAGGGGGTGCCAAATTCAGGATAGACTATACCTTCTCTATATCCACAACAATCCCCTTTACTGATATGACGTGTCCAAGATATCATACCTCTGGAACATAGAATTCACTCTTAGCCATATTTCTATAAAGTTGATTCTTCCTTAGTAATTCTAACATGATCCTAGGATGTTTATCATGCTCTTATTTATCTTGAGAGTATATAAGAATGCCATCTAGGAATACCAAGACAAATTGGTCCAAGTGTCTTCGGAGCACACTGTTCATTCAGTTCATGAAAGAAGCTAGGGTATTAGTCAGTCCAAAGGGTAGAACCATAAACTCATAATACCCATACCTAGTCTTAAATGTTGTCTTGTGAGTGTCTTCCTCATGAATTTTTAACTGGTGATACCCTGACCTTAGATCGATCTTAGTAAATACCTTGGCATATTTTAGTTGATCAAATAAATATTCAATCCTAGGTAAAGGATATCGATTCTTTATTGTAGTCTTATTTAGCATCCTATAATCAATACACAATCTTAGCGAACCATCCTTATTTTTCATGAACAAAATTGGTGCACCCTACGATGACACACTTGGTTTTATCAAACCCTTCTTTAATAATCCTTGTAATTGAACCTTCAATTCCTGCATTTCAATAGGATTCATACGATACAGGGATCTATGAATAGGCTCAACTCCTGTCATAAGTTCAATTGTGAAGTTAAATTCTTGTACACGAGGTAGCCCAGGTAGGTCCTTTGGAAATACATCCTGAAAATCCTGTAGAATCGGATGTTGTCTTAGTATTTCTCCTTTCTCATAGTCTTCCAATTCATTAAGTTTTACTACATACACTATTCCTCCTCTCTTTAGGGTATTTTTCAATTACATAGCGGACAACATCTAAGATTTAAACGCCTCTTTTTTGCTATGAATTCTTAGTCTACTCCTGCCTTCTTCTAAATACTCAATTCATCGGTCTTGAAAAATTACTAAGGCTTTATGAGCTTATAGCCAATCCATCCCTAGGACAACATTAAAGGTGTGTAAGGGAGCTAAATATAAATAGCATTCCGTAGTCCCATTAGATAGTATAATTTCTTCAATAGGATAGCATTGGTTCACTGATTAGGTCTTCCTATAACCGTATTCAACCTTCCACCCTTCAGCTAAATATCCAGGCCTTTTCGACACAGTCCTTGCCAGACTAGATGAAATAAAGTTGTCGGTGGCCCCCTAGTGAGGCCTAAAAATGCCTCATTTTTACACTATGTTTAACATATAAAAACTGCCATATTATTAAGTTAAATTCTAAATAGTTTATTGGAATATATATTTGTTAAGTGTTTGCATGATTTTATGTTAGGAGTATTATATCTCTATTTTTGACTATTTTCAACATTTTATGACTGCTTTTGCTTGATTAAGTAGCAAATAAAAATATGCATTTCAAACAGCCAAATATGGTATGTTGATATCCATTAACTTCATAATGGTTTATGAATGTTTTCCTATCCTTCAAATTGTTTGAAGTCCACATTGAAGCCAAATTATTAGGACTATTCTAAATCTGGAAATCTGCAGAAAACAGCCATATAAAAATCAGCAAGTTGTCACTTTATAGGAGCACCTTGAATTTGTCAAGAAATACATGAGTAAATGAATTGAATAAGTTTAGAAGGACTAGAGAATACATATGAACTATTTATAAGCATTCCCACATGGTCTAAATATGCAACAATAGGGTATAACAGAGCAGGGATAATTGTGCAGCATTGTTGCACTATTTCAGCATGGTTACTTGGTGAATAAACTGTATAAATTTGGTAGCAACTTGATGTACTTATTGTAGACACCTAAATCGCGTAAATCGGATAAGACTATCAGTGCATTACATATGCCCTCTTATCGACAACATATGGCCTTATTAGGCACCCCTCTAGGCTAGCAAAAGGCTTCCAAAACCCTCCAAAACTTAGTTTGGAGGGTTCCTAGCAGTCTGGGGCAGTTTTGGGGCCCCTACTAGTGACCGTCCCACCCAGGGATGACCATAGTTGGTGACCATCCCACCCAGGGATGACCATCAGCAACCATCCCTGGGTGGGATGGCCCCTAACTGGACCTTTGAAAAAGTCAAAGGATGTGCTAAATGGCAATCCAAGACTACCATTAGCACGTCCAATCACCCCAGATTGATTGGGGACCTACTAATGGACTACAAGGTAGTATATTGGGAGCCCCAAAGGGGTAACCTTCCCCTCCCCAATCAATGATGCAATTAGGACAAATGGCATCACTTGCCTCGCATGGCAAAGATGCCATTTGGCCCTAGATGCCCTTTTGGGCTATAAAAGGAGGCCCAAACCTCCATTTCAAAGGAGGAGAGAAGTAGCATTTGAGCAATGAAGTGCTGCCCAAATCCATCCCTACTTGCTACCAACCCATTTGCAAACCAAAACTCACCCTTTCCCTACCTTGAAACCCTCTTCACTTTGAAGGTGCTTTTAGGGGCAATAGGACCCAATTTACCAATCCAAAACCAGCCAAATTGAAGGACAACTTGGCCCCATCTATCGAAAACACCCTCACCCTATTTTGGACCAATTTCCAAGGCCATAGGTGACAAAACTAAGCCAGTTTTGTAACCATCCCACTTGGGGATGGCTAGCAGTCAGCCCATGGCACTCATAGGGATGGTTTCAAAATAGTAGATAATTTTGGAGAAATTCCTCCATAGACCTCCTTAGGATGTCTAGATGAACCTCTGGTCCAAATTTGAGGTCATTTGGAGGAGTTTTGGTTCAATATTTGGAGTCCCCAATGTTGCAGGTCTCCATGGCTCACCCCAGAGTGGCCAACAGTTCAGCATAGTTTCACCTTATAACTTGCTTTCAAATCCATTTATTTCTACTTAGATCATCTTAGAATATATATATGCTCATTGTAGATCAGTTTTTACATGTGTAGATCACTTTGTTTGGTTGTAGCATTCACACCTTTTACTATGTTTTCTATGCTATCTTCATTTTATGAAACAAGTGCTACTAACCCCATTTTAAGCCCTTGTGTGTAGGTCCAGGTAGTTCTACGTAGGAGGAAGGAGCTAAGAAGACTAGAAGAATAGGTTGAAGGATAGCTCTCAATGTGGGATGCGATATTTACACCAAACCAAACTATAACACCATAGTTTACACCATTTTGAGGCCTCTTTCAAGGGACTAGATCCCTTGAACATTGTAATGTTGAATGTATCAATTTGTAAAAGCCCTCAAGGGGATATTTGTAATCTCACATTTGAAGCTATACATTGATTAAATAGAAGGAGAAATCCACCATTTGGTTATATATTTGCTTCACTTTGATAGATTATAAGTTTATGTGTTATTTCCCTTTGAATGCTTCTATATTGTTATACATTGCAATGAATGCCCTTAAGGCGGTGTAGTAAATTTCATATCTTTAGTGGTGATCATGGTATTTGATGTTTTTCAATCTCCCCTTTCAATGGTGCTAATTTGGACCTCCTTTTCTGGTTTTCTCTGTTGCAGGTGCTGACCATTCTGAGAAGAAATGACCTCTTTACTGCTCCATGGCACTGGGTGAGATGGCCAGCTCCATGGCACTGGGTGGGACGGCCCCCAATATGTGACCATACCTGACTGGGATGGCCATAAAACCAGAGGGTTTCTACAAAAATTTGTAGAAACAACAACTTTACAGGTTCATTTTACACCTTTCTGCATCATAAATTTGACTTTTTACTGCTTAAAATTGCAAAATTTCATGTTTTTCTCGCTTATTCTTTGCATAGAAAGGTTAGAATTTCTCTTTCCTAAAATCATGCATTAATTAGCTTAGAAAAATAGAAGAAAATATAGTAGAATTCACTGCATTTGTCTGGTTTGACTGCTTGTCACTTGCCCAAAAAGGGGTTAAGTTCATATAGGTGTGCATTTTTGGTTTCCTTTTATGCTACTGACAATTCTGAAAGTAAAATGCACATTCATGCATTTAGTCAAAAATCATTGAGTGCTACTTTGTTTTCTTTCAATATTTTAAAAGGAACCCCACACACCAAGTTTTTATTTTAACATCAATGGAGTTGGGCTTTCACATCCAACCCATTGATCGAGACCAATAGTGGATGTAATTACCACTCGATTGGCTCGTGAGAAGTATTATCGGGACCCGTCCATGGCCAAGGCTGACCCAAGATCTGTCCTAACCATGCAAAATAGCATGCATTCCTCTTCAGAGGGGTGTATCACTATGCACAGGGTGTTGGGTGAGGGTTGGTAGTACCTATGCTACCTCGTTGGATATGGATTTCATCCCCATATTTGACTTGTGCGAGTATATAGGTGAAATCCTTTAAAATTTGAGAATATCATTCAACTATATCAAACACGAGAAAAGTATTTTCTTTACAAATCAACACATATTGAAACACAACAAATAGTTTAGGATTCACATCTAAAAAATTTAAAACGAGATAATCACTTTTATGCTTGTGTGTCTCTATTGTTTGTTTGTTTCAAATTCATATAAATTGTAAAGGAGATAAACACATAGTAGTTAGCGTATAGATTTATGGTACGTACCCGTAGCCAAGCCCATTCAGGGGTAGAAGCTATGGGCAATAGAGAAGAGGATATAGAATATCCTCGTGTTGAGTCTAGGGATAGGATCATTCCTCCCTGGAAATCAGCTACTCATCCCAGTCGTAGACCGACTGATGAGTGGATGGTTACTCCTAGAGAGTCAACTAGAGGATCTAGCTTACAGGGGACCCCTTCGTAGGGTACTCCTACAGGTCATAGTCCTAGTTTGGGAAAGTATCTCCCTAATTCATATGCTACAAACACCTTCTTTCGAGAAGAGTCACCATGCAATGAGGCACCTCCACATAGAGCAATACCACGCATTCGCGTGCCTGCTCGATCCTCTACTCCTGATCATATACAGGAGCAAGAGCTCACACCTCGAGTAGGGTTGAATGATCATCTCAAGATTTCAAGTCACCCTACTCCAAGGTATCAAAATCACAATGAGTATGATACTCATCAAATTAGGTGACCTTATTCCACCTTACCTTACCTTGTTTATGAGGGAAGACCTGAGGAACATCCATATTATCCTCATGAAAATGTGTCAATGAAAGCACGTTGTGCCTCTGCACTCATAGTCTTTCAAAAATATTTGTCTAGGAGAGAACATCAAGTCAATGCGACTGCCCTCGATCGAGGGAAGCACGTAATTGATCTCATAGAGCCTCCTGAATAGGATAGACAATGAGGCAATCATGCTAAGTTACGTAGACCTAATACAACTGATCAAATTAATAATTTGGTCCAGAGATATGTTGACCGCCAAGCTGAGTTTAATCGACTTAGGTCGGATAAACATCACTTAGATCTCTTAGAGCAATGATAGCAAATAGAGAAAGAGAAGCTTGAATGACAAATTCAAGAAACTTTGCGTCATGGAGCTGTCACTCCAAGTACGCGTAGACAAGAGGCTCACCCGAGGCAACCAAATTTCCAACAAGATAGGTCTCCTAGACCTAATCCTATGTTGCCTCCTAGACCTCGTAGGCCTAAATAGAATACATATGATAGGCCAAACATAGATCACCTTCAATAGGCATTAGTTCCTCCTTGTAGGCCCATACCTGAAACACCTTATGGGGCTTACGATGATTTGGAACAAGATGAGGATTATGTAGAAGCACCTTATGGAGGCGTGGCTGATGTCAATCAACCACCCCAACCTAGGCTTAATATTCCTCATCCACCTCTATGAGTTCAAAATAAGGAAGAGGAGATTAAATCCTCGGATGCGTATCAAGATTTGCTTGCACGCTTAGAAACTATAGAAGGTAGGACAACTGGCAATGGGCTTCAAAAGCCTACTTTGCATCAGCTAAAGAACCAACCGTTACACCCATCCATTCCTTCCTCGGTCTATCCTGAGCATTTCAAAATACCCAAATTTGATAGATTCAAGGGTGAAGAAGATGCTCAAGAGCACGTTACTAGATTTCTAAATTTGTGCTTCAACATACAAGAAAATGATGCATTGCTCTTAAGAACTTTCTTGAGTACCCTCGTTGGTCCTGCCATTGAGTGGTTCAACCAACTTCCAAAACATAGCATCTACACATTTGAACAATTTTTTGATGCATTTTTGGAACGTTTCACCTTTAACACCAAAATAAAGGTGACATTAACCGACCTCACAGGAATGAAACAAACTGAGGATGAGATGATCACTGACTATGGAAATAGGTGGTGAACACTTTTGGCTAAGCTACCCTATCTATTTCCAGTGACTGAATTAACTCATTTGTTCTCAAAGAGTTGCTTGAGACCCATCTCTTTGACATTGCAATTACAACAATACCCTACCTTGGAAGAAGCTCTAGCACAGGCTAGAAACATAGAAGAAATCAAAATCCAAGAGGGAGAAATAACAAAACCTCGCAAGAAGGAGTGGACAAAGAATCCTAAGAATAGCTCGGCACCTACAAAGCCAGCTACGGTCAATCAAGTGGCCATAAATGTCCCTATGCCTCCTCAAGTTACGCCTCCCCAAAAGGTGAACTATCAGGCTCAACCTCCTCCTACGAATTATAACAATAATGGTACAATGAACCAGGGACAAAAATAGCATCACCCTCAATGACAATTTACTCCCATCACTGAATCCATGGATTCTCTTTTTGATCGATTATGGGCTACAAATATGGTTAATTTACCAGATATCAAACCCAACGATCTAGAAATAGGCAAACCCAAGCTTATGGGATGCCGAGAGGATCAGTATTGTAAGTTTCATCGACAAGGTGGCCATGATTTACAATCATGCTATGGTTTTAAACATGTAGTACAAGACATGATTGAGAGGAATGAGCTTATAGTAGATGCTCCAGTAGCTCCTACCAATCAAAAAATGGGTATTTTCAAAGACCCTTTACCAACTCATGAGGTATAGGAAGTGCCTACTAAACCGATGAATGAGGTGAATCAAAAACACCCTGTTCAAGGGTATGTTGGGATGGTGAGTATTGTGACCAGGAACAAGAGATATCCAAGTAAAGTCGCATAGCCTGTGACTTCAAATGATGTTCCAACTACATCACAAACTACACCACCTGTAGTACAGGGCCTTCCTTCTAGGCCAATAATGACAATTAAGAGCAAGCTTGCACAAAGCTTGAGGACCACATCAACATGATTGTCCATCTATGAGTTGATCCAACAATCACCTCCACATCGGGATGCCTTGATGGATATTTTAAAATCCATAGAGTTGCAACCGTAGGAGTCCAACTCCTTCATAGATTTTGTGGGACATGTGCAATAGTGCAAAGAACCAGTCATACAATTTCATGAGCATGAGCTAAAAGAAATAGCCAACGATGTGGTAGACCCTCCTTTACACATCATTGCATGTATAAATGAGATACCATACAAGAGAGTGCTTATAGACACTGGGTCCTCAAGTAACATCATAACAACTAAAGCACTAAAGCATCTTAAGTTGCCAGCATCTCATGTTGTGGCATCAACTTACACTCTTCGTGCTTTCAATGACACAATATGCTCTACTGTCGGTACCATAGTTTTACCCATCCAGGTGGGACAAAATATTATACCGACATTGTGCCATGTGCTAGAGGGAGATATGGCCTACAACATTTTGCTTGGAAGACCTTGGATACGGGATATGAAGTGTGTCCCCTCCATCGTGCATCAATGTCTTAAATACACTCATGAAGGGCAAGTACATGTAGTATCTACCGATCTAGAGCCCTTCAAATACTGCAACATGTTGCAGCAGATGCCAGAGTCGACATTACCTTCGACTCATGTAGACTTTCGATTAAATACACCTGATCAGAGTCTACCCATTCCACCACCTTCATCATCATCTACTCCATCCTCATCATCGCCACCTTCAGAGAAGGCTTCGACATCGTCAAACCCTCCATCAAGGAACATGTCGAAGAGGCCTATTGATGAGAGCCCACCATTAGTTTCTACCATATCCATGGAGGAGGTTCCTTGTGTCATTAATGAGGAATTACCTCCAGAGGTGAACATTGAATCACCTCAAACCTCCATTCCATCTCATCCAGCTTCGCCATCCTAGGTCATAGTCCAGATGTCTAGCACAGGGTTAGGAGAATACTTGGTGAGAAATATCATGACAGTTCCATCAGTGGAGATAGTGCAAGACATGGGAAGACCTCATCTTCCCATAGGTAGCATTGTACCTCTTGGTATACCTCCTAATCAAATGAATTTCATATATGGAGGTATAGAGTATGGAGCTCTACCCATTCCTCAGACAGAAGATGATGATGAACCCTTTTCTGAGGATGTAAATTATTTGTCAAATCTAGACTATGCATTGAAATATCTAAATCATTGTAATTGGCATGGGTTTGGTCTTGGCCTGTATGAGCAGGGTAACCGTGTTCCATGTCAACCCCAATATCAACTTTCGTATGATAGATCCAGGTTGGGAAACAATAAACCGGTACCATTGGATGTCCTCATCGAGAGTCTTGAGCACCTATGCCTAAGTCATCAGGCTAAACTCACCCATGATCCATATACTAATCCGAATCATGTTCATTCCTTGGGAGATCATTTCCCCATAGACATGATAGATCAGGGTCTTTCCAGTGATGTCACCCAACCCCATGAAGTGGGGGAGAGCTCACACACCTTGCAATATGATAGTGAGGAACAAGACCAAGGTCCTCCTCACGAATGGATGAGTGATGATGAAGATGATTATGGCATCACACCCATTAACTGCCATAGCTCAGATGATGAATACGAGCACGTGTTCCCTTTGGATGATGAGGATGAATATTTTCTTCGTATGTTATTCCCCATCCAAGAACCCATCTGACGCTAGTTGTTGCCTCATGAAGAGTAGGTTCACCCTCTTCCACATAGGCCACCGCCAGTTATTCCATTTCCACCCAAGCCACACCCACGAGTTATGAGACAACATCAGGTCTCTAGACCCACTCACCCTAGAGTAGGAGATCATGTATCCATCAACATGATTTCCATAGATTTAATGACACCATTGGTGAATCCGAATGACCCATCCAAGCAATTGCATCTTGATTTAGAGGCAATTGACTTTGATCAGGGAGATTCTTCTCCATCACCCTCAGAGTATTGGCCTTGTGAGGAAATGTTACAACCATTTAAATTTTCTCCAAGAACTACTCAGGATGTTTTTCAAGCTGAGGTTGACCCTGAATTTCCTATGGAAGAAGCAAACCTAGCTGATGACATTCACTTAATTCCCACCCCACATCAGTTGGAGGATGGGTCTCACATGTCGATTGAGCCAACAATTGACAAGGATATCGATACAGATCTCGATAATCCCCATACCATTAAATTAGGGGAAGGCCTCTCCCTAAGTGAGCAAGATGATTTCACAGCTGCATTGAAAGCAAGGATTAAAGCTTTTGCTTGGTCGTATAAAGATATGCCAGGACTAGACCCAAATATAGTCATGCATAATCTTACATTAGACCCCAAGATCAAACTTGTTAAGCAAAAGTTAAGAAAAATGCACCCAACAGTAGCCTTAATGGTGAAAGATGAATTACAAAAGTTGTTGGACACTGATATCATCATCTCAGTAGATTATCCACCATGGGTTTCAAACATGGTTCCCATCAAAAATCTTGATGGGAGGATTCACATTTGCACCGACTTTCGAGATCTTAACAAAGTGAGTCCTAAGGATGAATTTCCCTTACCTAACATCGATGCGTTGGTAGATGCAACAACAGGACATGAAATGCTATCCCTAATGGATGGATTTTTTGGATATAATCAGATTCATATTAATCCAAAAGACCAAATCAAAATGGCATTCACAATGCCTTGGGGGACATTCTGTTACAAGGTCATGCCTTTTGGCCTTAAGAACGTTGGTGCTACCTACCAACGAGCCATGACATATATCTTCCATGACTACATGCACAAGATTTTGGAAGATTACATGGATGATTTATTGGAAAAATATTTATTATGCCATGAACATCTCGATGTACTGTGTAAGATCCTAGATCGCCTCATAGAGCACAATGTTAGACTTAATCCCAAAAAGTGTGTCTTCGGTGTCACATCTGGTAAACTTTTGGGATTCATAGTCTCCAAGAGAGGCATAGAGGTAGATCCCAACAAGGTCAAGGTAATATTAGAAATGCCTCCCCCAACAACTATTAAGCAACTACGCAGTTTGCAAGGAAAGGTCGCATCCATAAAATGCTTCATAGCGCAGTTATCGGATAAGTGTCGACCCATGAATAAGTTGCTACACAAGGGGGTCTCATTTCATTGGGATGAGGAATGTCAAAATGCCTTTGATGAGATAAAACAATACTTGGATTCACCACCTGTATTAGCTCCACCATGACCAGGAGTGTCATTCTATTTATATATCTCAGCTACTGAGTTAGCTTTGGGTACCATGTTGTCCCAAAAGAATGAATTTCACAAAGAATAGGCTACTTATTACATCATCCACACACTGGTCAACTATGAAGTTAGATACGCATATGTTGAGAAGCTATGCTTAGCAGTGGTCTTTGCCACCAAAAAGCTATGCCATTATATGTTAAATCACACCACATATGTTGTATCTAAAGAAAATCCATTGCGCTACATGATGAGCAGAACATATCATAATAGTCGCACGACGAAGTGGATAATGTTGTTGACAAAATTTGACCTAGAGTTCATTGGACAGAAATCTATCAAAGGATAGGTCATAGCCGATCAACTAGCAGAGGCTCCTCTATAGGATGATCAACCTCTAAATATAGAACTTCTCGATGATGGAGTATTTCAAATTTTAGAATCACCTGATTCTACAGAGCCTGAGTCACAGGCAGACATAACTCTATTCTTCGATGGTTCCAAGTGTGAGCGAGGTGGTGGTGCAGGTATCATGTTTTTCACACCACAAGGGGCTCCCATACCTCTTTTGTTTAAACTTGATTTTCCTTGTACCAACAACAACGCCGAGTATGAAGCTCTCATCATAGGACTTCAGATGACAATCGCCATGAAAATAACAAAGCTAAACATTTTTGGTGATTCCTTGCTCATAGTTAATCAGGTAAAAGGGATTTTCCAGTGTCGATGTCCCATATTGCAAGCCTACAAAGCCCTAGTGGACAAACTCCTGGTCAAATTTGAATGGTATGATATAGAGGCACTCCCTCATTCATCTAATCATTTTGCGGATACAATGGCTTCCTTAGGGTCGCTAATCCCGCATGACCCTTCAGATGATATCACAACTATCCAAGTAAAAATGCTAGCGCAAGCTACGACTGAGCGTGAAGAGCATAAGGCTATACCAGTTGTTCACATGATTCAGATTGAGCCTTCTCATGAAAGGTTCTCTCAACTACACCAATATTTGAATAATGTTAACTAGGGGACTTTGTTCCCTCATAATCCTTTTGATACTAGCACAATGCTATATCTCCAAGTTCACTCTCAATCAACATTCACACGAGACAAACATCAAAGGGATAGCACGATTCATAATATTGAGGCTTCTTCAAAGCAATATTGGGCCATCCAAATTAAATATTATCTTAAACTAGGTAATATTCCACCTGGATTGTCGCACGCCACAAAGCGAGCATTCAAGCAAAAGGTGGCAAAATATGTCTTAATAGGAGACATAATGTATCGTCGGAGTTATGAAGGTATCCTCCTTCACTGCTTAGACTCACAGGAGTCAGCTTGGGCCATCACCCAAGCACATGATGGTACATGCGATGGCCACTTTAGCGGCATGGCCATCACCAAGCGCATTCTTCGCATGGGCTATTATTGGCCAACTTTAGAGCAATATTGTTGTGCTTATGTTAAGAAGTGCGTGAAGTGTCAACACCATGCAAATTTAACACACGTACCTTCATAGGCCTTACAACCGATTCAATCGGTCTAGCCATTTGCACAATGGGGGTTTGATTTAATTGGGAAAATCTCACCTGCCTCATCGGGCCATCACACGTTTATCATAATGGCAACCGAATATTTCACAAAATGGGTGGAAGCAATTCCCCTTACCACAATGACTAGACCTCGCATTGTGGAGTTCATACTACATAACATTATATGTCATTTTGGTATTCCATCCAAAATAGTATCGGATAATGGAACACCCTTTAAAAATAAGGATGTGCATGCGTTAACAACAAAGTATAACATAAAGCATAGCTTTTCCATGCCCTATTATCCATAGGCCAATGGGCAAGCAGAGGCATCAAATAAAATAGTAGTCGCCATCTTGAAGAAAATCGTTCAGGAAAATCATAAAGATTGGCATAATCAATTACCTCTTGCCCTTTGGGCCTATCGCACTAGTATTCGGATGCCCACTGGAGCAACTCCATTTTCACTAGTGTATGGTGCTGAAGCCATCATGCCTCTGGAGTTAGAGATTCCATCATTATGCATTTCCATGCAAGAATTCATCGACGATGATACAACTAGGCAAGCTCGGTTAGATCAGTTAACATTGCTTGATGAACGATATGTGAATGCCCTCGAGCATCTACGTGTTTATCAAGAGCATCTTAAGAGAGCTTACAACTTGAAAGTACATCAGAGAGACTTTCAAGTAGGTGATTTAGTTCTAAAGGAAAACCAACAAAACTCAAATTTTCCCTCCAATTTGCGAGACAAATTTGCAACAAACTGGCTAGGTCCATTCATCATTACACATCATATTGGACCTAGAACTTATCACCTAGCATCCATAGAAGGAAATGAAGAGCCTAAACCCATGAATATAAGTCATTTATGACCATTTCATGCTTAGAGCACCAATAAAATACCCCTAGGTAGTCGTAGACACTTTCTAAGTGTCGTTGCCACCTAGGTCACCCTAAAGGCTCCTAGCGGTTTTTGAATGGCTAGGTCACATAAAAAGCCCCTAGACTATCTATGATCATCTAGGTCAACCTTAAATGCTCCAAAGGCATCCATAAGCCCTTTGGTCACAACCAAATACCCCTAGGTAGTCATAGACACTTTCTAAGTGTCGTTGCCCCTAGGTCACCCTAAAGGCTCCTAGCGGTTCTTCATCGGCTAGGTCACATAAAAAATCCCCTAGACTATCTATGATCATCTAGGTCAACCTTAAATGCTCCAAAGGCATCCATAAGCTTTTGTCACAACCAAATACCCCTAGGTAGTCGTAGACACTTTCTAAGTGTCGTTGCCTAGGTCACCCTAAAGGCTCCTAGCGGTTTTTGATGGCTAGGTCACATAAAAATCCCCTAGACTATCTACGATCATCTAGGTCAACCTTAAATGCTCCAAAGGCATCCATAAGCCCTTTGGTCACAACCAAATGCCCCTAGGTAGTCGTAGACACTTTCTAAGTGTCGTTGCCCACCTAGGTCACCCTAAAGGCTCCTAGCGGTTTTTGATCGGCTAGGTCACATAAAAATCTCCTAGACTATCTACGATCATCTAGGTCAACCCTAAAAGCTCCAAAGGCATCTATAAGCCCTTTGGTCACCTTAAAATTCTCCTAGGTAGTCCATGATTGTTTAGGTCAACCCAAAATGCCCCTAGAGGGTCTATCACCATCTAGGCCAAGCTAAAAATGCTCCTAGGTAGTTTACAACTATCTAGGTCAAACCTAAATGCTCCAAAGGCATCTATAAGCCCTTTGGTCACCTAAAAATCCCTAATGGCATTCATTAAGCCCATTGGTCAACCTGTACATATATACACATATCTCAAAAATAACAAAAAAAATCATGAAAATCATCAAAATACAAAAATATTGCATTGTATTGCATTTCTCATCACTTGCATTATAATCATAGTTGCATTAGGCATACTCATCATTGCATTATGCATCATTCCAAATTGATCATATATGTCTAGCACCAGGTCTGTACATTAGGCATCTGGTAAAAATTCATTGTTATCATATGACAAGTTATACCACCTGTTTATATTACATATACCATTTACATTATATGTCTGTTTTCCGTCACTTAGCCATTGTTAGTAAAACATAGTTAAAGTTTTCGGTCACTCAGCCATATCTAGTTGTCTTCTCAGATTTTGTAGAAAGCTAGCATGATTTTTAGAAGGTAGAATCCTACTTAGATAATGCTTGGTATACATCAAAATCCCAACACAATTTTCACATTAATAAATCCAAGTCTAGCACAAGGAAAGATGAAAACTATGAAGTAGTCTAGGTTACTTTCAAGTGAAAAGGTTATCTTGCTCATCCCCCTATGTGAATGGTTCAAATATGCTGAGAATTGACAAAAGGACAAGTTCCTCCTTACCCAAAATCCCTTACCCTACACTGGGGTAAGTATCCCAAAGAAAGAAAATTAGTAATGATTATTATTCCCCCTAGTATTGAAAACATACATTGCCCTACACTGGGGCAAGTATCTCAAAGAAATATTCCAAAGAAAATAGTGATTATTATCACTCCCAAATATGCATAAAGAAACAGTGATTATTATCACTAGGAAAAGCAAAGAAAGAAACAATGGTTCTCACCACTATTAAAATCCCTTGCTCAACAAATCAAAATGAGAAAATTCCCTTGAGAAAGTCAAAGAAAGGTAGGGACTCCAAAACTTGAATCCCTAAAATTTTCAGCATCAGAGAACCATAAGGTGATCCTCATTACAGGTTTGGTGGATAGCCTACTTGTCAATGGCGGTAGCCTCCCGCATGACGATATGTCTATCACTTAAGCAACTTGTTTAGGTATAGACCAATGTTTGAATGTGGATGAGCTAGCTTGTTGTAACCTAGGTTATATAGTGGTCTAATCCAACTAAGTATGAAACTCAGGATAATGAGACTCGTAGAATGATCTCTAGTGTCGATGGGCTGAATGAATCCCATTTGCACTAGGGTAATCTTATGTGTTATCATGGTAATGAACTCACGTGCACACACAGGGATATTGATTATCTTGGTTATCTTAGTAGGTGCATACTTTGTCAAAAGATCTTGTATAGTTAGTATATGACTTTTGATTAGGTAACTAGAGTGTTTGAGTCTCTTAAAAACTATCAAATACAATCATATCACATCACATTATCCATTCCATTTTACATCATGTTGTCACATGTTTGTCAAAATTACAATGTCCATCAAATAAAGTGTTATAATAACATGAAAATAATCAAGATACATTTTGTATAGTCTATGGTGCTAGCATATAATGCATCAAATAGTCATTGTAAATCCATCATACAAAAATTAAATCTAATCAAATCATTACTTTCAATCATACACATTTAAAACTTTTGTTTATTAAGTGGTATTCATGATCTAGGATAGATACCGGTTAAATATTAGCAATAATATTTAAATGACCACTGACTATTTTATGCATACCTTTTAATTTACAAAAGCATATAAAATGAAGCATCCACATCTACATATCATCAAATCACATCATCGGATAAATACATGCATCCATGTTAGACATCCATCATAACATCATATAGCAAATATAAAAATTGCATTCATATCATAAAGCAGTAAAATGACATAATGATCAAAAGCTAAGTCATATATATATGTCCATATATATAAAATTTGAAAGCAACATCATAGTCCATAAACTACCCATAGGCTACAATAAAAGTGAGTCATCCGACTTCACAATCCAAAAAAACCAAAAATAACCATCAGAGTTCGTTGACCATGGTCACACAGGACCGATACCTCGACTCTCTCCTCTACTCTCAATATGAGTCCATCGTGAGCTCCCCAACCTGCTCCCCCCTGATCTGTTGCCTCTAGATACATCCATCCTCCAATAAGTACTCGAAGCCCTCATCCGAGTAGATGAGTGTCCCATCCTACTCCCCTGGCTACGTTGTGATCCAATAGCTAATGCTCGATCTGGTATGTGCCCCTTACAATGCACTATCTCATCCTCCATAATATCCATGTAGGCATGCTCCTCTCGACACCTAGTCTAATAGGTCACTACCAAACCCTAGAGATGTGCTATCTCCTCTTGCATCTTGGCTAGCTCACCACTATTGGACTCCCCATGGCTAGGGCCCTGTCTACCGACCTATGCTTGAAATGTAGCTATCACTACTACCTACCTCTCCATATCCTCCTATGCACTCTACACCTATGCCTGTAGTAAAGCCCATCGATCACTCTATAGCTCTATAATCCTAGAATCTCATGCTGCTAACTCTGATTGTAGACCCTGATCTCCCAAGTCTCCCTCATCAAAGCTAACTGGATCCTATACATCTATCAGCTCCACCCTATCCACTGACACATGTTGACACATAAATCACTCACCTGTGTCCACCTCCTCATCATCTGGAGACTCACCAAAACCCTCCTCATATGGAGCACCCCTAGTGGCATCCACTATCCTCATAGCTGCATCCCCTCCTAGTGGTCCCTCCCCTCACCACTATCGCATGACCCACCATGCATCATACTCCTCTATAGTGCTTGCATCATCTGAGTCTATGACTGTCACCTCAAAATCTGACTCATCTCCCAACTCCTCTACCATAGGCCATGCTAGAGTCCTCTCATCCCTATGATAATGATAGACCATCGGCTCACTAAGCAATCCTTGGCATAGCCCGAACTATCATAGCACACGATCATAAGAGAAGTACTCTCGCTCTATGCCATGTTGCCCTATCACCCACCTACCTCACTGAACTCTACGTAGATGTGTCAAAGCCTCATCCTAAGAAAGACAATCCCTATAGGGTCTCCACTCTATATCCACTACCCTGAACCATGTAAAAGCCTCTGCATAGTTTCTTAAATCATGGGTGTGTATGAAATTGGTTAGGGGTATTAGCTCATGTTTTGGGTTGAATTTTAATAGTTTCCACTTAAAAAATTTTCCTACTCCTTTCTCTTTAACTCTCCAAGCAAGTTACACAAAGAGCTAAAAGGGCCTTTTATATCTCCAAAAGAAGCCGACCACTCCTGGGTGGGATGAGCACACTTTTGGCTGGAAATCCCACCATGGGAAATTCACAAATACTTCCCTCATCCCCCCATGGGATGGTCATAAGAAAATTGCACTTAAAAACATCAAAAATATCAAAAAATGGGCCAAAAACACACCAAAAATAAGGCAGATTGGGCAAGAAAATGAGAGGGATCAAGAATGAACCTATAATACTTTTGGATGCATTACAAGACTCTATTTTAGTCCCCAAGAAGACCTCCATGGCTAGACTTCTCCACAGGAATGAGATATTGGGCCTTTTGCCTCCAAAACTATTCATCAAAACAATCAAAAATCACCTCCAAATAGGTATAGAGTACCATGGAAAAAATAGAGAGTTGCCCCAATTAAGTCATATGTTTCAGGTGACTCATCACTTTAGTATTTTCCATGCCCTCATCGACTCATTGCTTGAGGGGGTAGTCATCATAATGAAGTCAAAAATCGAATCAACATTTAAACACTCAGAAGTGTAAAATTCCATGCATTCAAAAGAATCTTGGCTAAAGATAAATTTTCAAGCCCATGCTGGGGCAAAGAATCAACATAAGAAGCAAATTAAATAGGATTGACCTCCTTGAAACCTCAAGAATTTACCCATGTAAATTTTTACAAGAATACAAGGCACCAAGACCTAGTATGCCCTAAGCCCCATAATACTGTCATTACAACACAACTAAAAGGTATACATGCAATCGATCCTTCGACTATGTCAATAGAAAGGATTCCAAGAATGTATGATTTTCCACAATGAAGGCATCCAGATTTGATTAGGTTAATGAAAAACCTTGATCATTCGATGATTTAGTGATCTATTTTTTCTCAATTCTTTGTTTCACATTGCACATCCCAAAAATGGGGCATCTATAGACACCTAAATCACGTAAATCGGATAAGACTATCAGTGCATTACATATGCCCTCTTATCGACAACATATGGCCTTATTAGGCACCCATATAGGCTAACAAAAGGCTTCCAAAACCCTCCAAAACTCAGTTTGGAGGGTTCCTAGCAATCTGGGGCAGTTTTTGGGCCCCTACTAGTGACCATCCCACCTAGGGACGGCCACAGTTGGTGACTATCCCACCCAGGGACGACCATCAGCAACCGTCCCTGGGTGGGATGACCCCTAACTGGACCTTTGAAAAAGTCAAAGGACGTACTAAATGGTAATCCAATACTACCATTAGTGCATCCAATCACCCCAGATTGATTGGGGACCTGCTAATGGACTGTAGGGCAATAGATTGGGAGCCCCAAAGGGGCAACCTTCCCCTCCCCAATCAATGATGCAATTAGGACAAATGGCATCACTTGCCTCACATGGCAAAGATGCCATTTGGCCCTAGATGCCCTTTTGGGCTATAAAAGGAGGCCCAAACCTCCATTTCAAGAGGAGGAGAGAAGTAGGATTTGAGCAATGAAATGCTGCCCAAATCTATCCCTACTTGCTACCAACCCATTTGCAAACCAAAACTCGCCCTTTCCCTACCTTGAAACCCTCTTCACTTCAAAGGCACTTTTAGGGGCAATAGGACCCGATTTACCAATCCAAAACTAGCCAAATTGAAGGACAACTTGGACCCATATGTCGACAACACCCTCACCCTATTTTGGACCAATTTCTAAGGCCATAGGTGACAAAACTATGCTAGTTTTGTAACCATCCCACTTGGGGACGGCTAGAAGTCAGCCCATGGCACTCATAGGGACGGTCTCAAAAAAATAGATAATTTTGGATAAATTCCTCCATAGACCTCCTTAGGATGTCTAGATGAACCTCTGGTCCAAATTTGAGGTCATTTGGAGGAGTTTTGGTTCGAGATTTGGAGTCCCCAATGTTGCAGGTCTCCATGGCTCACCCTAGAGCGGCCAACATTTCAGCATAGTTTCACCTTATAAATTGCTTTCAAATCCATTTATTTCTACTTATATTATCTTAGAATATATATATGCTCATTTTAGATCAGTTTTTACATGTGTAGATCACTTTGTTTGGTTGTAGCATTCACACCTTTTACTATGTTTTCTATGCTATCTTCATTTTATGAAATAGGTGCTACTAACCCCATTTTAAGCCCTTGTGTGTAGGTCCAGGTAGTTCTACATAGGAGGAAGGAGCTAAGAAGACCATAATAATAGGTTGAAGGATAGCTCTCAATCATGGGATGCGATATTTATAGAGACAAACCATAGTTTACACCATTTTGAGGCCTCTTTCAAGGGACTAGATCCCTTGAACATTGTAATGGAATTTGTATCAATTTGTAAAGGCCCTCGAGGGGATATTTGTAATCTCACATTTGAAGCTATACAATGATTAAATAGAAGGAGAAATCCACCATTTGGTTATATATTTGCTTCACTTTGATAGATTATAAGTTCATGTGTTATTTCCCTTTGAATGCTTTATAACTGTTATACATTGCAATGAATGCCCTTAAGGCGGTGTAGTAAATTTCACATCTTCACTTATTCATGTTGATTTTTGAATTATTTTCCCATGTTCTAATATATGCCAACATTTTACAACTGTGCAACAAATCTATAAAATGCAACAGTTTACCATATAAATTCCAGCTAGCTGCCAATGAATAGCAAGACATGGAATTCACACATGGAGAAGGATAAAAGCTATTGCAATCAGTTCTTGGGAGATAACCCACCTGAGAAAAGCAGTTGAGATCACCTGAAGACCACACAGTTAGTCAATATGAAGAGCTTTGGATTGAGCAGACATCTTCGGATTGACAAAATGCAGTTTCTTCGGATTGAGCCAATTATCTTCGGATTGACAACAGAAAGTACTTTTTGACTTTTTGACTATTTTTTTATGGTGGAAAAAGGGAAAGAAGGTTGAGAAGGTTAAGGGAAAATATCCCCCAGCTGTCTTTGTCGTCCTTGTCATCCAAAAGCCACCATTCATGGGAAAATATCAATTGATCCTCTTCTAGGATAAAACCAGGAAATGTTGTAGCATAATAGGATTTGATCTGCAGGATAGGAATAGTATATTTTATATTTGTAAATAGATCTTATGCATATATAAAAGGATAGCTCCCTTCTTGGTTGAGCTAGGTAGGAATTAGAATAGAGGAGAGTAGTAGCAGCAACAAATAGGATTGTACAACAATTATCTGTAATAGTTTTTAGCATGTTTTGATAGCAATAAAAGTGTAGTCTTTTTGTCAATTTTTGTTCTGAGTGTTAATTAGTTAAGGAGTGTTTTTACACCTCCTTCTAGATCAGGAAGTATGGGCCCACTTTCAGATCTAGAAGGAGGATTTTTATGGTAGGTTTTAATCTGTAATTTTGTTGCAGCAGAATTAACAGATTGCTTGCCAGATTTCATTTTCTTGTTTTAATTTTGTATTTTGTTATTTATGTTTTCTTCATTATGTTTTTGTACAACTAATGTGTGTGCCAACTGATAAATTAGATTAAATATTTATTTCCATGTTCCCTTTGCTTTTCATGTTCTTTGCTTTTATGTTTCAACTACTTTCAATTTTAGCATATTTCATTTTGTTGTCAATTCCTATAGCAGAATATTGATGACCTTTTGTGGTAGGATATTGACAAGTGTTTTTAGCATAGGTTTTATTTCAACATCATTTCAATTTAGCAATTTCACTTTTGTTATTTCAATTCTGCAAAAGTAGATTAGATTTTAATTCAGCCATTTCCAATTCTTGCAATTGTAGTTAATTGTTAAATTTTGCAATTTAGATTTAGTTTTCAATTCTTGTAATTTATTTTAGTTTCCATTCTGCAGACTAGGTTTAGTGTGACACCAAAAGGCTAAACCAAAATCTACTTCACCAATAAATGCTTGAAATCTGAATGCCTGAATTGCACTCCACCTTAACCTTCTATCGTAAACAACCTTGGACACCACCCCGGATTGATAAATCATTGAGATTAAATGATGAGACTCAATGACACTCATCATTTTGGCGCCATTTCTAGGGATCATGGTGTTGTTAGAGGGTAAAAGCAGTCAAATAATTATTATTGTGCTAAGTTATGAAGTTCAGAGTAAAATCTGAATGTAATAGCTGGTATAAATAATAATTATTGATAGTTGCATTTCAGTCCATTTAGAAAACAAGCAACCATGGGGAGGTGATCTTCACACTTGGGGGTTAAATTGCCTATGTTTGAAATTCTTGATAAAAATTGAAAGAATTCATCATCCTCATTATGAGAAACATAAGATCTCTTGAAAAATTTAGAAGAGCCATCTGCTAGTACTGCCCTTTTTATATCCATATCATCAAGGTAGTATAAACAAATTTGTACTAGGTGTTGGGAAGATATCATGGTAGATATACAAGACTATCCCTTGAACAAAATAGCCATATCAACTACCTGTAGCATTTTTTCACAGGGACATATCATTGATGAATGCCATTTACTTCCATAACTCGGAGATGCAAAATTTGTTGCCTAATCTGAATTCTTCTCAAAGAGAGATCCCAACAACAACAAATAGGGCAAGTAAATCAACCACCACCTTCAGCCCAACCTGTGGCCAATATGAATAATACAGGACATGCAACCCCTGTCTATGTAAGCTGAGTCTGTTAAAAAAAAATCATCACAAAACTTTTGCACAATCAAAATAGAAGTTTGCAGCTCAACGGTGATCCTAGAGTTTTGCCATTATTGCTTAAATATTGTTAGGGTTTTATCACGCTAAACCACAACCTATCAATTCTTAGCCTACAAAGACAATAGTTGATCTCATTAGAGGTGATCCTACCTGACAAGTAGTTGATCTACTAAGTTGTACACTTCTTGTCTTATTGTGCAAACCAAAAACATGTTTAGTTAAATTATCTTTTTCAGCCCAACCTGTGATCAGTTTGAATAATATAGGATAGGCAGCCCTTGTTTATGTAGCTGAATATGGTAAAAAAACCTGCAGGAAATGTTATTGATTGCAGCAACATCCAACTGTGCTCAAATAAGAACTTACTTGAGCTTGAAGAGATAAAAGTCAATGGAGATACACAAAAACCCTTTAGTCCAGACACATAAATCAACTTTGGATAAAGGAGAAAAACTGGAAAAGCTACACATAGAAAATTTACTTCCATTAAGGATAAATTTTGTCCTCCTAAGAATGAAACAAACTGAAGTACAACCAAGGAAATTCTTGAACATTATTGATCAGTTGACTTATGAACAAAAAGCAAAATTGTTTGTTGTTTTGAAACAATATTTCAATCCCTTTGCATGGAATTACAAGGGTATGTCAAGATTTCATCTTGATGTATGCACTTAACATATTTGAGAATTGGTATTGAATTATTTCAAGTACAGATTGACAAGATTTTGTAGATTAGGAGGCATGGACAAACACTTGATTGAAGAAATTTTTAGATATGAAGCAGTGTTTCTTTCTCCCATTGGTGATTCACAAAGGAAGTTAGTGGTGAATGGATATTGCCTTCGGGTATACCATGCACCATTAACTAAGGAGGAGTTCTTGAGGTGAACAATTGGATGTACACAGAATGGAGGAGAATTTCTCTTCCATGTCAGATTCAGAGTGATGATAAAAGTTTGAAAAAAAAAAAAAAGAATAATCTTGCTTATGAACTTCCTTCATGGGCACAAGCAAGACAAGAGAAAAGTCTGAAAAAGAGAAAAAAAGAAAAGAAAAAAGAAAAAGAAAAAAATAAAAAAACATGTCCCACAAAATGGGGATACATGAGGACAAGCATCAATTTCAGCATGGAGGAGGAACAATGAAGTTAGCACTTCATTTCCAGCAATAAGGAGTTAAATGATGACATAAGAAGATTCTTACTACTCATCTAGAAAGGAAGGTTGCATCATTGTTATAGATTTCAACAGAAAAATATGGTGTTTTCATACAAATATTGACATGTTTTTATAGAATAAGAAATGTTCTCATCCAAATAAGAGTGAGAGACATTCTCTCTCATTGTAGCCTCATGAGAGACACTCTTTTATTGAGGCACTTGAAAAAAAAATGACATAAGTTGGTTGAAAACCAAAAATGGCAGCCTCTTCTGATGAAAAAAAGATGAAAAAAAGAAGAAAAAAATGAAAAAAAAAAAGAGAAAAAAATGAATAATTCAGTAGTGAAAACCTCCTTGAGGCGTTGCTGAGTTGGCTTGCATGAAAACCAGTTTTTCGGTGTGCATTGCCTTGTTGATCCACCCATCCTTGTTTCACCATTGTACAAATCTCACACTACATGTGTATATTTATGTTTTCAAATAGCTTGCTAACAATCATCAGAAGCAGCTTGTAAGGTGCATGATCAATTTTTAGGATAGTAAGGTATGTGTTTCTTGCATTTAAGTCATAGTAAGAATTTAGCATTTAATGTATGATAATCGGTATTTGGCATAAAACTATTCATACAATATTGGCAAGTTGAAAATGGAACATGTTTAAGATGTCAAGAAACACCCCCTTCTGCCCTTAGTTGCATGGGAGCATCTGAAGATTTTGTTTTACTACTACTGCAATAAAATAGTAATGAATAACATCTAAACAAAATGATAGAGATGAGATTTTTGATGTTATGGAAGGCTTACATACCCTAGAGATGGGTCCAAAATAGAATTTGTAGCTAACTTTTGCATAGAAGGTCATTTTTGCATTTTTGGATGAATATTCAGAATAAAACAAGCTATCTTCGAAATGAACAAGATATCTTCGAAATAAGCAAAAATTGTACCAGAATTGCTGAAAATGTTGTAGAATAGTAAAAAGAGTAGGGTACATCAAATATTGAGGTTCCTAAGGCTCTACCACATGTAAGTACATCCCTCAAGAATTTCAAAATCAAAATTTTATCAATTTTGTTCAAAAGGTGCAAACAATAGAAATAGGCATTCAGGCTGAAATATTGTTAAGAACAAAAAATTTCACCAGTAGTAGTGCATCTGCCAAATATGGTTCCACAATAAGGCTATTGCAAGATGAATCACATGATACCAAGCCTTTAAGAGGTACCTTGCAACACTAAAACTTGTAGAAGGGCAGAAAAAGAGTTAAAATTGCAGTAATTGCAGAAATTGCAATATTGAAGGATGAAAGTGCAGAAGTCAAAAAGTTGCAAGTTGCAAATGAAAAAAAAAAGATATGCAAGAAAAGAAAAAAACCAGAATAAAAAAAAAAATTGATTGAAATTTTTTTTTGCAAGGTTGTAAAAAAGTGAAATACCTGTGCTTAAATTGAAAAATGCTTGGTGTAGTGCAACAAGGAGAAATTTCTCAGGTAGCATGTGGCAAAGGATATTTTTCACAAGGATAAAACCAGCATATTACTATGGCCTACTAGGATGCATGAGGGCATGCATCAGTTCAAGCTGGGGGGATGATGAGGCCTAAAAATGCCTCATTTTTACACTATGTTTGACATATAAAAACTGCCATATTATTAAGTTAAATTCCAAATAGTTGATTAGAATATATATTTGTTAAGTGTTTGCATGATTTTATGTTAGGAGCATTATATCTCTGTTTTTGACTATTTTTAGCATTTTGTGATTGCTTTTGCTTGATTAAGTAGCAAATAAAAATATGCATTTCAAATAGCCAAATGTGGTATGCTGATATCCATTAACTTCACAATGGTTTATGAATGTTTTCCTGCCCTTCAACTTGTTTGAAGTCCACATTGAAGCCAAATTATTAGGACTATTCTAAATCTAGAAATCTACAGAAAACAGCCATATAAAAATCAACAAGCTGTCACTTTATAGGAGCACCTTGAATTTGTCAAGAAAAGCATGAGGAAATGGATGGAATAAGTTTAGAAGGACTACAGAAGACATCTGACCTATTTAGAAGCATTCCCACATGGTCTAAATAGGCAGCAACAAGGTATAACAGAGTAGGGATAATTGTGCAGCACTATTGCACTATTTCAACATGGTTACTTGGTGAATAAAGTGTATAAATTTGGTAGCAACTTGATGTACTTATTCATGTTGATATTTGAATTATTTTTCCATGTTCTAATTTTTTGAACTTGCAAGAAATGCCAACATTTTACAACTATGCAACAAATCTGGAAAATGCAGCAGTTTACCATGTAAATTCCAGCCAGCTACCAATGAATAGCAAGGCATGGAATTCACACATGGAGAAGGATAAAATCTATTGCAATCAGTTCCTGAGAGATAACCCACCTGAGAAAAGTAGTTGAGATCACCTGAAGACCACATAGTTAGTCAATCCGAAGAGCTTCGGATTGAGCAGACATCTTCGGATTGACAGAATGCAGTTTCTTTGGATTGAGCCAGTTATCTTCGGATTGACAACATAAAGTACTTTTTGACTTTTTTACTATTTTTTGATGGTGGAAAAAGGGAAAGAAGGTTGAGAAGGTTAAGGGAAAATATCCCCCAACTGTCTTTGTCATCCTTGCCGTCCAAAAGCCACCATTCATGGGAAAATATCAATTGATCCTCTTCTAGGATAAAACCAGGAAATGTTGCAGCATAATAGGATTTGATCTGCAGGATAGGAATAGTATATTTTATATTTGTAAATAGATCTTATGCATCTATAAAAGGATAGCTCCCTTCTTGGTTGAGCTAGGTAGGAATTAGAATAGAGGAGAGTAGTAGCAACAACAAATAGGACTATACAACAATTATCTATAACAGTTTTTAGCATGTTTTGACAACAATAAAAGTGCAGTCTTTTTGTCAATTTTTGTTCTGAGTGTTAATTAGTTAAGGAGTGTTTTTACACCTCCTTCTAGATCAGGAAGTATGGGCCCACTTTCAGATCTAGAAGGAGGATTTTTATGGCAGGTTTTAATCTGTAATTTTGCTACAGTAGAATTAACAGATTGCTTGCCATATTTCATTTTCTTGTTTTAATTTTGTATTCTATTATTTATGTTTTCTTCATTATGTTTTTGTACAGCTAATGTGTGTGTGTCAAACTAAAAAATTAGATTAAATATTTGTTTCCATGTTCCCTTTGCTTTTCATGTTCTTTGCTTTTATGTTTCAACTACTTTCAATTTTAGTAGATTTCATTTTGTTGTCAATTCCTATAGCAGAAGATTGACGACCTTTTGTGGTAGGATATTGATAGGTGTTTTTAGCATAGGTTTTATTTCAACATCATTTCAATTTAGCAATTTCACTTCTATTATTTCAATTCTACAAAAGTAGATTAGATTTTAATTCAGCCATTTCCAATTCTTGCAATTGTAGTTAATTGTTAAATTCTGCAATTTAGATTTAGTTTTCAATTCCTATAATTTATTTCAGTTTCCATTCTGTAGACTAGGTTTAGTGTGACACCAAAAGGCTAAACCAAAATCTGCTTCACCAATAAATGCTTGAAATTTGAATGCCTGAATTGCACTCTGCCCTAACCTTCTATCGTAGACAACCTTGGACACCACCCCGGATTGATAAATCATTGAGATTAAATGATGAGACTCAACGACACTCATCACCCACTATCTATAAAAATGTTTACTTGCTTATTAAAAACCTTACCTTTCACAAGTAATGAGGTGGCTTGTCCCTCTAGCTTCTGCTTCTCGATTGCAGAATAGATCCTATGTTTCTGTTTCTTCCCTTTTGCATTAGTTGTGCTAGTCCTGCTCGATATGGACACTTATTGTAGTAATAAGGTCCCCAAAAATTGTAGCACCCTTCCTTGGGTCCTTTTTTTTTAGGTTTCTCATTCTCACTCTTAACTCTTGGATTTGGAGCTTTTAACTTCTATGGTTGAGGTTTTGTACTATTAGTTTTGTTATCTTTCCTATGAAAGTTCTTCTTGAACTTCTTCTGATTACCATAAGAATTCTTCTTAGTATTTTGGGGGTTCTTAGATTTTAGCTCTTGATAAGCCTCCCATTTTACAAACCCATTACTATTCCTCTTATTTAGCTCCTGTCGAGCTTGCTCGAGTAGAGTGTCATATTTATAACAAAAGTGTGACTCTGCTTTCTTTGCTAGGTCATATGCCTTTTGCAATGATTTAGGTTCCTGCATGTCTACAACATGCCTTAACCTAGACTCCAATCCTAGAGTGAACTTGTGAAACCACATTTTCTCATTATAGATAGGTACATATTTAAACAATATTACCAGCTTCTTATAGTACACATCTATTATGCTAGTCCCTTGCTTTAGACTAGAAAATTCCTCAACCTTTAAGGCATAAAAATTCTCTATTAGGAATCTCTTCTTAAATATGTTTGTAAATTCTTCCTATGGAGTATCAATGGGTTCAATCTTAGTTTCCTGATAGTGGGTTTTACATCACTCCATAGCATCCCCTTCCAGGTTAATCATAGCCCAAATTTTTCGAGTTCTTGATGAGTAGCCTTTTACTGTAAAGTGAACCTTTGCTTCTCTCATCCATGCTTTCACTACATCCCCATCACCCTTCCCATAAAACTTGGAGATACTAATATTTTTCATATCCTTAGCTATTTTCTTTTCTACTAAGGCTATAACTTGCACTTTTTTTGTAGTTAGTACACTATCTAGACCAATATCTGAGCCTCGAACTTGTGAATTCTAATTCACATTCGTTTCTAGCAACTATCTTATCTTATCCTAAATAGCAGTGACCATAGCGGTGAGGTCTTCTACCTCCCTATTGGGGCTCGTTGGTTCCTCATCTTGGTTTTCTTCTTCAACATTACTTTGTTAGGTTTGTCTAGGAATAGACATCCCTCTTCTAGTCTTAAGTGGCATCTTAACCTGGTTCCATCCAAAAAATAATATTAAATTACAATTTCATCTTAAGTTGTATCTCTAATTCAATCCATAATACAAATTTCTCCTGTTATATGTATTAACAATATAACTAGGGCAATGTCCCAAGCTAGGATTATCATGGATACCAAATCCCATACTAAGGTATCCTAACATCCATGCTCCCTTGGAGTCAATTCCCATCAAATTCTAGCAAATAGGGTATTCTAGATCATCCTAGCTTTAGCCTTTACCTTAAGCAAGCCTTCATTGGAAGAATCTAATTCCCTTTAGTACACATAGAATATCTATACCCTCGTACCTAGAGCTTTTCTACCAAATGTAATGACCCAAAAACACATAACCAAAAAAATACAAAAATAGAAAAGTTTTTTTTTCACTAAGGAGACGGATACATGAACCCTTCATGAAACCCTAACCCTACTATTATTTACCTAAAGTTTTTATCCCCCAAGTTTTCTTGAAAGCTACATATCACGAAGTACCTTATCACAAGTCCATATGTGTAGGCGTATCATGTGTCACTGTATATAAACCCATATATTCCATCACTCTTTATGAGCTAGACTTATCACCCTCAGTCCATCGAAGGTATACACACATATCCATATCATACACAAGTCATTATGTGTAGGTATGCTACGAGTATTATGAGTTAATCTATCTATCTCATCTTCATGATGAGCTATCTTAACTCATATGTAATATTTCCACAACTTAGTCCTTTATCTCCCTAAGGGGGTCTCAATTCCCTTAGGTCTCCTATATTCACCCTAAGGGGTTCTCAATTCCCTTAGGTTACCTATGTTCTCCCTAAGGGGTTCTTAATTCCCCTAGGTCACCTCTGAGTTCACCCTGGAACTCTACTCTTAGATTTCTATTACTAAGGAACCAAACAAGAATACATCTAGATACTATAACATCAAAGAGTAATCATTAAGCATCTACAAAATAAACAAGGATTAACACTAAAATATAATGTTATCATTAGAAAGAGAATCAACTACATAGTATAACCAAATTTAGAAATAAATTAAAAGTACCTTCTCTAAACCAAAAAATAGTTATTGTGTTAAATCTTGCATGGTAGAACCTTCCTACATTAAAGAATGTTACATTTACTGCATTGGGATATCTCCCCATAATTCTAGTCTATTTAAGCATAAGTAAATCAACATAAAATATAATATCCTATACTTTGTTTCCATTGAACTCCCTACTTGACCTTGCTTCCCATTGGTTCTTTGAGGGTAATAGGGGATCAGGGTGCTCATGGTTTAGGATAGGCATGCCTCTAAATGCATATATTCATTTACTTTGCTAAATTGCAACTATACAAAATTCAATTAAGTTTCCAACCATCTAATGCATAGTGGATATTATAAAATATCCTTTACTTTTATCTTCAACTCTTTAGTTCCCATAGAGAGCCATCCAACATGTACTACTTAGATCAAGGTCTAACTTTAATCAAATTCAAATATTGTTTTAAAGCATTAAAATCCCACACCATACCTTTAACCTCTAAAGCAATCCATCATTCATTCCCTAAATTAAAGCCCCATAACTTCAATTCAAAGAATAAATCTAACATCCTTTTTAATTCACAATTCCAATCAAATCAAATAATGTTTTAAAGCATTAAAGTCCCATACCTTTAACCTCTAAAAAAATCCATCATTCATTCCCTAAATCAAAGTCCCATAACTTCAATTCAAATAATAAATCTAACATCCTTTTAATTCACAATTACAATAAAATCAAATATTGTTTTAAATCTTTAAAGTCCCATACCTTTAACCTCTAAAACAATCATTTATTCAACATAAACTTTATCATCAATTTTATAACATAATTATATTTTCCTTTGAAGTCCTTTTCGTAAATTCTACATCATAGACTTACTAATCAAATATTTTCAACCTTAATCTTAGATTCATAACCTCAATTAAAGATTCACAACCTTATCTAAAGATTCACTACTTTAGTTACAAATAACCCCTTCATGATTTTATTACACAAAAGGTCTTACCCTAATTGAAACCACATAAGGTAAATCTCATTAATTAAAGGTCCCTTCAATTAAGATCTCATAAAATAAATCATAATAATCAAAGATCTTACTATCATTAAAAACTCTTAAGATAATTCATGCTAGTCAAAGGTTTCTCTTTAATTAAATCTCCTAAGATAATCAACATTTATCAAAGGTTTTCCCTTTAATTAAATCTCCTAAGATAATCAACATTTATCAAAGGTTTCTATTTAATTAAATCTCCTAAGATAATCAACATTTATCAAAGGTTTCTCTTTAATTAAATATCCTAAGATAATTAACATTCATCAAAGGTTTTCTCTTTAATTAGATCTCCTAAGATAATCAACATTCATTCAAGGTTTTTTCTTTAATTAGATCTCCTAATATAATCAACATTCATCGAAGGTTTTCTCTTTAATTAGATCTCCTAAGATAATCAACATTCATCGAAGGTTTTCTCTTTAATTAGATCTCCTATGATAATCAACATTTATCGAAGGTTTTCTCTTTAATTAGATCTCCTAAGATAATCAATATTTATCAAAGGTTTTCTCTTTAATTACATCTCCTAAGATAATCAACATTTATCAAAGGTTTTCTCTTTAATTAGATATCCTAAGATAATCAACATTTATCAAAGGTTTTATCTTTAATTAGATCTCGTAAGATAATCAACATTTATCAAAGGTTTTCTCTTTAATTAAATTTCCTAAGATAATCAACATTTATCAAAGGTTTTCTCTTTAATTAGATCTCCTAAGATAATAAATATTTATCAAAGGTTTTGTCTTTAATTAAATCTCCTAAGATAATCAACATTTATCAAAGGTTTTCTCTTTAATTAAATCTCCTATAATATAATTTATATAAGACAAAGGTCTTATTTCAATTAAAGTCCCATAATATAATTTATATAAGACAAAGGTCTTATTTCAATTAAAGTCCCATAATATAATTTATAAATCAAAGGCTTTGTTTCAATTAAAGTCCCATAATATAATTTATAAATCAAAGGCTTTTCTTTAATTAAAAATTACATAAGTAAACCTTAGATAAACCATGGGCTTATACACCTTCATGGCGGATGTGAAACATCTCGACAGAAGATAAAAGGCTTGCCAATGCAGGGTGCTCTCTCTCTCTCAGAACACTGGTGGCCTTCCAGTACAAGTGGCTCTTCTAAACACAACTTTTCAAACATAACGCATCACATGCTTAGAACACTGGTAGCTATCCACTACAGGAAACGCTTCTAACACATCGCTTCCTAACGCAATGCATCACATACTTAGGGGCAGGTGGTTTTTCTCTATAGGAGATAAACACACGATGTTTTTTGCACAACATCCAAACAACCAGCGCTTTCAACACAACGCTTCCAAAAAACCATCTAAACCTACACAATACTTTCCACATAGCGCTTCCATATTTAGATGAAGGTGGTTCCCTCTATAACAACTAAAAATACGATGTTTTCAACACATTGCTTCCAAACAACTATCTAAACATAGTGCTTTCAACACAATGCTTCACATATTTAGATGAAGGTGGTTTCCTATCATTTCAAATAGATTATCATGCTATAGAGGAGTATAAACCAGGTTTCAATATACAAAATTCACCTTACAGACGCATATATAAATGAATAAAGCTTTCTTAAAACACTCCAACGTTAAGCCTCCTACAGAATGGAATCCAGTGGTGTCATTATTGCATTTCCTTTTGCTTGTTGCGCGTTCTTGCCTCTTTTCTAGTCCCTGGTCTGTGTCCTCCTTTCTTCCTCTGTTTCTTCCTTTCCTTCCTCTATTTTCTTTCTTTCCTTCCCTTTTGTTTTTCTTCCCTTTCTCCCTATATTCTCTCGTACCTTACGTGCTCTCTTGCTCCAAATGGCCCGTCCGTCGCCCCTTCTTTGGTCCTGAGCCCAACCTCGATCTGCCTTTCTTCAATGCTTCTGTCCCTCATCCTCTGACGACAGAGAGTTCCTTTACCCATAATTTCCATATTTGAAAATTAATAGCCCCCCTAAATTATTTATTTAGGTTGCACTACATAGGGTAAGGGATATTGCATTATTAAAATGAAGAATAGTACCCTTTACAATATCCTTGACAAGATATTTTATCACCATTTTAAAATATATCTCTTTTATTTATTTAAAACAATTTCTTAATTTCTTTATCTCTAAAATAGAAGATTCTATCTATCTTAAATAGATTTTCATTTTCTTTTTAATTTATTTCACTTAATTAAATTCCATTAATGAATTTATATTATCATTAAAATGAACTTCTTTAATTATTTGTTTATTGAAATGAAGTTTACTAATGAGTTTAAATGAGTCATATCATTTTTAAATCAAAACCTCATTAATTAATTTAAATGAATCTTCATTTATCATTTAAATTTAATTTATTTTCCTTCATAACAATAATGCTCTATTATCACTTCAACATAATAGTTCACTTTATGCATCCACATACATTTTGCAGTTGTTCTTTTGTTGAAATTCCAACATTATGCTACCCAAGCCATGATATAGTAGAGAGCAATCAATTTATAAAACAACAAAGAGGGAATATTTCCATCAACCCAATCACCTATCTTAGCTAGATATTTTATGATAGCTACTAGGCTATCAACTAAGGATCAAGGCGATCAGTCATTTATGATTATCACTTCTAACTATGCATGTCTATATGAAGATATATATCCATGTTACATTCAAGTACCTTAATCATCATTTCGCTTGATCTTAAGTACTCTCATTTCTGGTGGATGCTTCTACCTTCTCCACCTATGAGTGTACCTGATCTTGCACACTTGGCAACATGTTAGTGATAACATACCCTTCTAAATAAACTAAACATCATATAGTTGTTTCAATTGTTCAAACTAAGTATCATCACATCATAGGTTAATACATTGTTTCTTTGTCCCATATAATCTTCTAGGGAGGGACATGACAAATTTCTTGGTTGGTCTAGGTGTTGTTTTATCAACTATGGATGTTGAAGGATCAACCTTTATTTTCTATAGAGGTGGTATTTACTGGACCTCGAAATACTTTGTTTCTTGCATATCTTGGTCCACTGGTGTGTTTCCAGTTGGTTTAGATATGTTCTACCCATCAAAATAACCAACCATGGTTTTTTCAATCGATGGCTGACCATATGACTATACAACCTCTATGGGATTGATTGAATCATATGGGTAATCCACCTTATATTCTTGCTCTTGTTCTACTTTTGACTAGACAACAAGATCATATATTTGCATGTTGTCATCCTGTTGAGTGGCATCCAGTTGTACCTCAGACTCCCTAGCTAATTGGGTAATTTTTACTTGGTTATTTGGGGGTTGACCATCTGATTGGATAACATTAGGTGTTTTGGATAACTCCTTATCCTCACTATCATTGATTTCTATTACAAGGGGTTTATATTGCACAATAGGGCTCCCTTGTTCCTAGGAAGCAATCATTACAAGGACCTCTGATTGGTCCCCTATTTTGATCTTTTTTTTGCTTGATGTCATTCTAAAATTGGATTGAAATGCCCCTGTGGATGCAATTTTCTCCTTTGAGTCCATGAAAGAAAATTCTACATCCATGGCCCATTATTTTTGTAAGACATCATCAATCTTATTTGGTTTGGTGGCTTGTACCTACTAGACCTTGTTTTCCAACTATCACACCATTTCTCATAGCTTCCACGGAGCATCATTTGCTTCTTGCTACTTTGCTATAGTAGCCCATCAGGATTCCTAAAGTTTGACTTGTTCCTTTTTATATTTTTTCTCCCAATTGGAGGCTTATTTTTTCATGTTATGTAGTTGTCTCTATAGGTCTTCTTCCTAGGCATTTTGATAGAATATATCACCACTGGCTATGCCATGCAACACTTGAGTAGCCTATTTATCATTTGCATATTCTTCTTAAGATAAACTATAATATGCATCTCTATGTGCCTTGGCATATCGAACTAGGGCTAAAATCAGCCTATGATGTGCTAATATCATTATTTTTCCTGCTTGGTACTAATTGGATTCATATTTTAGGGCACACATCAAGTAGTAGGGAATATTAATTTTATACCCATGCAATAGATGATTGAGGAATATAAAATGGTTGGTATTCAACTAGGAATACTTGCTAGTGCAAGTAAAAAATTGAGCCACTTGCTCGAACACATTCCTACAAAGGTCTAGAATATGTTGTTTCGGCAATCCTTGGCATGTTGTCTGCGTTGATGGATATCCAAAAACATTTTGTATGCATTGCACTATACTATCCTCCTTATATGTGTTAGCTTTTGATACAATATCCCAAGGAGATAATAATCACAAGATGTAGAATAATATTAAAGAAAGTAAATCTACAATATGACTGAGATATGAAATAAATATAAATGATATATAAATGAATACAATGTAGCTATGGAGGAAATGAGCATTTCATCAATATAGCTACTAGACTACATTACATCCATCACCGATGGATGGTGATCCACACAAAATTGAACTACCTACTAATATTCCTAAGCTGCTATGTCAGTGACACTCCCCTTACTTGTATATTCTAACAATGAGGCCATCCTTATAGAGGTAAAATAGGATACTTGGCTAACACTCTATCTACATGTGCAAGTGACACCTTGCACATTTACAGCTTGCACATGGACACTTGTGCATTTATTACATTGCATGAAGTAATTAGATAACTTCCCCCTAATTAATCTAATGTGCTAAGTATGTACCTTTGAAGATACATTTAGATAACCCAAATTATGGAATATAAACTATTTCTAGCATCCCGTGTATTACATTAATTAGTTATTTAAGACTTTTAGTCTTCAATATGGATCTCCATCTTCTTCTTGAGCTTCATATTCTCCTTCTGCATATTTTGTATTCAGGTTCAGCAGGTAATTCGTTTCTTCATATCTTGTCCTTCTTTAGTATGTTTCTTCTTTATTTTTCTCCTTCTCTTCCTATGATTCTGTTGTGATGCTGGTGTGATATCTGCTTCATGATAGTTTAGTCTATCATTAAAATAGTATTGTTCATTTCCCTCTTGTTTCTTATGTTGAATAAGTACAAATACAATTAATGATAGATAGATCATTAGACATTCTTTAGGTGCAAATATAACCAATATTTTTTAGTTCCACCATGCTGTAAATATAATTTCATGAAGGAAGTTAATCAATGTTGTAAATATACCTTCTTTGGCTTCTTTAAGAAATAAGGGAAATTTCTCTTTGTAACTTGAGGGTAAATATTCATATTCTTTTAGAGTATCTATTAAGTTTTGAGAATATAATTCTACTTCATGGAATAGTTCTTTATTATTGAAAGCTTATCTCAAAATTTCATCCATGGTAGATTTTTGAAGATAGAGATTCTTGCCATTGAAATTTGGTAGAACCTTTGAAGTCTACCTTATAGCTCTTTTATATTAGGATATGCAGACCCTGATTGAAGTATATAAGCTTAATTTAATAAAACCTTTATATTTGTGGGATTCCTTATGTCTCCCTAGTAATGAGAGTATGAACACCTAATTTTAGGTTTTGAAGAAAGCTTACATCTTCTCAACTTTATTACCTTTGATCAAGTTTTGTAAAATTCCAAATAACTCCTTAATATTTTTGGAGTATGATATAGTGCTTTTTGTACAAATAAAGTTCAATTTTATGATTGATTTTTTACAGTAAAAAATTAATTTATCTAACACCTTATTTCTCCTAATTTAACTATGCACTTTTCAAAATTTTCAAGAGATTTTAATGTTGGAAATATTTAGTCATTTTTGAGAAATATAAAGACAAGTAAAAATATAATTTCCAACTTTAACAATAAATATTTAATAACCTCTTTTATGACCCTTTGGTTTTAATTTCTAATTTCCAAAGTCCTAGTTTGATGTTGTAACCCTTATCACTCCAAATTTTGGAAAATTAGAAAATTAATAATATTTACAAAATATCAAAGAAATTAATCCAAGTTGAATTCCATATTTCTCCTAGGTTGAGATGCAAATATTATTTTAATTTGGTAATTTATCCCCTATATTTTTTCTTTCACTAAACTAAATTTTATACCCTAGTTAATAACCCTTGTATCTCCAAAGTTGAGAGCAATAATATAATGGGGTTTCACCCTTACCTTTTTGATGTTAGACTCCCCACTCTTCGGCATTCCCTTTGACTGAATATAATAGTGATGATATGGTCTCCTTGGATGATGGAATCAGTGGAGGTAGACATATTTAATGTTGGAACGTATACATTTTTGAATATGGAAATTTTGACATTCAAAAAACCTGGAGTCTTAAATGCTCCTTCTTCCTTCCTTCCATGCTATGTTGACTGGTTTTGACTACATTTTTGCTTACTCTCTACTTACTATAACATTCAAAATTCATAAAATTTTATTAGAAGAGAAAACTCGGCTTGGTGACATGTGTCACATCCATTACGTATGGGTGCCCTTCTATGTAACTCCTTACTACTAGTCGCTTTGTAACGCTTGCTCCTTTGTGTGGGACTTGTGGATAATAAGTTTCACCACTCTACTCATCCATTGAGAATCGTAGCTTCTAATACCACTTGAGAGATGAATATTCTAGTAATGCTTGAGTGTTGAAGCTTCTAGTAACGCTTGAGAGTTGAATCTTCTAGTAGCATATTGAGAGTCGAATCTTCTTAGTAACGTTTGAGAATTGGAACGTAGTTCAAATGTTTGGGTGTTTGAGAGGTAATGTTCTTGTAATGCTTACTCTTGGAAGATAGATGTCAAGTGGCATTCACTCTCTCTACATGTATATTGTAACACCTTCCAAGGATATTATAAATTCTTAAGTCGTTTAGTTTACCATTCCTTTGCTTTGCTACATTTTTTAAGTAGCAAGCAACCTTATTTTATATAGGTGGATTGATGAGGCATTGAGTAGCAAATTTGATTCTTCGTTTGGTGGATGATCTTCACCAAGATATTTTCTCCTTTTCCTTTAATTCTTTCAACTTATTAAAACTTGTACATATTTGTAGAGTAGATGTTGTTCTTTTCTCCTTGGCAGAGATAGTTGTATTTTAGATGTTATCCATATTTATGTTCACCTTACGTTGGTAGAAGTAGATGCCTTTTTTTTCTCTGTAGTGTAGATGTTATTCATTCCACTTTTCTATCAGTATCATGTTTCTATTTGTATTGTGTTGTTGTCCATCTAACATTGTTCTCCATCAATGAATGTGCACTCCTTTATGTATATTTTACGATGGCCTCTTGTTGCACTCTCCGAGTGGCTGCTATTGCTTGGGAATAGGATTGCTTATGTTGGTTGCCTTTCCTGTTGATATTGTATCTTTTGGAGACACATCCAAATTTGCTTCTTGGACTATAAAAAACCAAATTTAAAATGGTGCAATACAATGTACTATATATTGTACATTAGTCTTATTTTGCACTATTATTTTAGATATATATTTTTGGTTTCATGGCAGATTTCTCTTCCAGAAATACAAAGGTTTTGAGGCTGTCTTTCATGAGTAGACACCTTCCATTTTTGCTTGGATACTTTTATATTAAATCTAAGCATTATACAACAGTATATAGAAGCTTTTAGTTTATGTAATTTTATGCATTTTATTTTCATGCATTCACTCCTATAATGCTTTGGATTTGAGACTCGCCAAGTCTCAATGAAGCTTCTATTTCTATTTTAGGTTCTTCTCCAATTTGTTTGAGGATTCTAACATTTTTGGGTGGTTTCTTTTGGCCACTACAAGTTGCAGATTTTAGTGCTTCAATAGTGTCTTTATACACTTAATACCAATCAATTTTTGTGTCCTTCAAGAACACAAAAACTAATTTTATTTTGAGAGTAGTGTGCTAGTGCATAATAAATATAATAGACCATTTTTTAATGCACTAAGAATAACATCTTATCACTTTATATTAACTCTCAAGATAATGAATTTTAATTAATATACTGCAACTATTCAAGAACAACCTAAAATAAATCTTTAGAAGTTATTCTACACATTCACTACAACTAATATTGTAGTACTTAGTCTTCTTTTCTATTTTCTAAGTAGATGACAGGTAGTTGATAGATATAATTGTAAAATATAATAAACTCCTAAATAATGTGCAAATTAACTTTAAAATGAACATCTTTCTATTTGCACTTTTGAAGACTAAAATCTACTTTTCTTTATGCAAATTTAATCTAAATAAGGTGATCAAATGAATCTTAATTAATGACTTAGTTAGCACCAATAGTTGCATGCCTTTTTTAATATTCTATAGCTACTTCTTATGATTTTGTAGAGGTTGTAGATCTTGGTGCATAAGATCATCAATTTGCTACTCTGAGTAGGGTTTTGCAGCTCTCTATAGACTATTATTTAACAACCCCTTCTTCACCAAATGAAGGTCTCAAAATTTATTTTACGGGCCTAGGATTTGGTGGATTGTTCTCCTCTTGTAATATTCTCCTTCCATTGTATATTTGGAGAAGTCTCTATCTCTTAAGTGGTGCCTTATTTCTATGAGAGGCAATCTTCAAATCTCCTAGATTTTATGAGCTTCTTCTGTCTTCAAGTCTTCTTATCGAATTCTAACTTCAAGAAGGATCTTCCTCTTAATATTTTGAATATTTGAGGTCTTTCACTAGATTCTTCTTCTAAAATTTGGTAATCCTTGAAAAATTCTCCTTCTCTTGGGTTTATTATCGGATGGTGACAATTATCCCAAGTTCTTCACTATTAAGGGCTTCTCCTTGGTAGTTGATTTCTCCAATGAGATCTTGATGATTTCTTCAGTAAGGATTTCATAGCATTTTTTATATGCTCAATGAGACCTTTCTAAGGTCTTTGATCTTACAACTTTTGATCATATTCACTTGAGAACTCTTCAACATTTTACTCCTCGAAGTGTTGGCAATGTGATCTGCTGCTTCTAGATCCGAGCAGGACTCTCCTAGTTCTTCTTCCAAGTCTAGAAGTCCTTCAATGAGATCTTCTCTTGATCTCCTTTGCTTCAGGTATTGAATTGATTTTGAAAAATATACCCTTCCTAACAATACCATAATCACTACCATACATGGAATTTGATCCATTAAATGCAAGGGCCCATAAATGGTCTTGAATTATTTTTTTTACTATGTGGGGTCTCTAATATTGTATAATTACCTTTAGTTATTGTTTCTACCACCATAGTGTAAAATCCCCATTTTTACTCAATGCGCAAGACCTCATTGGTGTTGTTGTACTTAGTGATGAACTTCTTTAAAATTGGATCTCTTTCTAAAAAAATAGTTTCCATATAGCCATTTAATATTTTTGACCAATCATGATTGAGTAGCATCCCATACGCATCTAGGATATCCATAACTTGAATATCAATGTATTTTTGTATCCTAGGTTTAGTATCCAACTATATGTGAGTTTGATGTATGAACCCAACCATATTTACCTCTACCTTATCCAATGTAGCAATCTTATTATTTGATAAAGTAGGGTTTTTTCCAACAACATATGGCATCACATTACTAGAAGTACTTGAATCCACAAGGTAGTAATTTAAATTTTTGCTAGTAATTCTAGTAGTCAACAATGAAGGTGGGAATTCTACCATATCTTTGTATATAGCCACAAGAGCATGAGTAGTCATTTTACCTCTTATTTCATTTGGTCAAGGAATGTTTTAAGAAACAAATCCTCCTAGTCATCCACTTGAATTATTTCAAATAGAGAAATTTTTGCCTTGGTTTCCTTGAGGTCTTCAATGATATAATATCCAAACTTGCTATGTTCTAGAGTTTTTACTATATGTGGTAATGACATATTGACTTCTAGCAACATAGGCATTGTAGTATCCTTATGTGGGATGGAAATTTCATCATCCTGCACAACAAGTGTGATGGAAATTTATTTGGGATGTGTGAAAGAAGTCAATTTCCCTTTACTTTGAAGAATACAATTATTATTTTTTTAAATTATTGGTTAGTTCGAACCTCTTCTTCCAATCACTCTTTAGTTTCATCTTCATCCACTTATGAGGGTTTATATATTTCTAAAACTAAGTTTATCCCTACATTTTTATTAACTTGATTTCTAAAATCCTTATTGATGGATACTACCTACAAAATTTTCATCTCTTTCTACATATTATCTAATGTAGTTTTAAACTCTAGATAATCAGTTTCATCGTGTTGAGTAGTGGAATGAGCCTTGCACCACATGGGAAAGTAAGGTCAACCAAATTTATGGATACCCCTAGTTTATCATCTGATTGATAACTAGCAAGATTTTGATCTCCTCCATTGTCTGGGTAAGTATGTCATTAGTGGTTAGTCATTTCAAAGTTAAATTTCCTATTTTGAATGTTATTTGCAGGTGCATTTTGAGGAACTTGCCTTTGCAATTGAAGCATATCATTGCTCAATTTTTGAACCATATTTTCTAAGCTATCTAACTCAAGATTTAGGTTATTAAGTTGACTTGGTCTTGGTTGAGTTATTACATTATCTATGTGTGCAAATGTATTTAAAACTATAGATAAGCTTGGTTAATTATTTTTTGGAACTATATGATTAATAATGTTGTTCATGGTAACTTGATTATCCAAATGTACTAAGATGGTTTATTGATTGATCACATTAGGCATCATTTGATTAAATGGTTCTATATTGAAAGGTTGGTTCTCATTGGGATACATAATTACTAGAAAATAGTTTTAGCATGGAAAGTTATTGTGCAAGAGATTAATTTATTTGTGGTATTTTATTGTAAGCTGTAGGTTGTCCAAGTGATGGTAATTAACCTATATAAAAACTTTGATGAATTAATTATTGTTCAACTATTACTACCTCACTATATACTTTGGGAAAGGATGTAATTTGAGGAATTGTCCTTAAAAACATAGAAGTTAATGGATCTAGGGCTCTAAATTACACCTATATGGTTACTTCCTCTATAAGGATGTAAGGTGTCAGTAGTCTAGTGTATGACATATGGAACCTAGTATTTAGTAGTCTTAGGGATTTTTTAGGTTCTCTATAAGTAGAGGTAAACTAATGGTATATCATAACTAGGTCAAAAATTAATCTAAAATGCTTAATAAATGCTACTTCTAGTTGAGCCCAAGAAGTGATAGACTTTAAAGGTAACTTTATATACCAATCATATCTAAAATCATCCAATGTGTATGGAAATATTCTATAGGCAACATCCTCATGCATAATTTATAAACAAATTAAGGTGTCTCTATATGCTTGAATATGTTCTTTAGCTAACCTCATTCCATCATGCCTATACTAGGGAATATATATTTCAGCATCCTTAGGTATATCATGTGTAGGCCTAGGTATGTTCAGAGGACTACTCCCTACTATCCATAGAACAAGGGCTACCATCGATGGACCTTAATGATAGTGATTGTTAGTAATAACTTTGATAGTCGAGATGCATAATACAAATAATGCAATAAGAAAATTTATTTTTAATAGACCCTCCTTCTAGCATTAGTTTTATTGAGTTTTGAGAGCCTAGAGGAGTTAAAAATCTAATAATTCATAGCCATCCTTTTAGTGCCAGTTCTATTGAGGGCTAAGGGCCTAAAGGAATTTGAAAATCGGTAATTCATTTCCCTCCTTATAGCACTAGTTATGTTGACCATGTAAATGACACATCATCAAGGGCATGACAACATATTGGGAATAGGGATCTATTCCCTCTTAAAAAATAAAATATTTCCCCCAATATTTGGATATATTAGGTCTTGGATAGTGTGGATAGACTCAAAGGTTGTTGATAATTATTCATTTAAGGGATATTTGTTGGTTATGTTTTAAAAAGATAAATTTATTGGTATAATGCTTAATGGCCAAACACTTAACTATCATAAAAATAACTCCTTTGCATTGATATTTAAACAAACACAAGCTGAGTAGAATTAAGACTAGACAACAAAAAGATCAATTTTAAGTACTATAAATTGTGATTTGCCTAATTAGTATCATTCATTGCACTTAATATATATTATACATGTAATAGCAATGATTATTGAAGTTGTATAAAATTTTAAATACACTACAAGATACCAACTTCAATGCTTCAAATGAAAATTAAAGGAAAATAAAGAAAAAAAAACTAATACTACCCAGAATTCTACTTCCAATTCGATAAAGCAATAAATTTAATTTAAACCAACCTTGACCTAACCAATACTTACACAACCTGAGGTCTAATATTGTGCAATCTTCAAATGATCAACAGACTATGAAATTAACTAAGTACAACCACCATCAACATCCACATATTTAACACAATTTTTTTTTGAAAGCCTTATATTATAAAGATTTTTATTTTATAAACGAACTCAAATTTGTCCACTTAGGTGTATTAAAAGAATAGAGCTTAGAAGCATAAAGGATTTGTTCATAAATCCCATCCAACTACAAGCAAATAAAATGCAAAGGAGAAAACTAAAGAGCTAACTAACAAATGGTTTCCAACCTTTGTAACAAACTAGTGAGCCAATATTTATAAAATATTATGGCCTTCACATAGTGTTACATTTATAATTAATTGCTATCCATTTTTCCAAGATATGCTTTGTGGAATTGCATTTATGCAAAGACTATTTTCAATCATCTTGTGGCCATGTTTTATTTATTTTACATGAAAATTTAAAAATTTGGAATGACCATGGCTTATTAGCATCCCCATTACTATGCAAAATCATTGATTTCCCATGTCTTTCATCTTGCACGATTATACTTGCTCATTCTGCATTAAAATTCCATGTTTACCTTTATATTTTCTAGCGAAATATTCTACAATATAAGAACAATCGTTAAAAAAAATAATACTCTTCTTTTAAAAAAACCCAAAAAAAAATTTAATTACCTGGAATGAAATTTAATTGCATAGGAATGAATCAAAATATTTCCAACAACTTCAAAATAAATTCCAATTCTATGGAAATAAAATTCAATTACCCATAAATAAATTCCAATTGCCTAGAAATAAATTTCAATTTCTTGAAAAAAAAATTATTTATTTATTTTTATTTTTGATTAATTGTAATATGAGGGTTTTGAGAGGATCTCACAATATTAACATAAAGATCCAAATAAATAATTACAATCAACAACCCCAAAAGGGGTTACCCAACCAACAAAGAGTAAATGATTAGATAAAGAGAAACTAAATCCAGTCACCCTACCAACCTACGAAAGTACAACATCCACACCAAAGGAACTGGCCAACATCCCAAAAGAGGGTTTCCACAACTCCTCTCAGAGGTAGAGATCTCCATAAATAAAATATTCAAATTCCACAAGTGGATCTAACCACCACTTAAAAATCCTACCAAAAATAAATTGAGCACTGCGAAAGAAATTAACATTTGAAATTCTTGCTCCAAACTAGAATTGAAACTTCTTGCCTAGTAGGAAATATGAACACCAACCTTCCAACCCAAAAACCAAGGCTTAAATCTAGGTCAAACACTCCACCATACCGTAGTTGGGGTATGTAGAAAAACTAAAAACTGAGAAACAATGAAACATATGGAACCCTACATCTAAAACCATCCAATAAAAACTATAGACCCCTGCATTTTCATTGAAAAAAATAGTTCATTTTCCAGCCAAAAAAAAAATTAAAACCCAAAAGAACCTAGAGAATACAACCTTGCAACACCCATGCAACAGAGAACACCTAGGAGTGAGTCCTCACCACCAAGAGGACTTAAACATTTAACATCTCGCCAAAAATCCATATACAAATCTCACACAGGAAAGAGAGAAATAGAATAAAATCAAAACACTTGAGATTCGCCAAGGAAAAGGAAAAGAAAACCCATTACAGATGATAGATCTCCAATAATATGTGAGGGAAAATTCATAAATTGAGTCTTTGCCACAAAATGGAGGTCTGCATCTAAGCATCCACCCGACATGGAGTAAACATTGCACTTTCTAGGAAGATCTAAAAGGAGAAGATCTAAAGATTATAACAAACATACACTGCTCCAAAGGAAATATCCACACCCAAATATCCTAATCAAGATCAAGAAACACAGTCCCATTAAACTCCCATGATTTTCATCTAAAAACTAGCATAAAGTTCTCTAATTAAAAAAGCATAGGGGAGATTCACCAAAAACCAAATCAAAAAGTTCTCAATACCCTAGAGATAAGACTTGAACAGTGCAAATTCATATTCCACAGGCACAAAATGAACCCAAACCACCAACCCCTATGGGTTCTAGCCCCATAGGAACATAAAAGAATAGATTTTCCACTAGGGAGGGAACCCCAAAGCAACATGGAGGCCAATCACAACCACTCGATATAGTGAAATACCTCCATCCTGGCCCATAAGCCCACTAATTTCCACTTGATAGTATTTTTAAAATAACACAAAGCACCTCAGATACCACCACAGGGTGAACACTATCAAGAAAAAAGAAAGCACTGTAGTCCACCACCAAATTTCCTAAACTGCACAAGGACTCCAAACCATCGAACTCAGTCCTCTCGCTCTCCTTCAAAATAAGATACTGAGAGGTAAACAAGAATTCTAACTTAGCTATAGAAAAATGAGCCTCTAAAGAGAAATCAACGTATTCAGTTTGATGAGATTCCCATGAAGCAATGAAGAGGCCTTCAATATCAGAAGTGGGAAGCAATTCAGGGAGAAAGGGTGTTCAATCTCTCCAATGATGAGTCTGGACTTCTCTGCACTGGGATCCAACACCTTGGTTGTTCTCCCACCCATACTCAAATTCAAAATCTCTTCATCCCACACTCCGCCCATTGCTCCTTTATTTTTTTATTTTCTTATTTTTTTTATTTCCCTCATATTTGATACTTCCCTAAATTTCTGATCAAATATCATGCACTATTGAGTTTAGAGATGAATTGTTTAATTATAATTAAAATATTTAATCTTGGCTATTAAGATATATGGAATATAAAAGATCCATTGTTGGTTCTATTCTTTAATGATTTAATCTTAGTCATTGAAGATAATATGAAATTTAAAAAATCAATTATTGGTTTTATTCTTTAATGAGATAAAATATCCATTGTTGGTTCATTCTTTAATGATTTAATATTGGTCATTAGAGATGATTGCTAAAATATTTAATTATAGGTATTAATGATTTCTAAAATATTTAATCCTAGCCATAGATAGATTCATTAATGATTTCTAAAATATTTATTCTTGACCACTAGAGAGATATGGGAGATTTAATCCTCGCCATAGATGAAATCATTAATGATTTCTAAAATATTTAATCTTGGGTATTAGAGAGATCTATGAGATTTAATCTTGGCCATTGTAGAGATCTAAGGAATTTAATATTAACCTTATATAAATTTATTAATGATTTCTAAAAGATTTAGTCTTGGCCATTGGAGAGATTGAGAGATTTAATCCTAGCCATAGATGAATTCATTAATGATTAAGATATTTCCATGGTTTGAAATGAACTCTAATTTTCCAAAAATAAATTCTAATTGCCTAGAAATAATTTTTTATCACTCAAAAAAAATTCTAATTGTCTTAAAAAAATTCTTTTATTTTTTGAAAATAATTTCTCAAGGCTCAGAAATGGATTCGTATTGCCTAAAAATGATTTCCAAATGCTTGAGAATGATTCTTGATTGCCTAAAAATAATTTTCCATTGCTCAAAAATGAATCTTTATGGCTTGGAAATAATTTTAATAATACTAAAATCATTTTCAAAAATATGAAAATGCTTTGGAAATAATTTTTTAATGCTAGAAAATGATTTTCAATTTTAAAGAGGATCTAATAGAAGAAGCTCATCAAAATTTTGTTGAAATTTACAAGGGAGAAGACACCTAAAAGTGAATCCATCTATGTTGTAGAAAAGATAAATCAAGCCTATAATGATTGATTTTAAGCAATTCTTATGTGTTAAAACCAAGGAACATTGGCACATAGGTACCTATTGAAAAATACATTACAAGCTTGACATAATGAGAAAGGATATCTGCCACTTAAGGAAAACCATAGACATAGACATGATAATAACATCACAACAAGTTCAAATCAAACAAATAAATCAATTAGATTTAAAATCTTTCAAATAAAAATAAACAACCCAAGAAAAACAAGAGAAAATTTACCAAAATTTTAAAAGTGGATTTCGAATTCATGTAAATTGGGGTATGTTGTGCAAGTGCAACAACAAATACGTTTAGATAAATGACAAGGATATGTGAAAAAAGCAAAAATTCAACACATATAGATGGTAACAATACATACAACACATATTTCATTGATTAAGTATACCAATATGATTAGTGAATGCATATCTATGCATCTAAAATGTGATTGAATTAGTACATTGTGATTTGGATTTATTTATGTATAAATACGATTAGTCAAAAAGGGAAAATATCAAAAGTGAAAATTAAGCTCATGGAAACCCAAATTTTGTGAACAAAAAGTAACACATGATTCTTTGCATTAAAGTGTACATGTTGATCAATGCTTTTGTGATTATGACATGATGTGATCAATTTTTAAAGTCAATTCCTTTCATGATTTACACAAGGTTGGTTTCAAAAAGGACCTAGATTTTGATGATGTCAATGCAAAAATGATGAGAGATGAATTCAAATGATTGGGAGCATCAACATGAATAGATTAGAAGTGAGAAAATTTGGAGTGTTAACTCCTCCATACATAATATTAATTTTAGTCAAGGAGCCAATGGGCATAACAACACCTATACTTTGGAGGCATATTGAGGATGACCAAAATATCTAATGGAATTGATGTGAGAAGTGGAAAAAGTAACATTATGTACAACGTACTCCCCCAGACTATGAATAGACAAATGTATAGACACATAGGATAAACCTTAACTTGCAAGTCTTATGGAGCTTGAATTTGGATTTGTGGTATATAACTTTGAACTTGTGAATACAAGGGTGGCCATTGATAAGAGGTGGATGTAGGTGGTTTCTATGAAGGAGTAGTAGGTTGAGTGATATTCCATGGATGGTGGGTGAAGAAGGAAGGTTTATTAGAGTGGAGAGGAGGAAGATGTTGAGAAGGTCGAATTTGAGGAATTTAGAAAGTAATATGAGATGAGGATGAGAATTTCTAGGTTGGTCATGCTACAAATAAGAATGAGGATAAGCAGTTTGAGAAACAAGAAGAATATTGAAGAAGAGGAGAAGAATGAGGATGATAATAAGGTTGAATAAGATAAAAAGAATTATGAATAAAATAAGGTTGAGAAAGGGAATATGAGGTAGCATGCACACCAACCAGAGGATGAAAAGTAGGGAAATGCATAAAATAAGTGGAATCTTGAAGTGAGTTAGGAGGATGAAAGGTGATTTGAGTAATAGAAGAATTCATATGGGAAGCAGGTTGTTTGGTGTTGATTTTGTTCTATTTTTAATTTTTTTAATTTTTTTTTGATGTGTTAAATGTTTTTATGATTTTTGTGGTAACTACCCTAAAATATATAAAATCTATATGGGTGATATCTAAGATTATTTTTATACAAGCCTAGACTACCCTGAGCTAATCCCAAGGATAGTTATTTTCTCAATGATAAAACCTAGAAAACTATGCACAACTAACTAGGGTCTCTAGGGGACCAATCGATGGTTGGTGGTGAAATCCAACTTTGCCAATATGTTTTAAAAAATGTGTGTACATGTGTGACTAGACTATGGTTTTTATTTATTTTTGTTTGTTTCAAAAGTGAATGAAACAAAATAGGCTAAAGTACACACAATAAAGAAAACCTAACTATAATGCACAATCAAGAGTTAATCTATGAATGTGAATGCAAGGTTTTATTTTTCCTAAACTAAATGTAGCTAATAAAATCCTAAACAAGGAACATCATTTTTGTATATAAAATACACTGAAATAAATTATTTCCTAGGAAATGAAATGTGATCTACTTTAAGATAATGACAAGAAATAAAATGTATACTAGGAAAGGAAATTGTAATTTCAACAAACTAAGAAAGCAAAACCTAGACTAACCAAATAAGTGCATTTTGGAATGAAAATCTAAACTAGGAAAACAAAAAGAAGTTCCTAAGCTAAAAAGCACATAACGAGAAAATCCAAGCTAATGGACAAGAAAGAAAATCCCTATTCTAAGGTGCAATAAGCAAATTCTAATCAAATAAAATCAAAGTGTGAATTTGGAAAAGTAAACTAAACTAACGAAAGCAAATTAAAATATAAGAAAATAAATATAATCTAATGAAAAAAATTAACAAAACATGTAAGCAAAATTACTCTATGGAAAAAAAAGTGCAAAATAGGAAAGTAAACTAAACTAATGAAAGCAAATTACAAGATATGAAAGAAAATCTACTCTAATGAAAACACTTAATGAAACAAGTAAGCAAACCTACTCTATGGAAAGAAAACTGTAAAATAGGAAAGATAATAAGTTGAATGCAAATGTATGCTATTGTAATTTATGAAAAATAGTAAATTACTCAAAATGATGTCTAATCTAAGAAAACAATGAAATTATAAGATTGTTTAACTTGAGGTTGAATTATCCACTTTTGATTCCCAAGATCACACAAAGCAGAAGGGAAGAACATACACAATATAATTAACCTTTTAATGTGTGATGTTTATGATGTTTGTTAACTTAGAATAAGTGATCCACTTTTGATTCTAAATATCACACAAAACACAAGGAAAGAGAATACACAATATACTTAACCTTTTAATGTGTGATGTTTATGATGTTTGTTAACCTAGAATAAGTGATCCATTTTTTATCTCTAATTTTTTTCCAAGGCATGAGGAGAGAGCATGCATGAATCAATTCTCCTATTTAGTGTAAAGTTTGTTATTTTTGTTAACCTAGAAGAAGTGACCCACTTTTGATTACCAATATTACCCTAAGGCATGAGGAGAAAGAATATGTGAATTAATTCTCCTATTTAGTGTGGAGTGGGATGGACATGGAATACTTTTAATTCCTAGAAAATAATAAAAGTTATTTGATTTCAAAATATATGGTCACCTTTATGATCCTCAATTTCACCTTTCAATGTGAGAGGGGGAAATGTGGATAGAAAGAGTGCTTTTGTTAAGTATTTTCTATGCTATGAAAGCAAATTTTCAAACACAAATTGGATTCTTAGATTAAGTTCTATTGCATAATATTGACCTAGATATGGATTTAAAAGCACCTACCTGATATCTAATACTCTCTAGAGTTTGTACGTTGTTGTTCTATAGGCTCTCTTTTTTTTAATCTTGCTTGTTGAAGAAATCATTAGGGGTTTGATGGTTTATAAGAGAATTGTCAGGGTTCTAATGATTTACAAAAAAAATTATCTTGATAGGGATGATTTATGTTGGGAGAGGTTTCTGAATTTCCTCTCTAACAAGGTCTATTTTCCTAATACAGAGGGATGGTGTTAGGTTTTTTCCTACAAAATGCATAAATCTAAAGTTCTAGAATTTTCTCTTAGACTTAAATGAAATACAAGAAGTAAATAAAACTAGCTAGCTTAATTATAGGATCATTATTAAACAAATATTCTAATGAAAATAAAATTTAAGAAAATAAATATGAAATTCACAATAAAATAGACTAGAGAGACTTATTTTGAAGGAGTGATAGGTGGGAAGGGAAACCATTGAATGTCTCCAAATGTGACAAGTTGAACTAAGAAGGCACTTAACAAGGATAATGGCAAATGATAGCAAGGAAAAATGTTCTTACTTATACATACCTAAAACTATTGTGGCTGCTATGTAAACTAGTTACCTAATAGGATGGGTCATATTTTTTAGCTCAGTAAAAATAGAGAGCATTGTATAGATGTCAAGGACATTGACAACCAAGAGAAGATCTACTAGAAATAGAGAGCAAGAACTACTTGATTATTGGAAGGTAACATAAAGATCAATTTTTTCTATTCGGATACTTGTGCTAGGAGACAAATGAACAAGATGAAAGCTCTTTAGGATGATAATGGGAACTCCTTTGATACAATCCTAGTTATGCATTTCCATTTAGTGGAGTATTTCACTAAAATATGTTAAAGAAATTACGATGCATGATGAAGAGGCTTAAAAAGATTTTTTATTGTCAAACCCTCTATTATATCTAAATAAGAACACTAGGTCTTACTTAAACCTATTGGTAGATGGGAATTAAAGAAATTAGTCTTTGCAATGAGTATGAGAAAAATACCAAGTTTAGATGGTTTTCCAATTGAATTTTTTTAGACCTTCTAGGAAAACTTGGAGGAGGATCTAAAGGTTGTTATAGAGGAATCTAGAGGTTAGTAAAAGAATGATTAAAGCGTTAAATCATATATTTATTGTCTTAATTTTGGAAGGGGAGGAGGGGATACATATTTAAGATTATACACCTATCATATTATCCAATGTTATATATAAAATAATCACAAAGGTAATGGTTGAGCGTATAAAACCTCTCCTACATAGCATTATCTCCTCACAGTAAGGAGATTTTATAGAGGGTAGGTAGATCTTGGATGGTGTGGTTCTAGCTTAGGTTGAAATTCACTCAATGCAAAATACTAGAAATAGAGGAATGTTCATAAAATTGGACATTTTAAAGGCTTATTATAGTGTGGTGTGGACCTTCTTGTCAAGGATGATGGTAGCCTTTAGTTTCTATCAGGATTGGATGGAATAGATCATAAGATATTTTTATACTCGGACATACTCAGTGTTAATTAATTACCTTCCCTCATAATTGTTTGGAGCCACTTGAGACCTTTTTTTAGGAGATCCTTGTTCCACTTACCATTTTGTTATATTGGTTGAAGGCTTGGGTAGAATCATCTTGAGGAGAAGACAATAGGATTTTATAATAGGTATCAAGGTGTATGAGGAGGTTTTGACTAACCTACAATTTATGGATGACATAATATTGGTGGGAGTGGTCAAATTTAGGTAAGCAAGAATGATTAGAGATACCCTTTATGTTTACCTTATAACCACAAACTAGGTCATGAATGATAAAAAAATCCAAAGTGGTCTTCTTAAAAATTGATTAAAGGCTTCTGGAAAAAAAATTAGAGATCTTGGGATTCATAAGGACTTCTCTCCTAGTGTATATTTGAGGGCCCCTTTGCATTTTAAAAAACCAAATATAGATATATAGAGAAATATTTTGGATTGTCTCAATGAATGTTATAATAATTGGTCTCACAAATGTTAAGCTTTGGGGGTAGATTAACTTTTTTACAGTCAATCGTTCAAGAGATGTCAATTTATAAAATTTCTATTTGTGCTTCCCCACATACCATATGGAAATAATTGGACAAGATGGCTACAAAAATTTTATGGGGAGGAGTAAAAGGAGAGAGTTGGGGCTTAGTTGGTTGGGAGAAAGTAAGCTAACCCAAGGTAAAGGAAGGTTTGGGGCCGAGAATATTAGAGTTAAATAATAAAGCTTTGGCTGGAAAGCTTTATTGGAGGTGGATCTCCCTACCAACTTATTTTTTCAGTAGAATTTTAACTAGTAAATGTTAGAGACAGGTGAACCTAAAGTCATTTCCCTTTAGATGGTAAAGGGTCCTTATTGTGGTAGGCTCTGAAGTTAGGATCTCAAGTAGTGAAAAATGTGTTATTTTGGAAAGTGGGGAGAAGGGAGAAGGAACTATTTTGGATAGATTCATGATATCAAAACACACTTATCAGTGTTGAATTCCCATAACTTGATCTAGTAAAAAAAACCATAGAAAGTAGGGGTTGGATCTAGTTTGAAAGTTATTTCAAAACTAGTCAGTTGGGGATTATAGATTTAAATAGTTTAAGAAGTTATCCAATTCCAATCCCTCTAAAATTGACACCCATCACGACGATAATATTAGCAAAAATATCTCACATGTAGAGATGAGGAGGATGAATTAGCTTGGGGCTATGGGAGCCTTGGAGTATACACAATTAAGAATGGATATGATAATATCCTTCAAGAACCTCCTCCTCATATAATCATGTTGAGGATTGGAGAAAGATTTGGTAGTCCAAGGGTTGGCCAAATGTAAACTTCATTACCTGATATTTCATGAATAATTGAGTTATTACTTTTGACAATATGAGATGTAGGAAATTTTTTGATCCATATCTATGCATTTTATGCTACAAGAGTGAGGAAACATCTGACCACTTGATTTTTGAGTGCCTGTTCATGTGCTAGATCTAGTAGCAATGGTTTTTAGCTTATAAAATATATGAAAAATAGTGGTTTGAATCAGATTAATATTTGGAAAATATGGAAAAGGGGTAAATTTAAATTTGAAACTCTTAATATTGGGTGGAATCTTGAACTAAACTTCATTTTATGGTCAGTGTGATTGGAGAGAAATGGAATAATTTTTAGAGAAACATTTTCATCCTTGGGTGGTATTTGGGAGGTCATTTAGAGGAAAGTCACAAAAAATATTGTAGTGTATGCTAAAGAGGAAACTAAAGATGATAAATGGTTGATGGAGAAGAAATCCAAAGTTCAATAATAGTAGGATAAAGGTAGTTGGAAACCACCCCTATAAGGTTGAATTAAAATTAATATTAATAGAGTTGCAAAAGGTAATCTAGGTAGATTTATAATTAGAGTGGTTTGTAGGAATCATGCTAGGTTATTGCTCTATTGGTAACTACAAGGCTTGGGTAGGGTCACACACAATGAAGTAGAAGACTTAGCTATCTATTTAATAAGAGAAGGATATAGGAGGATAATCATAGAATGATATTGTCAAATATTTGTAGGAGCTATGGATTGCAAGAGAAACTTTTCTTTGGAGACATGGAGATTCGAGATTCTTATTACCCAAATTAAGGATTTGTGGAGGGAATTAGATTATGTGATTCTAATTTATGTGGGTATATATTTGAATAGCATGGAAAAATTCCTAGCTAGGATGGGTACCAAGAAGGAGGTAGGGGTTCAGTGGCATAGTGGTATGGCTATTGAAGATGAGAGGATTAGGCAGGTTGGTGAGTAAATCCAATGTTTAGCTAATTTGGATCCTTATTATAGATATATGGTTTAGTATATTTGGATCCAATATAGATATCCTTTTACTATTATAAATAGGTAATTTCACCAGCTAAGGGTGGGATGAGTATGATCCCAACATGTAAATGATCTTGTTTAATAAATTATTTTAAAATTATTTTTTGAAAATATGTTTTAAAAATCTATCCTTAACTAGCCTAGATAAGAAGATGACTTTGCTCATTTTATTGGTTCAATATTTTTACCTCATCCCTTATTTAATCCATTAACACAATGTTAAAACTACCTATAAAATATACATCAATCAAATATTTTGTCATGTTTGACAATGTTTTCAATTTTTTTTAATACTCTTTGCTAAATTTAGCTTGATTACATTTGGTTGTCTCCTCTATATTGTTCATATGCATTGGGTATAAAAATAACTAGTAAGTTCCTATAAATTCATCTAATATAGGTATATCACCACTTTTATTTTAGAAAAATTGATATCATAATATTTCTTTATGTTGAAGGTTTATGAGGCTATAAGCACCTTCTAACCAATGGTGTTTGATTTAGATCAAAATATTGTCTCTACTTGGCATATCCAACTAGTTGGGTCCTCTACATGAAATTTTATAAAATTTAACTTTAGTGTACCTTGTGAAGTGAGTAGAGTATATGAACTTTTCATAATGTGTTTTTAAACCCTATAATATCGTTTAGAGATATAGCCTTGTCCCATTGAGCATTCATGGGAATTAGTTTACTAGCCATTGTGTTGCCTTGATTTTTGGAATAGATTAAGTTTACTAGATATATTGGTATATTTAGTATCAAGAGTGGGTAGGATGGATTAAATATCATCACTTTTTATGAAGCTTATACAACTTAGACAAGGTCATCTAGTAAATATGACTAATTATTTAGTGTATTTTATTTATTTCTTTATGGAACTTATCCATGAAAATATCTTATAATCTACATCATATTGCTACTACAAGTCACATAAGTGTACTAAAAAGGATATGTATGCTATATAAGAAATAACCAATGTGAGAAGAGGGTCATAATGGACAAGTCCTAAATTTCACATATTTTTGCTAATAAAAAATTGTTACAAGTGTTATAAATCAAACAATTTTTATGATGAGCAAATCAAAATGGACTACATATTAACATAATTATTCATTATATCTAAAAAAATTAATCATACATAGATATAGATCTCTATACCACATATTGGGAGTGTTGATTTTATTAGAATCACTCAATTACCCTATAAGCATCCTCTAACTATTTCTAGAATAAAACATAAAATATAATCCATGTTACCCGGTGCCATATTTTGATACACATTATTAAGCCTTTACAATGCTACTTTGCTTTGTAGAACCCTCCTAAATAATAAATTTCTATCTAAAAGTGTGTAATAAACAAGGATAGTTCTTGATTTAAATCATGATTTTTAATGTTAATGGACCTTTAAAATAGTATTTCTAGATGAGTCACTACTAATGTTACTATAACTGAATAAGCTAGTTTTTATTTATTTCATGGGTTTGTATATATATGGATGTTATTCATAGAATGTTTATTTCAATATTTTAAGATACTAACTATGGTGTTCCATCATTCTTGTACTTACTAGTGTACTACAAGGCATAAATTCACAATGGCATCCTATGGATAAAGGATTCTCTGAAACCAAAATTTATATCTTGATATACTAGAACTCTACTCAACAATTTACTAAGAGAAGAGTATTGGATTATGATCACCCATTAGTTAGCTAGAGTCCTTATGGTTAGAGTACCTTAGCAAGAAAGAATAGACACTTGTTATTTTTTGAATAACCTAGAAAAGGTTTTTTATCATTAAAAGAATACAAGGAAAAAAATTATATTATTTTATCAAATGTAGGAAAATAAGAATACTACAAATTAAAATACAAAAAATAATAGAAGGTATTAAAATTATAGAGAAGATATGGTAGAGAAAACAATCCAAATATTTTTATAGTGGAATATATAAATTAGGAAAAATCCTAGATATGATGATTAGAAACATCTAAATGAAAAAGTTTACTATACCAAAGCATTCTATTGAAAAAAATTTGATACTACAAGTTAGTATTTTGAATGTAAAATTTAAAAATACAGAAGCATAATGTATTGGAAACCAAAAGAGCAAAAAATGTCAAATAAAACATGATAATTGAGTTTTATTGATAACTTTATAATAAATTTCATTGTTTCATACGATTCTTTAAGGGGAAACCCTTATTTAAAAGTAGTGTTTAATATATTATAATTCTTTATCATTATTATTTCATTCTTACAATACTATATATGATAAATAAACGCTAATCCTAGTACTCTAATATTAGTCAAAAAGTAGCTATCCAAGCTATATAAACCTAATCCTAATGATCATGGACTATCTTACATAAGAACTAGGCATCTTATATTAATACTAATTCCACTATTATAGTAATGTTAATAAAGAGACTAGCCTGTAAGTTCCTAATATAAGACTATTGCTATTACTATTTTTAGAATTAAAGTATAGAGTGATTTTTATGATTCCTTTGGATAAAATTTTAAATTTTAAAAATATAGAATATTTGTGTGATCATGAAAATATTTTGATGTAATATCTAGAATCATATCCCATAATTGGTTAACTTTACCCATATTACATCATAACCACATAGTAGTATTACAACAACTTGACAATTATGCATGTATCACATGACAATATTGGAACTTTAATTTCCACCTTGAGAGTTAAGAAATATAAGTATGACATTTGATAAGCATGGTACCTTAATGAATAATTAGATAATTTGAATCTTTTAATGCTTGAGTGCATAATCATGGACTAATATTTTTGGTTCTACACTTTTAACAAAATCATCTTCTTTTTATTAACTACTTGTATTAGAAGCAAAAAAAAAAAATGGAAAAAATTCTAATAATTATACCCTTGACAACTTAACATTATTTATTTTTTTATTTTTTTATAAACATGATAAAACATTTCAATATACTCTAATAAAAATATAATAAGTGTAATGAGTGGGGGTGCTTGCTTTGACAATTCAAAGGTTGGACATTAGTGACTCACATCCTCACACCTCTTGTGAGTGCATAAAAATATCACTTTTAAAAAAAAATCATAATTACACTTTTTATCCTATGGTCAAATAGTCCTCCTTATCTTAACATACATTATATTTTAGGTTAAATTATCATTTAACTCAAGATAAAGATAAAATTAGCTAATATTGCATTAATATTATTGCTTGACAAACTTAGTTAAGGTTGCATTAATACTATTGCTTGACAATTAAGGTTGCATTAACTAACTTATGTTTATTCTCATTTTAATCTAATTTTTTTGCTACAATTAGCACCAATGTGTTTGTTTCACCTCTTCTTCATGGAGTAAAAACCAATTATACAACTTGATTTGAGTGGTCCTACTAATAAGATATTGAAACTTGAAACTTTGAATAAAAAGTTTAAGGTTTGAATCCAATGGAATGTAAAGTTGTACAACATACTTCACCAGTTGCAGTTTGTTTAAATAAACATACATTGCATAAATAACATCCTCTATGAGGATTATCTCATAGGACATATGGTCCCCATACAAAAACTACGTTAGCTTTAGCTTTATACATAAATATTTTCATAATTTATTTATCTCAACTTTAAAATATAAGCCAAATTTAAGAAGAATATCAAATTTCTTAAACATATTTTTTAAAAGAACTTTTTTTCCACCTTTAGATCAAATTATAAAAAACCTTAGCTTTATAGAAACCCTAGTTTTATCATTTCACTTTCTAACAAACCTAAATAACTCTATTCCTCTTTACATAACCTCATTTTATATAACTCTATTCCTCTTTATATTCCTCTATATAACATTTTTTTTAAAGAACATCTTTCCACCTTTAGATCAAATTGTTCTTAAGCTTAACATAAGAAACCCTAGCTTTAGAGAAACCCTAATTTTATCATTTCGATTTCTAAGAATCTTATATAACTCTATTCCTTTTTATAAACCCTATACTAAGAAGAAAGGATAGTGAAGGAGAAATGTGAGAGGAGACACTTCCATTGAAATCCTGCTCCTTTTCTTTTTGAACTACTAATCACTGGTTACAGGGTCAAGTCTCATTGCTTCTGAATGTCAAAGGTCAAGTCTCATTGCTTCTGAACGTCAAGTCATGGTGCTACTACTATAACCCCTACCTCACCTTAGTAACCAGGGCCCATAATGAGGGAGACCCCGTGGCCATCATCAAGCTTGCGCACACTCACTCTGGTCAAACTACTAACTTTACCCTAGATTGAACATGCCACAAGGTTTAAACTTAGGTCTCCTAGAAGTAAGTACCATATTTTTTTTATAATTATTATTATTGGGATTAAGTTGGTATATAGCTTTTTCAATTATTAGTATTATTTTGTTAAATAGTTCATTTTTTTTCCCTTATAAGAGGTAAAAGTAGATCTAAATCTTAACTATTATAATAATTATTACCAAAACTAAACTCTTTTTAATTATTTCAAAATATTATGTTATTATAAATTAGTTTTTTTTTTCCTTTTAGAATAGAAATAAGATTTAAAATCAAAATAGGTGTTAATATCTTACGTGGCATTCCCTAATTAAGTGAGCTTGGGTAAGATTACGAGGCATGGTATACCTTATGTGAGCTTGGGTAAGATTACGAGGCATAATGTTAGATCTGCAAGTGCCACCGCAATTACATTCACCCATAATAATGAAAATAGGAACGATTTAGTTTTAAAATTAATGTTTTAGCTGTACTTTTGTCCTTCTCACAAGGCGCATAGAGATAGGTTCAGATCTTCTTTTGATAACATCACGAAATATCTTCATATTATCACAAGGGTCATAGATATAGATATTAAAATCATATAGAAGATATGGTAGAGACAATATTCCAAAGATTTTTATAGTGGAACATATAAAATAGAAAATATCCTAGATATGATGATTTGAAATCTAAATGAAAAAACTAGTATATCAAACCATTCCATTAAAAACATTTTGAGAATACAAGTTAGGATTTTGCATGTAAAAAAAAAAAGCATAATTTATGAGAAACCAAAAGAGCAAAAAATGTCGGAGTGAGGTGTTGAAAAATTTTTTTGCTCTGCTAGGGTTTGATGAGGAAAGCTGCTTTGCTAGAATTTTTTTGAGACCTATCTGGTGGGCTCTGCGGGGATGGCAGCAGTTTCTGGAGGAGGTATGAACAACTGGAGGAATGTAGTGATGGCATCGGGTCCGTCACAGAGCGTGCATGCTAGGGCTGGTATTTCTTTTAAAAATGATTGGAAGGAACAGGATTTCCCATTGCATGCCGGGAATCGCTTGTTAAAGAACAATGGATGTTTGGAACGATGTGAAGCCGGGCCGGTTCTAGTGGTTCAACCGGACTCGGTGGCGAGAAGATGTGGAGTATTTAACCAAACATGCGCTTATTGGTAAATTTATGGGCATCCGAATTTCTCTTCCCTTTGTGGAGGCTTGGGTTAGGAAGACATGGAACCATGAAGGTGATGTGGAGGTGATTTTGAGTGCAAAAAACTATTTTATGGTGGTTTTTTCTTGTCTTGCGGATCGTAACAAAGCATTTGAAGGAGGTCCCTATTTCTGTAACCAAGCGGGACTCTTTCTTAAACCCTGGCATGTGGGTTTCAACCCATCAGAGGAGCGACCGTCACGGGTTCCGGTGTGGGTTCGGCTTCCATGGCTCCCCTTGGAATTTTGGAGAAATGACATCTTGCATATGATTGCCCTTCTACTTGGGAAGCCGGTTGGGCCGTCAGGACAGATGCTGGATAAAAAGGTAATCTCTGTTGCCCGTATCTGTGTTGAAATTGATTTAAACAATCCTATTCCAGATTCTATTGAAATACAGTTCGGATCAACCACATGGGTTCAAAAACTTGACTATGAAGCTCTTCCATTTCGTTGCCGGATTTGCCATGAATATGGCCACTTACAAAGAAAATGCCCTAAGTTTGTCCTACCTGTGGCTTCAAATCCTAGGCCCTCTCAAGCTGTACAAAATATGGATAAAGGAAAAGCCCCAATAAAGGAGGGGGATCAGGATAAGGAAGGCTTTGTTACGGTAAAACCTCGAAACAAAGGAAGAAAGGCAAAAAGAGACATTAAGGATAACCGACCGGATGCTCAGCTCAATCGTTTTGAAATTCTAGAGAATCTTGATCAGTGCGTGGAGATACAGAAACATCGCTACCTATTATAGATATAACAGGACCAAATCAGTTGTCTCTTCATGAGGTGGAACCAAGGGAACCAGATACAGGGGGTTTAAATGAAGAACAAAGGGCTTTGGTTCCGAGTATAGGTGATATGGTTGGCCCTAGCCATGGAAGTGAAGTTATCTTAGAAAATGGCACAGATTTAGATGTGCCCTCTCCTACCCAGGCACTGATGCAGTCATCCATGGACTATAAAACTCCTACGATGCTGGGATTGCAGCATAAAATAATTAAAAAAAATGCTTCAGATAAGAATATGAAGGTGGGTCGGAAGAAAGACCAGGATAAAATTAAGTTAATGGGGGAGACTTTGGTAGAGTCAGGTTTGGTGAGAACATTGGACTCCCATTTTTATAACCCCCAAAAATGATTATACTTTCATGGAATGTAAGGGGGTTGAACAACATCCCCAGACAAAAAGTTGTTCGTGATTTGATTCGTGTTCATTCTCCGGATGTGGTTTTTATTCAGGACAGAGTATTGATAACTGGGAGAGTCTCCCGTCTGGGGATTCTCAACACCTACGGGAGTTGATCCATAAGGATGTTCAGACTTAATGTGGTTTGTTTTTTTTTTTGGTTTTCTTTGGGAGTTGACCTTGTCTGGTGATTTAGTTTGTCTTGTTGCTTATTTGAGTCCTGGGTGGGGGCTCAGTTGTACTTTGTAATCCAGACTTTTTATCAATAAATTTTTACCCCTTTATTTAAAAAAAAGAGCAAAAAATGCCAAATAAAACATGATAAATGAACTTTAATGATAACTTTATAATAAATTTCATTGTTTCATAGGATTCTTTGAGGAGAAAACCTTATTTAAAAGCATTTTTTAGTATATTATAATTTTTTAGCATGATTATTTCATTCTTACAATGCAATATATGATAAATAAACCCTAATCATAGTACTCTAAGATTAGTCAAAAAGTAGTTTTCCAGGTTATCTAAACCTAACCCTAATGATCAGGGACTATCTTAAGAAATATTATGCACCTTATATTAATACTAATTCCACTACTATAGTAATGTTAATAAAGATACTAGCGTGTATAAGACTATTGCTATTACTATTCTAAGAATAAAAGTATAGAGTGATTTTTATGATTCCTTGAGATAAAATTTTTAAATTTTAAAAACTATAGAATCTTTGTGTGATCATAGAAATATTTCCATGTAATATATAGCATAATATCCCATAAATGGTTATCTCTATTTGTATGTTTTTCCTTGGTTGGTGTTATCTTCATTATAGTTTCAAGATGTGTATAAACCTTTTCAATAGTGATTTCAAACACAACTAAGAAATTCAATTTTAGCTTATAATCATGGAGATTGTTAGCATCATCAGAAACATCAAGAAACTTAGTACTATAGTTGAATGTAGTCATACTACTCTATTTATGATTATAAATCTCATTGATATTTATTGGCAAATAGAATTCTCATAGATATTTAAGGAGAATACCTAAGTTAAATTGTTTCCAAGCAATACATGGATACTATTCAAGATCTTGTAATGCAACTATATGGTATGAATAATTTCCAAGAATAATACCTTTATATGGTGATGATCTAATATAGGGTTAGGTCCATTTCAATCCCATACAACCAATTGAAAAAAACTATAGAATTTGCATGGATATCTCTCCTATAACAAATTCTCAAAGGTATCCACAATCACCATTATATAAGGTATTTTTCTTTATGACCCCACTATAGATATATTAGGCACATACAAACATATATAGCCTACTTTATTTTATTGATGTTGGTTAAATTATAGAAACCAAAAATATTGATAGAGAAAAATAATGATACCTCAATCATCAATCTATTTCCAAAGCTTACAAATTTAAAAATTATATATTGATCAAGTTTTGAAGAAATTCACTTAAACAATGATGATGGTAAATATATCTTAGTATTAATTTATTTCTAATGAGATATTCTAACAAGGTAAAAATTTATGTGGGATATGACACCTCTTATGCTTATTCATGCATTATCTCCTTCTAGATCTATAGAACATTGGGTGATATATTGTTTCCATTGTAATATGGCTTAAGTGGCGTGCTATATTTTCTTTAATTTTTAAAAAAATTATATGGTATTGACATGTACTTTACCCATATTACGTCATAACCACATAGTAGTATTACAACAACTTGACAATTATGCATGTATCACATGACAATATTGGAACTTTAATTTCCACCTTAAGGGTTAAGAAATATAAGTATGACATTTGATAAGCATGGTACCTTAATGAATAATTAGATAATTTGAATCTTTTAATGCTTGAGTGCATAATCATGGACTAATATTTTTGGTTCTACACTTTTAACAAAATCATCTTCTTTTTATTAACTACTTGTATTAGAAGCAAAAAAAAAAAAAAAATCTAATAATTATACCCTTAACAACTTAACATTATTTATTTTTTATAAACATGATAAAACATTTCAATATACTCTAATAATAATATAATAAGTGTAATGAGTGGGGGTGCTTGCTTTGACAATTCAAAGGTTGGACATTAGTGACTCACATCCTCTTGTGAGTGCATAACAATATCACTTTTTTTTTTAAATCATAATTACACTTTTTATCCTATAGTCAAATAGTCCTCCTTATCTTATCATACATTATATTTTATGTTAAATTATCATTTATCTCAAGATAAAGATAAAATTAGCTAATATTGCATTAATATTATTGCTTGGCAAACGTTTAAGGTTGCATTAATACTATTGCTTGACAATTAACTAACTTATGTTTATTCTCATTTTAATCTAATTTTTTTGCTACAATTAGCACCAATGTGTTTGTTTCACCTCTTATTCTTTGAGTAAAAAACAATTATACAACTTGAGTTGAGTGGTCCTACTAATAAGATATTGAAACTTGAAACTTTGAATAGAAAGTTTAAGGTTTGAATCCAATGGAATGTAAAGTTGTACAACATACTTCACCAATTGCATTTTGTTTAAATAAACATACATTGCATAAATAACATCCTCTATGAGGATTATCTCATAGGACATATGGTCCCCATGACAAAAACTACGTTAGCTTTAGCTTTATACATAAATATTTTCATAATTTATTTATCTCAACTTTAAAATATAAGCCAAATTTAAGAAGAATATCAAATTTCATAAACATATTTTTAAAAGAACTTTTTTCCACCTTTAGATCAAATTATCAAAAACCTTAGCTTTATGGAAACCCTAGTTTTATCATTTCACTTTCTAACAAACCTAAATAACTCTATTCCTCTTTACATAACCTCATTTTATATAACTCTATTCCTCCTTATATTCCTCTATATAATATTTTTTTAAAAGAACATCTTTCCACCTTTAGATCAAATTGTTCTTAAGCTTAACATAAGAAACCCTAGCTTTAGAGAAACACTAATTTTATCATTTGGATTTCTAAGAATCTTATATAACTCTATTCCATTTTATATAACCTATACTAAGAAGAAAGGATAGTGAAGGAGAAATGTGAGAGGAGACACTTCCATTGAAATCCTGCTCCTTTTCTTTTTGAACTACTAATCACTGGTTACAGGGTCAAGTCTCATTGCTTCTGAACGTCAAGTCATGGTCAGACTACTACCTTTACCCTAGATTGAACATGCCACTACGTTTAAACTTAGGTCTCCTAAAAGTAAGTACCATATTTTTTTTATAATTATTATTATTGGGATTAAGTTGGTATATAGCTTTTTCAATTATTAGTATTATTTTGTTAAATAGTTCTTTTTTTTTTTCCTTATAAGAGGTAAAAGTAGATCTAAATCTTAGTTATTATAATAATTATTACCAAAACTAAACTCTTTTTAATTATTTCAAAATATTATGTTATTATAAATTAGTTTTTTTTCCTTTTAAAATAGAAATAAGATTTAAAATCAAAATAGGTGTTAATATCTTACGTGGCATTCCCTAATTAAGTGAGCTTGGGTAAGATTACGAGGCATGGTATACCTTATGTGAGCTTGGGTAAGATTATGAGGCATAATATTAGATCTGCAAGTGCCACCGCAATTACATTCACCCATAATAATCAAAATAGGAACGATTTAGTTTTAAAATTAATGTTTTAGCTGTACTTTTGTCCAGATCTGCTTCCCACAAGGCGCATAGAGATAGGTTCAGATCTTCTTTTGATAACATCACGAAAGATCTTCATATTATCACAAAGGTCATAGATATAGGCTCAAATCTTCTAATATTATATTATTATGAGATAGGCCGATGAAGCACCTGAAATAAACTTTGATCATCTCCGAAGAGTCCCGTGATAAATAAATTTCCAAAGGTTTCTGATCTCAAGGATTACAAAATTCTTAATTAGCTTGGCCAAAGTTTTAGATATGGGAGGAAAGGGGTCCAATGGATGGATGGAAGCATGTTGTATAGATATAAAATGTTTGAGCCATAGTCGATGATGTTTACTCTTTCCTTTCAATTGCATGGATATTATTTAAGATAGCCAATTAAATAATTGGCACAATATTTCAACAAACTCAGTAGCTGTAATCTAATAATATTATTTAAATTTTTTAAATATATAATATAATGAAGAAGTTACAAGCTTAAAAGCATTATTAAAGGTTTTGGTTTCATAATCTTTTTTAGTTTAAATTTTTTATAATGGGTTTTTGGTTTAAAGGTTGAGATCTTCAATTTCTTTTTATAATGAATTTTTGGTTCAATGATTAGGATCACTCAAAAAAATTTAGAATGGGTCCTTGGTTCAACAGGTGCTACAAATAGTTGATGTAACCCACTCCAATTAAAAGAGGTCCAACGTTCAAACCCCACCTAGTAAAAGGGGACCGGGACCTCTCATAAAACCTGTATTTTAAATTCAGATTTTTTATAACAGGTCTTTTGGTTCATCCTTGAGACCACTAGATTTTTTTTATAGCTGATCATTTATTCAATGCTTGGAACCACACAAATTTTATATAATGAGTCTTTGGTTTAACTGGTGGAATAAATCGTTAATGTAGTCCACTCAATTTTTTTTAATTTTTTTTATAATGAATCTTCGGTTCAAGGGCTAAGACAAATAATTGATGCAACCCACACCAATATTCAAATCTCAATAGCACCAAATACCAAATAAATTTGAATAGAAAAAAAAAACCTTAAAAACTTTTTTTTTCAATATTATATATATATCAAAACTTTTTTATATCTTAATTAAATTTTCTACTCATTAAATAAATTACCACTTCCAAATATATTACTTATTAAATTCTATAGTCCTACGGTCAAATGTCTTTTGATTATGACATCAAACTTATGACTATAGTATTTAATAAGTGATTATTTCTAATGAGTTAGACACTTCTCTAATAAATATGTGATGTTGGTGGAATGTGACATGTTTTTTAGGTTAATGAAAACACACTAGAAAATTATTTTTTAGATATGTGGTTAAATTTGTGAATGTTGCTTAAAATATTGTTTATGTCCAAAAAAATGGTTAACACTTATATATGGGAAAACATATGAAAGTTAAAATATAAAGTGGATTTTAAAATCTAGAAGGTAGTAGATTATATGAATGATTTTTGTGTAAAATGTTTTTATTATAAAATATTATAGGAGAGTTTGATATATAATCTTATTTTTATAATGAGTCCTTGGTTGAGGATAGAGATTACTCAAATTTTTTTTTACAACTGATGCTTTATTCAATGGAATGGTTGGGACCACTCAAATTTTATATAATGTGTCCATGGATGAGATAAATAGTTGATGTAGTTCACTCAATTGTTTTATAATGAGCCCTTGATTCAAAGGCTGGGACAAATAATTCAATGGTTGGGACCATTCAAATTTTATATAATATATCCTTGGTTCAATGGATGAGATAAATAATTGATGTAGTTCACTCATTTTTTTTTATAATGGACCCTTGATTCAAAGGCTGGGACAAATAATTGATGTAGCTCATGCACAAATTCAAATATAACCAACACCAAATAACTTAATATAACTAAATAAATATGAAATGAGAAAGTCAACCTTATGAAAACCCTATTTTTTTAATATATATTTGATTAAAGCTTTTCTATATCAAAATTCACTATTCTACTCCTTAAAAAAAATTACACTTCCAAATATAAGTCCAAATATATTGCTTATTAAATATTATAATCTTATCATCAAATGTCTTTTAATTATAAAATGGTTTGTTGAACAAAAGATTGATGAGAGCTTTTCTGTATCTGAACTGACTTTCCGACTTATTAAAGAAATCACCACTTCAAATATAATTTGTAAATTTTTCTACTAAAAAAATAACTCCAAACAATCTCACTTTGCAAAATCATGGTTCTAATAGCACTTGTTATAAAACAACTATCATATAGCAATTACCAATAACTTGCAGATAAATTCAAATAAGTAATAGTCATATCCCATGCAAGTCTGTAGTCACTTACCAAAAGGTTCACATCCAGTGAGATGTGTTATCATGTGTAAGATAGATATAAAGATAACCTCTCGTTAGAAGGAACTCACTATAGGTGAGAGGATGTAGAGGCAAAACAGAAGTGGTTCTTCTTAGAAGTAGCTCACTATAGGTGAGAGGAGGCAGAAGAAAAACAGAAGTGGCTGAACTGCGAATGTAGAGTACAGACAAAATAATTCACTGGTTATCTCAAAATGCAGTTGAAGTGATAAAAAATTAGTATAAAGATAGAAAAACTAGGGCAAAATGCTAAAGGACTATTATAATGTTTTATATTCAGGTGATGTTTTTGGCAGTTTTCTGTTATTAGAATATTTGGTCACTATCCATTTGCAATTAGGTGTTTTTAAAAATTTAGAATAAAAAAAATTATCATAAAAATTTTGTTCAACTTTATGTATTTTAAAATATAAGAGTAGATCTAAATAAATAACTTGCTATGGAATATGATATGAAGATTTAAAAATAATTTATTATAAAATGTGAAACTAAAAAAATATTTTAAAAATAAATTTATTAATAAAAATTTAAAAGTTTAAAAAGTCAAAACCTAAAAAAATATTAAAACTTATCAAAATCAAAAATTAATAAACATATAAGAAAATATTTAAATTTAAAAATTAAAAACTAAAGTTTAAATAAATAAATTATAGATCATCTTCATCAAGCTTTATTCAAGGAAGAAAATAGAGCATACATTACAAAGATCAGTTAGCCATGACAGAAACATCATATGTACACCAAAAGCATAGCAATTAAAAGAACATAAAAAAATCCAGAGCAACCAAGGGTTCAACAACCTATGGGGTTTGGAGCATGAGAACATGTCCCAGACCAATATGAGACAACCTTATGGCTTGACATACTCTTAAATGTTTTTAAACTTTTGTTACATTTTGTGGTTAATGAGGGATGTCTGATGTGTGTTGAATTGGATGAATGCAGGAAGCCGCTTCAAATCCTGGAAGTCTCTGGGATGACTTCCGGGGTTTGAAGTTATTTCGTGCATTCATCCAATTCAACACACATCAACCATCCCCCTAATTAACTACAAAATTAACGAAAGTTTATAAATATGTAAGTGTATACCTGATTGTGTGTCAAGCCATAAGGTTGTCTCATACTAATCCTAGACACGTTCTCGTGTTGTGCTCCAGATCTTAGAGATTATTGAACCCCTGGTTGCTCCAGACTTTTTATGTTCTTCTAATTGCTATGCTTCTAGTGTACAGATGTTTTTGTCATGGCTAACAATGTATGCTTTCTTTTCTTCCTTGAGTAAAGCTTGATGAAGGATGGTCTATAATTTTTGTTTTTCTTTTTCTTTTTAATTTAAACTTTTGTTTTTTATTCAATGTTTTAAAGTTAAATAATATTTTAAAAAATAGTTAGAATTTTAGTATTTTTATATGTTTTTTAAATTTTGATTTTGATAAGTTTTAATATTTTTTTAGGCTTTGATTTTTTCCTTTATTAATAAATTTATCTTTTAAATATCTTTTATTTTTTAGTCTTCATATCATACTCCATACTTTATATCATACTTTAAGAATGTCACTTTCGATATTCAAACCCAGCACAGTATTTCAACAAATCAATCCTAGTCAGGAGACTTTGTCCCTTTCGATGTCGTCCCGAGCCTGAAGCTAGAAGCGATGACATGGAGCTTGGGTAATCAAATGTATAAGGTAATTTTTAAAAAGGGAACCCATATGACAAGTTTTTCCTGCATCTTCAAGGAGTATTGTCAAGTCACTTTCAAAATCAAGGCTCGATGAAGTTCGGGAAGAAGAAAATTTGCTTCCAAGTCAACAACCTCCCTTTTCAATGCAATGGCATTGATTCAATTTCAAACCTCCAGTCCAACTTGGGATGTGGGCACAGTCGTCCTCTATTTCAAAGCATTGAAAATGACAAATATTCAATTTCACAAGCTCAATGGTTCACAAGAATCAAATAAAGGGAAGGTTGATTTCAAGAAAACTTGTTGTCATGATTGCAATTTCACTCATCGAAACAATGACACTAATAAAGCCTCAATTCCCTAGTCTACCACGAGACTGGGACCTCAATCCTGAATTTCCAAACATGGATGATTCTCAAGCTTTCGTAGTTTGTGTAATCCCTTCACATCAAATTAGAAGGAATATTTTTTGTGGCCTAGTTTCGCTAGCAAAAATCTATGTGGCATCCTAGCAAAGCCAAATTTCCATCACCTTTTCATGATTTTTTCTCCCAAAAGGGATGCCACTTTCGGGTAAGACCCAAGGAGGCAGGGGTATCCATTCTGCCAAAAATGCCCAGGACTCGGACCCGGCCTATCACCTTTGACACACTCAAGGAGCAAACAAACACACAAACCCAATTAAAAATAAGAAGATAACAACAAAAATAATAAAATAAAATAAAAAACATGCTCCTTGAGTGTGTCAAAAACAAAAGCACAACCAAACACGCACAATAAGATAAAAGAAACCACAACACAAACCACATAGAAAAACACAAGAAACACATAACAAAACACAAACAAGACAAAAACAACAGAACACTACAAAGACATAACCCAAAAAAAAAACAAGAAAAATAAACACAACCAAAACCTAAAAAATTAAAAAATAAAACAAAAATAAAAATAAAAAACAACCAACAACAGACAATAAAAAAAACAAAAAATATAGAAAACACTCACCCATAAAAACACGAAATAACACAAACAAAGAGAAACCCAAGAACAAGAACGAAAAAAAACACAAGAACAATAACAAAAAACATAAAAAAAAAAAAACAAAACAACAAAAACACAAGAACAACAAAAAACAACACAAAGAACACAAAAACAAAACAAAAATAAAAAATAAAAAACCCACCCACCTTAAAAAACTAAACAAAAAAAACAAAAAGGAAAAAAGAAATAAAAAATGAACAAAACAAAGACCTATCTAGACCAGAAGACTATTAAGGCAAGAATCAACAGAGGAAACAAAATAAAGAATAGAATGAGCTAGGGAACTAAAAAAAACTGAATGAACCAAAGAGAAGAAAAAAAAAAAAACAAGAAGAAACTAGGTACCTTCATAACTGGAGCCATCCAAAGAAATGATAGAAAGAAGAGCTTCCCTAATTTGAGAAGCCCACCATATAGGAGGGTGGCCATAACAAGTAAGATCACCTTTGTCCAAAGCCCAATTAGCTAAAGCATCAAGCACTCTTGTTTTGATCTCGGACCACATGATTGTAATCAACTTTCAAAAATCCCACCTGGATTAACTGAATCTTCTCAATAATTCTTTTTATTCTCCAATCCACCTTATGATTCTTAGAAGGATTCTTCAAGAGATTAATCATAAGTTGAGAGTCGACTCAACTAACACCTTTTCCCATCCAACCTTAGTAGCCTCCCGAAGACCTCTCGAGGATACCATACCCCTCAAGCAAGGTTATTGGAAAGAATACCCAAATTCTCAAGCAAAAGTAAAAACCAGGGAGCCATCCGAAAGTCTACCAATTCCTCCCACACCGGCTTTTCCAGGGTTCCCTCTAGAGGCTCCATCTAGTATTGACTTTTCCAAAATCCTTAGGAGGAGGTTGCCAATTTCTATTCCTATCCAATTTACTAATACTCACATTCCCTTTAAGATGGTTGCCCTTAGAAGGTTTAATATTCAATATTTGCATCACTTGATCCCATATTTGGTGGGAGTTTTGGGGGTGATTAAGGAGATGATGGACTGATTCAACTAAGTTGGCTATGGTCTTTTGCCAAATATAGTGAATATCCTTACTATCTTGATTAAAAATTTGGTTGTTCCTTTCATTCCAAATATTCCAAAGAAGAATGGTAGAACCCATCCAAACTAATTGCCTAATAAAATGATCAACACCCTCTTGATTAGGCCAATCCCTCCAAAGCTGAAAAAAAAAAATTGGACCATGTAAGCCAAGTAAAGTGGCCATTCTCCTCCACAGCTCGGAGGCTAAAGTACACTCAATAAAAATATGGTTGATATTTTCTACATTCTCTTCACACATTTCACATCTAAAAGGGCCATGAAAACCACGCTTCATAAGTTGCTCACCAGTAAGCACCCTACGATGCAATAAAAGCCAATTAAAGAACCTCACCTTAGGCCAGAGCTTTTGAGCCCACAATTGAGAAAATATGTCAAAAGAATGGTTGGGATTATTATGGCATAAGGTCAAATAACCTTGAGCAACTGAATACTCACCCTTAGTAGTGTTGTTCCATCCAAAACAATCTTTTTCATGGGACCAAGAGAGGGATCTCATATGAAGGATGCCTTGGATATCTTGTCTTTGCCTTTCTCGGGATTTGAATAGGCCAGTCCTCAATAGGGATCCAATATCTACCAACCTTTGAATTACCAATATGGTACCGACAATAATTAGCCACCTTTATCCAATTAGCTCGGTGAAGCTCCTCCATCCAAGGCCTCCAATCGGGAAACTGAGTTATCAAAGGCTTGTGACCATCCCAAGAATCTGTCCAAAAATTTGCATGTTGACCATTATGAATGATCCAAAATAATTTTTTCTTTATCAAATCCTCACCAGTCTTAAGAACTCCTAAAATGGGAGAACCTTTGGTAGGAAGTTGATAGCGAACAAGGTCTTCAGGACTTTTTTTCTCGACATATTTAGCACGGAGATTATTGGCCCAAAGAGCATTGGGGTTATGCAACATCCTCCAATATAATTTAGCAGCTAAAGCTTTGTTGTTATTAATTGAAGACCGTAAACCTAACCCCCCTTCACTCTTAGGAAGACATAAAGTATCCCATTTCACCAAGGCCCATTTTCTTTTCTCCTTAGTACCACTCCAAAGGAAACGATGACTGATTTGATCCAATTCTCGAAGAACAACCTTTGGAATATTCAAAATGAAAGAAACATAAATAGGAATAGCTTGAAGGACTGATTTTACCAAGGTGATTCTACCCCCATAAGAAAGCCACTTGTTGGTCCACTTTCCAATTTTCTTCTTGACTTTGTCCAACAACCAATTCCAATCTTTATTTTTCTGCCTTTGAATATTTATGGGAATACCTAAATAAGTGATTGGAAGAGAGGTCTTCTTATATCTTAGCTTATCCAAGACCATGGATTCCTGTCTAGCAGAGCAGTGAAAGAAAATAACTTTAGATTTGTCTTCATTGATCAACTGCCCGATAGCCTTAGAAAAATAGACTAATGATTTGCTTAATATTAGAAGCTTCCTTAACCGTAGCTTTACCTAAAATAGTAGAGTCATCCACAAATTGAAGATGAGAGATAGGTCTAGCTCCATGAGCAATGGTAACTCCCTCAAGGGTTTTGTTTTCCCTCTTTTTGGTTATAGTCCTACCCAAGCATTCAGACAAGAATGATGAATAAATAAGGGGATAGCGGGTCACCTTGCCTAATACCTCTAGAAGCTGGGAAAGACCGAGAAGGCCTGCCATTGATAAGAACTAAGTAGGAAACTGAAGAGATACATCCCATAATCCAATCCATCCAATCCTTAGAGAAACCAAATTGCCTCAAAACTTTGATAAGGAAGTGCCAATCCACTCTGTCATAAGCTTTGGATAAGTCTAACCGAATGAACATGGAAGGAGAATTTTGCATATCCATGGAATGGATGGCTTCCTGAGCAAGAACTATCTCATCTACTATTTGACGTCCTTCCACATAACCCCCTTGCTCGGGGAAATAATCTTATGCAAAAGAGGCTTCAACCTTTCTGCCATGATTTTAGTAATGATTTTGAGAAGAACATTACATAAAGCAATAGGTCTAAAAGCTGAGATATGATCAACCTCTTGAGCTTTTGGAACAAGAGTAATATAAGTTTTATTGATAACCTTCAAAATTTCTTTGGCTTTCCTGGCTTCTTCCACCACCTCTAATAAATCAACATGAAGGATATCCCAGAACTCTTGGTAGAACTCAATAGGAAAACCATCATTTTAAAAACTACTTGTTGAAGCTCATTGATAGTAATAGAGCAGTAAAAATAGAGTTCTCCTCGAAGTGATAAGAGAAGGGATTGCTTGAAGAACATTATATTGTGAAGCCGAGTCAAGGGGAGTAGCACCAAAAATATTGGAAAAGTAATCAACAACAATAGAGTTCATGCCATCCCAAGTATAAACAACATCTCCAGAATCCGATTTTAAGGAAGAAATAAAGTTGTGAGATCTTCGAGCTAGAAGAGATTTGTGGAAAAAATTGTGTTTCGATCTCCTTCTTTGAGCCATTGAATTCTAGATTTTTGCTTCCATAAGATTTCTTCTCTTTTTTCCCATTCCTCTAACTGAGTTGTGAGTTTAATTTCATCCGCACTTCTCTTCTCTGTGAGGCCATCTAAACGGATTTTCTTATTCAAATTTTCAAGATGAGCAATAACTTCATGTTTTTTTTATGAACATCCCCAAACTCTTTCCAGTTCCAAGTCTTGATTTTGGATTTAATGTATTGCGCTCTTTTGACAAAATAGAACATCTTAGTCCCATGCCTAGGTTTACCTTCCTTCCACCATTGTTGCACATGAGGTCTGAAGGAAATGTCTCTAAGCCACATTAATTGAAAACGAAAAGGAGAGAAACTCACATTGGTTTTCCACATTTCCACCATGACTTGCCAATGATCCGAACCAGCATTATTAAGAGTCTTCACTTTAGGAATGTGACCATGGATTAAGAAATTTTTAGAGAGCAAAAACCTATCCAATCTCTCCATTATACAAGCTAAGCCTTGCCTTCTGTTAGACCAAGTCATAAGGCCATTATCTGGTTGGATATCCACAAGATGGAGGTTTGCAATATATTCGCTCATGAGGTCAATGCTTTTGTCCAAATTTCTATTTCCCCCCCTTTTCTCATCTAGAGAGAGGATGGTATTGAAATCTCCTCCGATCAAGATCCAAGCTTTAGGAAAATGAGAGATAATATGAGTAATATCCTTCCACTGTCTTCTTTTTTCCTCCAAAGAAGTCGGAGCATAAACAGTAAATGCAGAGCATAATCCGGTTGGAATGTCTACTTTGAATAGCTATAGCCAACAAACCCCAACTCGCCAACCATATGGTGAATAACTACCTCTTTTGGATCCCAAAGACAAGCAATGCCACCCGAAGTCCCTTGGGAACCGAGGGAAACCACTTTTCCAACTGGCCAAATTTTACCGGCAATTAAGTCCATATCCTCCATTGACATCTTAGTTTCTTGAAGGAAAACAAGATGTGGATGATTTACTTGAATCATTCTTCTAATTTCATTTTGTTTTGAAAGACTCCCTTTGAGTCCTCTAATATTCCAAGTGATGATCTTCATTAATACCAGGGCTAAAAAAGTTGGGAAGGGCATTAATCTTACCTTCCTCTACAAGCTTTTCACCTTCTTTTACCATATGATATTGATTGGTCTTGCGACCTACTTTTTGATTAGAATCCATCTTCAATTTTTTTTCCCTTGTTTCTTGACTTATTCCAATTGAATCTGAGATGGCTTCTAACCTTGAAGAATGCTCATACACAACCAAAATTTTACTAGATGGTTCAATAGAGTCTATATTGGGACCTGCATTATTTGAAGTTTTGACATTTGAAATATTGTTTTTCTTGTGTAAATTTTCTCCTTTTTTTCTATTGAAAACCTTTGATTTGTTGGTTTGTCTCTGAGTTCTTCCCTTCATATTTAAATTGTGTTTCTAAGATTTCAGTTTCCATTATTTCCTCTTCCTCACTTGGGACATCATTTGTGGAAAGGATTTCAAACATATTAGCAGATGACTTTGATTGATCCTTCATAACTGGTTTTTTTTTAGTGTTCTTCTTCTTAGGTATTTGGAAACCTGCTAAGTTTATATCTTCTTTCTTTTTATCAGGAATTTTATTTGGGCAAGCACTGGCCAAATGACCATATTCATGGCAAATTCTACAACGAAAAGGAATGTTCTCATAGTCCACTACTTGCTCCCAAGTGTCTTCCCCAAATTGTAATGTGATCTTTTTAGGTAGGGGTTTGTCAAAATCCATTAAAACACAAATCCGAGCATAAATAATATGTTCAAAATTTTGAGTACAATCAAGCAATCATCATAAAAGTTCCTAAAGAGTTTCCAATTGAAGAAAAAATAGTAGGATTCCAAAATTCAATAGGGAGGCCAAAGAGTCTAACCCACACGGGAGCAATAGAAGGCATCTCTTCTTCGGCTTTAAATTTAGTATGCCGAGGCTTCATGAAAAGCCCCGCCCTTCCAAAAAACCAAGGACCCCCTTGAAAAGTTTTCTCTCTATCTTCATTATTAGCAAATAAAACAAGAAAATAACCATTTGGATAAATAGAGATTTGTAACTCACCTTTAGTTTTCCAGCTTTTTGCAGCCCGGACTTTGAAAGCGAGATAGACTCGGACGAAAACACACGAACCGACAAATTAGTCCTCTTTTTTCCAAATCTTCAATGCCAGTCCGAATGTTATCCATATCAAGCTTAACAATAGGAGTTCCATCAGCTACTTTAAGACATCCCGACTCTGTTTTCCTGGGATCAATCTTAGGCATACTTAGAGGTTTATGGGAAGCCCTAATATTGATATTAGCATTGGGCCGAGGTCTGTCCACCACGAAGGGCATCCCTAAAATTCATTTTTGGGACTGAGTCTTCAAAATTCTTACCCTTGATAGGGGTTTTCACAGTAGAATTATTTTGTGGGTGCACCTTAGCACCAGATTCACTTGAGATATGAGCCATTTTTTGATCAACTTCTTGAAACTTGTTTCGTGATCTCTTTAATCCTTGCCCTAGACGCCGTGGAAAGGTATGGTTTTCACTTTTCTTTTGTGCAGAAAATTGGAAGCCGTTGTCACTCAAGTTCACAGTATGATCTGTTGAAAGACAAATTTCTAACCCATCTTGTATCCCCTACAACATTTCCTACTAAAATATTGAGAATAAACCACAAAAATATTGGCCTCTAGGGCCCGAAGGCCCTAAAAACCAACCTCTGGAGCTGCTTGCACTCAACCCAGATGAAACCCTCGCATAGCCGCTTTCCAAATATGTCGTTCACACATAGGGATGTGCTAGGATCTGTGTTGCTCCAAATGATATGAAAATTTGGTGGAGATGTTCTAGGGTTTTTCAGGCATCTACCCTCAAAATTTTAGCTCAATCCGAGTCCGGATGAGTGAGATATGACCGAAACGAGTTTGGCAGTTTGGACAGTCCTATGAAAAACCAAGTAATGGTGTTTATTGTTACACTTCTCTGTAACCTAATTCCCACATTTTCATGATTTTTCTGATAGCATGGGAAACTACAATTGCATCTCATGTTAAGTCTCCCTTCATCGAGAAAACTGTCAAAACCAATCATGAAGTTCGAAATATCCTGATCATGATGCAAATGAATCATCATTACTGCCACAGGGCCACCCAGAGCTCTAATTTCAAACTTTGGAGTAATATGTGCTCCAAGTTTGGTCGCATGTGTGATTGACTTAAGTTTCTCTTAAGGAACTCTCCAAGTCTTTCTCAACCTTAAGTTGATCGAAACTTCATTTTACTTTCTTCCCTATTGGCCCTCGGTTTCCCCTCTGTCGATATGGCCTTGTTTGAACTTGATGTTTAGCAAATCTCCTTCGATGACAAGCTTGTAGGGAAGGTCGTTGAGGATGGATAGTCCCCAAAAAATAGCTCTATCTTTTGTGATATGGTTTTTTTGAGAGCTTATTTCCTCCACAAATGCAATGATGACATTACCACAGTGATCTCTAATAATACCATCACTCCCAGACTTCTTAAGATTGTCTTTTGCAGCATCGTCAAAGTTTAGTTTTAACCAACCTTCAAGAGGAGTCCATCTGACATTGGATCTATTTGTTGAAGGGATATTCAACCACGATAACTCCTTGGAGATATTGAGAGATCTTACAGTGGTGGTTTCAAGACTAGGGTCAAGGACTTTTAGGCAAGGAACAAGTTGAGCATTCTCAATGGTGGCACACAACACTTTCTTACCAATAGAAAGGGGTATTTGAAAAGGTTGGAAAAGGCTCTATTGTTGCACTCAAGCCACACCTACCATAGGAAGTAGTAGAGACAAGGACCACAAAATTTTGATTTGAATGTTCAAAAAGAGATTATGCCATTAAGTGAACAAATTGGTTATCGAGCTCGACTGGACCCATTTAATAATGAAGGTTGATAGGAGGAAGCTGAGAACTATCCTTGAGAATGGGCAATCAAGGAAAAGATGGTAAGTTGACTCCCACCTAGAATGGCATAGGTAGAAGCAATTAGGGATGATCGTGCCTCTACTTAGGAGATTTTTTATGGTTAAACTTTTGTTTTGGGCCACTAACCAAGAGAAAAAAAGTGATCATGGGAATTAGACATTTCATCCAAATGGTGTTGATCGAGATCTGACAAACAGTGGGGTCTTCATGGAGGAAATGGGTAGACTTAACTAATAATTTTCTACTATTGCACTCTCTCCATATAGGGTAGTCTGAAGAACTATAATCGGGAATGACACAGAAATTGAGGAGAGCAGAAAATGAATTAACAACAATAGTAAGATCATTTTTTATATTAGGCATAGGTATTTATTTCCAAGAAAGTCTATCATGAAAGTGATTTAGGAATTTAGAGACTTTATTCCCAAAGAGGTGAAAAATTAGTGATTTATCTAATTTAGCTTACTCTTGGATCAACTTGTGCAAAATTTGAATAGCTTTAAAATGAGTGGTCATATGAAGGAATCCGAGCAATATTGGGGGAGATACAACCCTATGAAGTCAACCATCCAAAATAAGGGCAGTGATGATTTTCAAGTTGCAAAAAATAAAATTGTAATTTGTTAGCTAGGGTTCGGATGATAGGAAGAGCAATGAAGGGCTAGGACTTCAGTGAGGCAAAATATTCTATTTTGGACATAGAATTTCTTAGCTAAGTTTTTTTTCCTTCTTTATCTTAAAAATTTTGCATGCAAATTATTATAATTTATTTTATCAATTATCATATTTTCTATAGGATATTTTGATAACTTTCAATATATTTTGAGTTTTAGTTTCCTTTCCATGGGTCGATTTATAGTTAAATTATTAAAACAATCTCTAGTGGTAGAGGTTAGTGAGTGCACCTCTTAGATATTGTTGTTGCTCCAAGATAGGGTGGGTTTTGGTAAATTTAATGGGTATTGGCCAGGGGCTTCAACCTTGATAAAATGAATTGATAGGAGTTGGATATCTCCAGGAGTGATTCTATCCTTTCTTCCCAAAGGTTTCTTCCTAGCCATTTTTTTCTAGAGAACAAACATAAAAAATCCTAAAAGAAGTCTTTACAGGAAGAGCAAGACTCTTCCTTACCCATTGATGTGAAGGCTTTTCACCTAAAAATGTAAATCTATATGTAGTACTAGTCTAGGTTAGGATGTTTGGGTTACCCATTTAATTTTGGGAAATAGATACCTTCAAGGCAATAGACAACACTCTAGGAGAATTCCTTGAGATTTCAGATACTATGAAAGATGGATTCTTGGTCATATATGCTCGCATATTGATCATGATTGATATAAGTAAAAATTTACTAGAATCAATCAGTCTTAAGTATGGGGATAAGATGTGGACCCAAAACATAGATTATGAATAAATATATTTTAGATGTACAAGATGTCATGAGGTGGGGTATTTTGAGAGATTATGACCTAAGAAGATACTAGCATAATTATATGTAGAAAACCACAAGAGAAACTTACAAATTGATATGAATGAAGATGGTTTTCAACTTCCAAAAAAATAGATCTAGAAAAATGAAAGAAAATAAATAGTGGATACTAGTAAGGAAGGATATTGGAAGAAATACCAAATTTTTTTAGGCTTTATCCTGTTAGAATAAGTAATTATTCTCTTAAGTTCTACTAGGATAGACTTACTTGAGTTTCCACTCCTTCATGAGTCAGGTGAACTCTCAGTTAAAGTCTACATCAGATTTGATGAGTTGTTGTAATCCAACGGCTCTCAATGATCAACTTTGTTATTTATACAAAGTTGATCCATGGAATAATCAATCAGTTCTATTTTGTTTCTTCAAATCTTGTAATGCTTTGTAGTTCTACTCTTGGGAATTCTAACATGGTACCAGAGCAGGATAGATTCTTCTAGCATTCTCTCTTGAAGGAAGTTTCATGAACTGGTTCTTAATCTCTTATTCTTTGTTTTTTTTAAAAAGGAAAGAGGTTTTTACATATTGTAGATTGCTCATATATGCAATTATTTTTGGAGATATTTTATTTTCATAGTATTCGCTGCTCTTTATATGCAACTTGAATATTTTTTAAAATTTTTTCTCCGCTCTATGCCTCTATAGAATTTCCCCTTCTTAATGAACGCAGCTTGCTTTGGCACCTTTGAAGCCATGCTGCATCCCATTCTAGGTGAAATTTTAATCTAAGGTATTTTATTTTTTCTTATATGCCCTCCTCGTATGCCTAGATTTAATTTTTTTTCTCCACCTCAAACGCAGCTCATTCGGCTCCATAGCCATCATCGTATCACTCAAACCAAAGACTAAAATAAATCGACAACATATATCTATTGGAGGGCATTATTATTTTTTGTTGTCCTCCTCGTTCGCCTACGTTTTTAATTTTTTTTCTCCATCTAAAACGTAGCTCGTTCGGCTTCCTTTAGCCTTCACTGCGTATCATTCTAACGTGGAGAATAAAGATCCGTAGGTCTTACCTTTTTGGTGGGCAATATATTTTATTTCTTAAGTTTGAAAATCGTTTATATCTTCGTGATATCTTTAATTAAAGGAAGCATCGCTCCTCGCATCAAGATAGAGGGACTTTTGGTCTAACATAAATTAGACCAAAGTTCATTTATTTTTTTAAGCAACGTGGCTTTTGGCCACCGTTTAAATTGGTGCACATAGAGACTACATCTCTAAACGGGCATTTCCCTTAATTAAATTTTTTGATCGTTCGAAGATCTTGTGATTTTCAATCTGCGTTCAACTCGATCTTCTTCCTTTTGTTTGTCCTTCGGCGCTCAGGAAGAACTTCAGTTTTTTTGTTATATAATCATCTTACAAATGCTTGAAAGTATGATTCTATTGTTTTGATTTGTGTTTCTTCGGTTAAGCATTAAACTGATGTGTTTTTGGGCCTAACATTTTTCGTCCATTGTGAATCTCTGCCAGTGTTAGGGTTCTTGATGCCATTCATATTCTTTTTTTAGAGATGTCTCCGTAGGTGTGTGGCATCATTGCCTTCCTCTTCCAGGAAGCCCCTCTGCTCACCGCATCCTCTGCTACTAAGGCGCCTTCCCTACGTAACAGAGCTCTCTGCTAAAGTGAAATAAGTGTGCCTTCTGGCGTCTCTCGGGATATAATCTTCTCAGTGCCTCCTCTACGTCATCATATCACTGGTATTGGTACAATTATTTTTTTATTGGATAACTTCCTTTATTTTCATTTCAGGTGTAGTGTGAAGGAGCAAATCATGTTTTTTGAAACTCAAAACCAGATTTTCATGAATGTCGCCCTTCAGGTAAAAAGAGATATAATTTTCTCCCTAAAATAGTGCAGTGAATCGAAGCCTCTCATAAAGCTCCTTCCTCGCTGCCATTGTTCTTTCTTGTTCGATTGACAGATGCAACACCAAATATTTGTTGCCTCCTCTCCTATGTCTGATGTCAATTATTTTTATCTCATATCTGCATTGCTATTTTAGGCTATAATATACATCTATTCTCTGTTCACTGTTGTAGCCTTCAAAACAAAAAAAAGAGGTTTCAATCCTTTTCTTTTTGGCCTCTCCTTGGCCCAAGATCAAAGGACAGTTGTAAAATCTATAATATAATTTTTTGGGGGTTTTATAGGTGCCTTTATGCACCTATCATAGCATAGGGAGGTTGTCATTGCTCTTTTTTCTTGCCTCCTTTATTTTACCCTTTTACCTTTGTTAAAAATCATTTTGTTTATATATCTTGCTTAATATAGGTAAGGTATTGATTTTAATTTACAATCCTTAAAACATTAAAGAACTTAATAAAATATCTCTATTTTATTCTTTCTTTAAATACTTCATTAGCATATCTCTATATTAAAATATTAATTTGTTCAAATTAATTTTTTTCCAAAATTTCTTTAATATATTAAGAGATATTTTAGTAAATTAAAGTGAGCTTTTTTTCCCTTTCTTGCAAAAGGTCTCTATAATAGAAGAATTATTTTGGTTAATAATTTTTACAAAGAGTATCTTAAATTATAATTTTTTTTAATAAAGTAAGTATAACTCTTTATTAAAACTTGATAATATTTTCTAAAAGCACAAATATTTTATATCACCACTCACCCATATTGGACATCCTAAATAACTTATAGTTTCCCTCAAGTAAGGGCGGGTTATTAAGATAACCAATATAGGTCTGGATGATATGAGCCTATGTTCCAAATATCATATCTAATCAATACTTATAGTTTCCCTCTCGTCAGGGTGGGTATTTGAGAAGAAAAGATATAAAGGCATGGCATATTTGTTCTCTTAGAACCAAACTTAATATCAAATCTCCTCAAATTACTTATAGTTTCCCTCTCGTTAGGGTGGGTATTTTGAGAAATTTTGGTGTTTCTTAAAGCTTTGGCATATTTTTTTCTCATTAGCCTCATATTCATATCAAATAACCTCAAATTACTTATAGTTTCCCTCTCGTTAGGGTGGGTATTTTGAGATAATTGGTATTTCTTTCAGGCTTCTGTTAACTAATATCCATTGCATTCTCTAAATTAAAGTTAAAGGGGGGAACTTTGGGTTAACTTCAAAATGAATTCAATGAATACAATTGATCCTCTTACTCCTCATAACTACCATACATGGAAACCCAAAATTTTAAATCTCATTTCTCAAAAAGGGCTCACACACCTGCTAGAAGAGAAGCAACCTGAATTTGAAAAAGAATATGAAAAATTTGTTCATAAAGGGAAGTTGTATGAAACAATGGGTATTATAAGCACTAATGTAAATGAAAGCTTATGGTTTCACATTACGGATTGTAAAACTCCTTATGAAAGTTGGGAGAAACTAAAGAACTTATTTGGAAAAGTAGATCAAATGAGGTCAATGCAGCTTGAGGTAGAATTAACAGCTTTATCTCCTGACGACTTCAACAATATTGTTGACTTTCTCACCAAATTTAAAGAAGTCCTTACTCAATTTAAAGGTAGTGGCAAGGATAAAAAATATGAAGAATGCATCTATCTAATTATTTCTAAATTAAATGGTGTATTTCAAATATTCGCAACCACCTTTCTATCTACAAAAGATGCTCTTGGTACAAGTTTCAAAATGCCCTCCTTAGAAGAATTTTGTGAGAGACTAACTAGAGAAGAAACAAAACTTGCAAAGTATGAGATCTATTCCTCTTCCTCTAAAGCCTTAGTAGCATCCACCTCCACTAAAGAAAAATTTAAAAAGAAAGAAAGAAGTCCCATAACCTGTACTCACTGCAAAAAGAATGGTCATTCTGCAAACAAATGCTGGAAAATATTACAACAACTAGAGGCAGCTATGAAGGATCAAAATATAGACAATAAAAATTAGATAGGAAAAGCCCTAAATGTTCAAGGGAAGACCACCAATACTTCATCTAATTACTGGGTCCTAGATTCTAGAGCAACTCATCACATGACTACTTCAGATGAGTCATTCTCTTCTATCTCCTCAAGTTCAACATGTAGCATAGAAGTTGGTGACTCTTCCTTTATCCCAGTCAAAGGAAAGGGTGACATATCCATTGATGGTGGCTCTATCAATAATGTTCTCTATGTTCCAAACATTGCAACAAATCTCCTCTCCTTCTATCATATTTGTACTTTTGGAAAGGGGAAAATTGTTCTCTTCTCTCCAATAGGAGTTGAGATAAGAGACTTTCAAGACCCCCACTCTCTTATAGCCAAAGGAGATATTGATCACAACACTCACCTATTTCACTTCAAAGGATTCAAAAATCCAGAAGGGGCCTCCTATTTTGTGGCTCATGGAGATCTTGAAAGCAAAATTTGGCATGAAAGGTTTGGTCATCTCAGTTATAACTACCTAAAGGAATTGAACACCCATGAAATGGTAACAGGTCTACCTCAAGTCTCTTCTATTGATGGAGTATGTCCTGGATGTGCTCTTGGAAAGCAACATCAAGATCCTTTCCACCCAAGTGGTTCTCTAAAAGCCTCATCCCCTCTAGAGTTAATCCATAGTGACTTGATGTTTTTTCCAGAGCCTTCTTTCAAAGGAGCAAAATATGCTCTAACCTTCATTGATGACTTTTCAAGAAGAACTTGGGTCTACTTCCTAAAATACAAAAGTGATGTTCTATCCCACTTCAAAATCTTCAAAGCCTTAGTTGAAAATCAGGCCTCTTGCAACATCAAGCAAATTCGCACAGATAATGGGGGGAATACTGTAGTAATGAGTTCTCAATATTTCTATCAAGTCATGGCATCATTCATCAGCATTTTGTCTCCCATAATCCGCAGAAAAATGGCATTGCAGAGAGGAAAAATCGAACATTGAAGGAAATGGCAAACTGTATGCTCCATTCAAGAGATCTTCCAAAGGTTTTTTGGGCAGAAGCTATTAACTGTGCAAACTATATTCAAAACCGCACACCTCATAAAGCTCTTGACCATTTAACTCCTGAAGAAGCATGGACTGGTTCAAAACTGGATGTCTCCTTCTTCAATATTTTTGGGTGTACTACTTGGGCGCACATCCCAAAGAAGAAAAGGAAGGCTCTAGATAAGAAAAGTAAAAAACTCATCTTTGTTGGTTATTGTGAGGAAATGAAAGCATACAGGCTCCTTGATCCCTCAACTCATGAGGTCTTTTTTCATAGGAATGTCCAATTTGATGAAACATTCCCTCAAAAATATCCTCAAACATCCTCTTCCTCTATTGAGCCTTCTCCTACAGTAGAACCTCAATATAATGAAGAACCAACTTTAGAGATTAATTTAGAGATTGATGATCAATATGAGGAACCTATAACTCCAACTCAAAGTCTTTCCATTCCTTCTACTCCTTCCACTATGCCAAAATGGGCCCACACCATTGTTAAAGAAGCTACTCCTTACATCCAAAATCTTCCATCATCCAGATCAACCAACTCCATAGGCATTGGTCTTGTCTATCAGTCTATTTCCTCTGATCCTCAATCCTTCAAAGAAGCAACTGGTATTAAAGAATGGGATGATGCCATGGAAAATGAATTCTCTTCCTTAATAAAAAATGAAACTTGGGATTTAGTTCCCCTACCTAAAGGAAGGAAATTAGTTCATTGTAAATGGATTTACAGAACAAAATATGGACCTAATGGAGAAATTGACAAACACAAAGCTCGCCTAGTAGCCAAAGGTTTCTCTCAAATTGAAGGAATTGATTATGCTGAAACCTTTGCACCAGTTGCCAAAATGGATTCTGTTAGACTGGTTCTTGCTCTGGTTGCTTCCCAAAAGTGGTCTATCTTTCAAATGGATGTAAAAAGTGCTTTCTTACATGGGGACTTAAAGGAAGAGATATTCATGGAACAACCTACTGGTTTCACTCAAGACTCCTCTCTTGTTTGTAGGCTAAAGAAGTCTCTCTATGGCCTCAAACAAGCTCCTAGAGCTTGGTATGAAAAAATGGACTCCTTCCTTCTTTCCTCAGGTTTTTCTCATTGTGAGTCTGATAACACGGTCTACATTTGGAGAGATGAAGGAAAAATCACCATACTTGTTCTATATGTTGATGATCTGCTACTCACTAGTAGTGACTTCGCTCACATTCAGACTATAAAAGACTCCCTCTCTAAAAAATTTGATATGGTTGATCTGGGTCTAGCACATTACTTCCTTGGGATCCAAATAAATCAAACAAATGCAAGAATTTCATTGTGTCAACAAAAATACACTCTAGATCTTCTTCAAAGGTTTAAAATGATAGATTGCAAACCGTCTCCTACACCTTTCCAATCTGGAGTCAATCTAAGTACTTCCTGCACATCCCCTCTATGTGATGCAACTCTATACCGTCAGCTTGTAGGGAGTCTATTATACCTTACTCATACTCATCCAGATATCTCATATGTTGTTGGCTTAATATCCAGATTCTCACATCAACCTCATTTCAGTCACTGGAAAGCAGCAAAAAGGATCCTCCGCTACTTGCAAGGAACTACTCACTTTGGGCTCTTATATGAGGGAAAATCCATGGATATCATTGGCTACATGGATTCATATTGGGCAGGTTCAATAGAAGACAGATGTTCAACTTTTGGCTATGTTTTTTGTCTTGGTTCTTCACCAATTGCTTGGTTATGCAAAAAAACAAGTAGTGGCCTTATCATCTACAGAGGCAGAATACAAGGCAATAGTTTTAGCAAGTCAAGAAGCTCTTTGGATTCGTCAAATTCTAAAAGAATTTGGGTTTTCCAATGAAAAACCTATTACTCTTTGGTGTGACAATCAGAGCACAATTCATATTGCACGTAATCCAGTTGAGCATCAGCACACCAAGCACATTGAGATACACATGCACTTCATTCGACAACATATTCAGAATGGGGACATATACTTGGACTATATTCCAACTAAAAATCAAGTTGCAAACATCTTCACCAAGTCATTTCCTTCTTCGTGTTACATACAGTTGCGAGAGAAACTTGGAGTATTACAACTACATTGAAACAGAGGTCTTTCACCTCTCATTTTATTATTGTATTCTTTGGAGGATGGTTTTTTCCCATGTGGTTTTTTTATCATCTCTCCCTTACATAATATACATGAGTACCTCATCAGGCCAAGTTGTCGGGACTCATTTTTTTTGTTATTAAGGACAATCTTCGCCATCCAAAGACATGCCTCGTTATTTCATAAAGATGGTTTTTCCCATGTGGTTTTTTCACCATCTCTCATATATATTGTAAATGAGTACCTCATCAGGCCATGTTGCCGGGACTCATCCTTCTTTTTTTGTGTATTAAGAGGACAATCTTCACAAACCGAAGACAAGCCTCTTCCTTTTTTTTTTTGATAGATGGTTTTTCCCATGGGGTTTTTACCATCTCTTCATAAAAGAAACCATTGTACATGAGTACCTCATCAGGCTCTATTTTTGGGACTCATCTGCACAATACACCCCTAGTATCACTTAAGGGGGTGTTAGAATAAGTAATTATTCTCTTAAGTTCTACTAGGATAGACTTACTTGAGTTTCCACTCCTTCATGAGTCGGGTGAACTCTCAGTTAAAGTCTACATCATATTTGATGAGTTGTTGTAATCCAACGACTCTCAATGATCAACTTTGTTATTTATACAAAGTTGATCCATGGAATAATCAATCAGTTCTATTTTGTTTCTTCAAATCTTGTAATGCTTTGTAGTTCTACTCTTGGGAATTCTAACATATCCTATGAAGAAAAAGTAGATCAAAACATAGAGGACACAATGCAACAGGTTCAACATAGTAACAAGGAACCATCTATTCAGTATGATCTTGATTTAGGAAAGAACATTCTTGATGAACCTAAAGAATGTGTCTCATAAAACTTTGAAATCTCTCTTAAAGTACGATGCACCATTTAGGAGAAAAATTTGGTAAAGAAAATGCAGTTTTAGAAGTTAATATCTTTGCCATTAATAATGAAATACCAAAAAATGAGTAGGACAAGTCAAAAGCTTTTGTAGAAAATCCAGGAGAGGATAAATATGATGAAAAATAAAATTGTGAAAAAGTATTGAGAAATATAATAATAAGACCTACTCCTAATATAGGCAAGGCAAAAAGAGGAAAACCCTCAAATTATCAAGCAAGATCTAGGGAAGCAAGAGCAAACATAGAGAAAGAAACACAAACTAAGTTGGTTGAACTTCTCTTTACCAAACAACAAAATGATATTAGTAATAAGCAGGTGGGGCCAATAGCCCCTAATGATACATGATTATCATCTCATGAAATATAAGGGGTGCTAATGCCTCCTTAAAGCATAGATGTATCAAGGAACTCTATTTAAGTAATAAGGTTGATATTCTTTGTACCCAGGAAACTAAAATGACAAAGGAAGTTTCAAAAACTATGAAAATAGTATGGGTAAGATATGATTGGGATGTTATGGATTTTGAAGGAGCGAAAAGGGGAATTCTAACTTGTTGGAATCCTTCTAGAGTCTCCTATGTAACCAGTCATAAAACTACGCATTGGATAGCCTCTTTAGTCATTTGCTACTTTGCATATATTTGTTTCATCCTTATCAATATCTATGGACCTACAACTCAGTCAGGTAGATTAGAAGTTTAGAGTGGAATTGAAGCCTTTATGAGAAGTAAAGACCAAGAAACTTGATTCATGATCATAGGATATTTTAATACCATAACCAAGTTGGATGAAAAAATTGGGGCAATTAGGACATTAACCCAAAGTATGAGAAATTTCTTAGCTTTTATTCAAAGCAATAATCTATGGGAGGTTGATTTTGAAGAAGACAACTTTACATGGACCAAAAATAGGAAATTTCATAACCTAATAGTAGAAAAATTAGACATACTCTCATATCATTGGCTAGATGAAGGAACTTGTGCTAAAATTAATACTTTAACAAGGATTGGTTCAAATCACTGGCCAATAAAAATTAAAATTGTGGTAAGTGAATTCAAAAAATATCATATTTAAATAAAAGCATATGTGAGAAGACCATTCTCAATTTGTTGATATGATGGTACAAATGTGGAATTCTTCAGGAAATGGTGGATTGTATGCTCTTCCAGAATAAATTAAATCCATGACATCTAGATTAAAAGAATGGAACAAGAACTATTTTGGAAATATTTTTTAGAAGAAAGAAGAATTAAAATATAAAATTTCAAAATTACAAAAAGATGATCATAATAATACAATTTTAGAGGAAATGGAGTTTCTTAGTGAATATCATAATCTTTTGAGTAAGGAAGAGAAATTCTGGAGATAAGACAGACTAGGTTAAAAGAAGGAGATAAAAATACAAAGCTTTTTCATAGGATGGCTATAGTACAAAGATCAACATCTAGAATTAGTAGAATTAAATCAATAATTAAATATCGGAGTGAAATTAGAAAAGAGACAAAGTCTTTTTATTAGAATATTCTAGGATTATAGGAGATTTAAGTTTTTAATGATAAAATTCTTCAAGATATACCTTCAATTATAATGAATGAAGATAATAGGAATCTAATGGAGCTTATTACTCTAGAAGAAGTTCATTTAGATATTTTATCTTTTAATAAGGATAAATCTCTGGGTCCAGATGGGCTCTCTATAGTTTTTAACCAACATAATTAGGATATAGTGAAGTATTATTTATTGGTGGTAGTGGAACAGTCTAGGGTAAAATAATACATACCTTATAAAATAAATGCAACATATATTACCCTAATTTTAAAAAAGAAGGATGTTGAATTGTTTGATTCTTTTAGACCCATAAACCTATGTAATATGGCATATAAGATTATCTCTACAGTGATGGTGAATCAATTAAGGCCATTGTTAGACAAATTTAATTTAAAGAGCAAGGAGAATTTATGAAAGGGAGACAAGTCCTAGACAGAATCATAGTACCTCATGAAGTTATACATTCAACAAATTCAAGAAAAGAGAAACTGATGATCTTAAAACTTGATATGAGTAAAGTCTATGATAGGGTTAAATGGGATTTTATTTTTGCAATTTTAGAAAATTTTGGATTTGGGAAGAAATGGATTAGATGGATTAAAACTTGTGTCTCTACAATTTCTTATTTAGTGTTGGTCAATGGGTTAGTAACATAATCTTTTAAATTCAAGAGAGGTCTTAGACAAGGAGATACTCTATCTCCTTATTTGTTTATTATTATGGCAGAGGTTTTGAGTAGGAACTTAAAGAAGGCTTACAAATATGGGTTTATAAGTGGACTTAAGGTTAGTAATAACATCGACAACATCACCCATCAATAGTTTGTATATGATACAACCCTTTTTGGAAGGGCAAGGATAAATGAGGCCAGAGCTTTGAATAACTTTTAAAGGGATATGAAAGAGCATCAAGAAAAAAAATTAATAGGACAAAATCCAAAATTTACTTCCTTAACACTCCTGCTAATATCAAAGCAAGAATTGACAAGTTAATTCAAATGGAGGAGGTAAACTTACCAATAACTTATCTAGGGATGCTTTTATTTGAGGAGATAATGAGGATAGAATAATGAAATCCAGTTATTAGTAAAGTTCAGAATAAACTACTAGCTTGGAAAGGTAGATAGTTATCATTAGTAGGAAGAGTGAAGTTAATTAAGTCAGTCTTATATGCCATTCCAACATATTATATGTCATTGTATACTATGCCAAAATCAGTTGAAAATTTTTAATCTATATTATGTGATCCTTTTTATGGTCAAGTTTACATGATAAAAGAAAATTTCCTTTGGTGAATTGAAGCAAGGTGTGTGATGATAAACCTAGGTGAGGTCTTGGTTTAAGAATTCTTACAGATGTAAACTTAGCTCTTAGGAGAAAAGTGATATGAATATTGTACAAATAGAGTCAAAGAAAATGGGCAAGAATTATTCTAAGTATATTGAGCCCAATGACCCAAGTTTAATATCGAACTGGAGAAAATATTTCTATTTGGATGAATACTTGGTGTGATAAAAAATCCACTCAATTTAGATACAATTTTGAAACCTTGGATGATATTGCTTCAAGACAAATATGCTGATAAGGTTTCAAGAATTTTATGTGAGGATTAGGAAGGAAGATATAATTGGAAATAAGATTTTTTTACAAGTATACAAGACATTGATACTATGAGGCAAATGAGTAGAAATATAAAAACTATGATTATTTCGAGGGGAGCCAAGGATAAAATGATTTGAGAGTTGAATAGCTTAGGAGAATACACAACAAGAAGTATATATAATGTAAAGCACCAGGTCTGAGGGCTTGGTTCAATGGTCAAAATGCTTCTGTAGGAGCGCGGAGACCAGGGTTCCAGTCTCTCAAAACCTATAGTACTGGTGGGTGTATCGCATCAGCATAGCTGACTACATAAAAGGTTTACCTGATGCAACTAGAGGTTATAGTGGCAACAAGGAGCGAGATTCGAACCCACAAACAGGCGTATAAAATTGTAACGAGTTACCGATTCCTCTAGTATAAAAAAAATAATAATAATGTAAAGCACCAATAAAATAGTAATATCACTAGAATCTAGAGAGATATTTGGAATAGCCCAATCATTCCTAAATTCAAAATGTTTGTATGGCTAGTAGGTCATAGAATAATTTTATCCTGGATAACCTTATGAAAATGGATTTTTATGGCCCCTCTCAATATATTCTTTGTAAAGAGGAGGAGAGGATAGACCATCTCTTCGAACATTGCGCAATAGTATGGAAACTATGGCAATGGATTCTTAATATATTTGGTAAATGTATGGTGATGAGTAGAAAATTGAAGAAGGTTAAAGCAATGGCAGGGCACTTATAAAAGTGAGGTTTTATAAAAAATATGGGATATATCAAAATATACAATACTTTGGACTATATGGCTAGAAAGGAATAGAATAATATTTAAATAAAAAGAAAGCAATTTAGAGGTAATGAAAAAGAATATATGTTTAGCCATAGAGGAGTCTAAACCAACTCTATCAACTCACCCAATCCCTAATCTAGAAGCAGAAATCCTTGATAAATGGAGTCAAGTCATTAAATGGAATTATGAAGTTGGGTACAAAAGAAGTAAAAAGAAGGCAAATAATATAAAGTGAAAACCAACAGATATGGATTTGGTTAAACTGAATATTGATGGAGCCTCTAAAGAAAATCCAAGACCAACAGGAGGAGGAGGAATAATTAGAAATAATAAAGGAGATATTTTATCTCATTATGCTTTCAATAGTGGATTTAATACAAATAATGAATCTGAAGCTTGGGCAACTTTAGAAGGGTTAAAAATATGCAAACAAATGAAATGGAACAGAGTATGGATGGAAGGTGATTCTCTCATAGTAATAAATGCAATTTTGAGGAAAGTAAAGACTCCATGGAATATACAAGAGATAATTGTGGAAATTCAAGATCTTGTTACAGAGTTTAAAGAAAATAAGTTTACGCATACATTAAGAGAAGAAAACAAATATACAGATAGGCTAGCCAATAGAGAGGTTTTGACTGAGGATCGTGAAGTTAAATTCTCCTTTCCATGGTTAAAGGAAGTAGTAATAGCTAAAGTTAACAAGAAAACGTTGAATGCCTTAATCAAATAATGATTAAGACTTACTTTAATATTTTATATTGGTAATATTTGCTTTATTTTATAACATTAATGTGTTTTCATATAAACTACTTATTATAATTTTGTGGTTGCACTTGTGTTTTAGGAAGGAAACTAGCAATTCATATTTGGTAAAGTGGATTATGATAATGCATTTTTTGAAATATTACTCTACTAAGATGCAATTCATAGATAGTAGAGGTGAAGTTTTGGTGTAATAAAGGCTGTTATAAAAAAATGTCAAGAAGAATGTTGAATTCTAGAATATTTGTATTCATACAAAAAATTGAAAATATCTAGAAAATGAAAATCAAGATTTCAGATATTTTATGTAAAATGGTGTAGGTTTCTAGTTATATCATCTCAATTGAGATGAGAAGTATATCTATTTGTAAACTCTCAAGCTTTAAAGGAGAGACTTGTAATTTGTCAAGGGTGGGGGACCCAAGTACAACCCCTTATTATCTAGCAAAAAATAAAAAATAAAAATAAAAATAGTCCTTGATTTATTTTAATACAAGGAAAAAAGTTAGTGAGAAATGTAAAGTCATATTAAAAAAGGATTGGATGATGGGGGATTATCTTATAGTTTATTCTATAGGAGCTTTTGAGGTATTGTGACAAATTGGGACAAATGCTAATGAGATGGATAATTGCTAGAAGCAAAAAAAATAAAAAATTATCATTGTTCTATTTTGTAAGAAAGAGGAAAATGTTAAAGTTGTGGTTATAAATATGCATACTCCAACTATAGTAACTCCTCATGAAAGATGTTTGAATGATGTCATGACCCATCCTTGGCAAGACTATTGCATGAGGAACTATGTACTGATGAATGATAATCTAATGCCTAGTTTTAACATTGTTGATGATTATGTAATGATTATATTGATTTATTTATGTGTAATATAGTACTGCTAATGTTTTGGCGTGGTAACAGGACTAGGACAGGCGATTGGGTTTAAGATGAATCACCCCCATCTTGTTTGATGAAAATGGTTTTGGAATATATATACTTGTAGCTTAAATAATAGAAGAATTTTATTTAAGTAGGAGATATGCTTAGTTTAAGTAATGAAATATTAATATCTCCAAAAAAAAATGCATGTTTTTAAAAATAGTAAATGACTGTATTTTAAAAGAAAGGAAATACATGTCTTAAAAATAATAAATGACTTTTATTTTAAAAGAAAATGAATATCTTTAAAATAATAAATTATTTTTATTTTAAAAGAAAGGAAATGCATATATGAGAAATCGATGTTTTTAAAATGATAACCTATGAAAAAAAAAGATGAATGCACTCTTAGTTGATAACCAATTTTTTAAATTTAAAAAAAAAAAAATGAATGCACTTTTAATTGATAACCATTTTTGTTTAATTAAAAGGAGGATGCACATGTTTTTATAATTATCAAAGGACTCCTTTCATTTTTCATTTAATGGGATCAGATTATATCTTATGAGTGATGGAAGGGGCATATTTTCATTTATGGTTTTGGAAAATGGACCTATCTCCATATCAGCTCGAAGAGGGGTCAGATTATATCTTATGAGTGATGGAAGGGGCATATTTTCATTTATGGTTTTGGACCTATCTCCATATCAGCTCGAAGAGGAAACCCACAAGAACTTTAGCAAAAGGCATTAATAAAAAAAAAAAAGTTTCCCAGAAACCCCAAGTTCAAATCTCAGGTACAAGAAATTAGGTGTTTTTAAAATCAAGAGAAAGGTGGCTATTTTAGGGAGGGCGGTAATGGCCTCTTGTCAATTGGGGACTAGGCTAGGAGGCTGCAATAATGTAACTCTGCCCCCAACCAACTTGGAGAAAAGTGCACATTCTTAGGGCTCGTGGGAAAAGAAAGAAAGAAAAAAAAAGAAGCAGCAAAGTGCCATGAACGACAACCGACGCAAATAATGTCATCACCTTATGCTTTGAGTGAGAGCTTACTTTGAGTAATTGACAACAAACAACTATTGCTGAGAAGGGAGGGAAGGCGGTGCAGAATGGCAGCATTGGTTGCACGCACGGGACGCCAGCGCCAGTGCTACAACAACGGCTTTCGTCTCATGGGTGGGTGCATCCCATATAGGTACATGAGAACCGGTGATGCTGGGATGGTGAGTCAGTGGAGGAGTTAGAAGTTCTTATGGTCATGCAGCGCAGAGGAGATGGCTTTATGTTTCCAAAGGGAGGAGGGGAGGATGATGAAACAAAAGAGGAAACAACACATCGAGAAGCTTTAGAAGAGGCTTGAGTGAAGGTTCATATTGAGGTTAGATTTCTTTCTTTTACTATTATAAGTTAATACATGCTTCACAAAAAAATGCATTCTTTTCTTCTATACAGGATGGAATAGAAAAGCCCTTATTTTGTACAGAAATATGTAAAACATGTGCTGATATAATAGTACATTATAAGATTGCATGTCAAACAGACCATCCACAATAGAGATGAGTAGCAAGATTACCTCAAAATGATTAGATAAAATGTGTCATAGAACTGGCCCTTGCAAAAGCAAATAGATGCAATGCAATTGAAGCAGACTAAGTCTCAATAACGAAAGGATTTGGACAACGGTGTCTTTATTTGGAAATTGCTCCTACTTTTTTAGAAAAATTCCATGTGGGCCATTTTGGTTTGAGAGACCACAACCAGGGTTTTACACGGTCAAAGTGAGTCGCACCGGGCCCTGTCTCTACCAACATAATCAATTGGATTCTGGGTACCCAATTCAACTTTTTAGTAGGATGGATATTCGAACTTGAAACCTTCCTGGAAGAATTGCCCTCTCCTCTCCAACTCACCTGCAACACCTGAATGAAATTGCTCTACTTACACCTTTAATATAAGCTTATGAATTTCTTTTTTTTGACTGAATGTTTTAGATATTTATTTTCCTGCCTTCAAAAAGAAAGCAAGAGACTACTTTAAACGCGAACGCACTAGAGAAGCAACTTGAGTAAATCGAGGATATCATGATATTTATATGAGAGATGTTATGCAAGAAAGGGCAAATCCTACTCAAGGGCTTTTGTTGATGATTATTGGTTGAGGTTATTCAGTGAATGAAAACTTATGATGTAACAAGTTTTGTATGCCTGACAGTGAGTGGGATGATACTGTACAAAGTTGAATGTGTGGTAATGGGTTAAATTTAAACTGCATCCAGATTGAAAGCTTGAAATGGAGTGATTAAGATTTTGTACCCTGTCTTGGATGCATGACATTGAATGAAAATATGTTATACCCTGTTGTGAATACATGAACATACTTTAAATCGAAAGTACAGCTATAGAGAGGACACCAAGCTAGACTTGGCTCATGGTTGTAAACAAATAGAATGTATCCTACTGTACCTTTCTTATCTAAGCATGACTGTAGATGATTGTTTCATACCCTATTTACAATTATGACTGTAGGTGACTGTCATATTATATCTTGTTTCACATATGTGGTTGTAATTGACTGTCACATTATACTCTTTCTTAAAGCTTGGTTGTTGGTACTTCTTTGAGTTACTAAAAAGATTGGAATTGTTGATTTAGTAGAATGGTTGGAAATGGGTATCAAGAATGCTAATTGTTTATCATTTAATATTAGGGAGCTTAGCTGTCACACTAAGTTATGCCCTATTTATGGAAATTGGTATTATAAGAAGAACCTAGCATAGAGTTGAAGTATTCCATGTTATAGTTCCTGTGTGGTACAACCAACAAACTTGAACTGATAGAAATAGTAGTTTTTTTTTTGTTTGTCTCTTTGAGAGAAAATTGTAGAAAACCATTTGTGGAAACCATTGAATAGTATAAAGTAAAAACTCATGGCTAGACAACAATTGCTTTATGACACTAGTGAACTGGATTGTAGGTCTATAATGATTGAGTGATTATGTTGATTAAGGTTGAACAATGTAAGGACCCTGTTCTCATGTTTAAAACTTTGGATTTATTATCACAATTGCTGGTTATTCTCACCAAAACCTGCAATTAGAAATTGAAGCATATCGATAGTAAAACTGTTTCCAAAAATCTCTCCATGGAATGTTGATGCTAAATTGACTCTGACTTGGATTTATTAATAATGCATTTCATATGAACCTTTTTCTGAGATAGGCTGGACTGTGACTTGGATTTATTAATAATGCATTTCATGTGAATCTTGTTCTGAGATAGGCTGGATTGTGACTTGGATTTATTAATAATGCATTTCATATGAACTTTTTTCTAGGATAGGCTAGACTGTGATTTTTCTAGGATAGGCTAGACTGTGACTTAGATTTATTAATAATGCATTTCATATGAACCATTTTCTGAGATAAGTTGGACTATGACTTGGATCTATTAATAATACATTTCATGTGAATCTTTTTCTGAGATAGGCTGGACTGCGACTTGGATTTATTAATAATGCATTTCTTATGAACTAAATGTGGTGGAAATACTTGGGTAAAGGATAGGTTTTCATTCGAATTAAATAAAATGCATTTACATTAATAGAATGTATTTCACTTGGATTTATTGGTAGAGAAATATATTAGAGATCTTATATATTTCATTTGGATCTATTGATTGAGAAGTATTTTAGAGATGTATATATTTCCTAAATATGGTAGTGATTAATATATTCATTCGGACCTAATGAAGAGAAATGTATTAGAGATTAATGTGCTTCATTGGATAGGAAAATGAAGAAGTATGTGGTAATGATACATTCGATTTTTTTTTAGATATACAGAAGCATTGGTTACAATCACGTTTTTTTTAAAGTAAATTTAAGAAAATGTTAGTAATTGACATATTTCATTTGAAAGTTAAGAATGGAAAAATTTGACCTATGGGTAATTATGTTTCATGGTAATAACGTGGAAATGCGGTTGTGGATGTCATGTTTATTTTATTAGAATGGACTTGAAAAATAATAGTGGATAATGTATTTATTGATTAAATGATCTTAATTTTATTAGTGGATGATATGAGTTAGAGATATGCATTGATGGTTAATGTATGATATTTGATCACATGAATTAAAAATTGCTAAGTGAATAGTACATTCATGAACTAGAAATATACATTAATGGATATTGTAATTTGTTGGTTGAAGTAGAATAATGTAGTTGATCGAATCAAGTTGAAATATGTTAGGGAATATTATGTTTCATTAATCGATAATGTATTGTATTTGATTTAATAAGTTTAGAATTTTATTAGTGGATCTTATGTTTCATTATGGATAAGTATTACACGAAAGCACAATCCATGCTAAGATGTAAGAGTGTTAAAAGGGTACTATGAGTAAGTTGGAGCAAATTTACCCACCTTTTTGGTAAGCTTGCATAAAAAAATCCATTGGGGAGGATTATGGGGTCCTCCCTAACGAGTTGATGTGTGCAATGCTTTAGTTGGTGCATGGCTACATCAGACTCATAGAAAGGATATGTTCCCTTGGACTTGGGTTTAAGAGAGGAGATACCTTTTGGAAGAAGAATGCAGAATTCATTCGAGGGAATTATGGGGTTCCCTCATGAACTGTGGAAGGTGAATTAAAGGATCAATTCACGTTGTAGGGACATAAGAAATATGGGGTTATTATGTGCCCATTATTGCATGGAAAATGGAATTATGAAATCCCTAGATTAATTGTAATGAAGACTTTTTGCAAGTAATGAAAAATGATATCTTTTAAGGTTAGGTTTTTTCCATAAGGGTTTTTCCAAGATATATGATGTGTCATATGTGTGATGTGCAAATTGGTTATTGTTATCTTGTGAACTTGTATGTATTTCTTCTTAAATCTAGTTTATCATGGTTATGTTGTTCTACAATAAGGAGAAGTTCATGGCATTTCATAGACCATAGATATGAGTTTATTAAGAATTATATGTGATTAGTATGTGGTGTCATTCATGGTATTTGTAATGGTTAAACTAGAAGTGACCTAGTTATGGTGATTAAGCAATGCACACTCCTTGTATTATTGAATAGTCCTTACTACGATGAAGCGTAGAAGAGTAATGAATGACATCTATTAATGCTTATGCTTATGAACTAGAAGCACATAAATATATATAGAGAGAGTGACTAAAGGAAATTGAGATAACATGATCACAATACGCTTAGTACACCTACGTAGATAGACTTATGTATGGTGTAGAGATGGGTGTGCCCTTTTGACGAACTAAAAGTGATAAGTTGGCTCATCATAGAGATGAGACAGAAAACTTTATCTTGGGATATTTCTTCAATAGACACCTGCATAGAATAACTTATGCACGGTGGGGGATATATATATCCCTAACAGGGAAAAAAATCTCTCTTTCGAGTAGGTTAGATTTTCAGGTCATGACAAAGGACCTTAGCATATCTTTGTCAAATACAATGATGATTCATAATTATGATCTATGGACTCTTTATGGATTTCAACATAGTTTTATATCCTTTAAAATATATGGGTGGTACCCTATAATAGCTCCAATATGGCCATGTCAACTATCTTTATTATTGGTAGCTTAGACCCTAGGATTAGATTAGTCTACCCTTAAGCATTAGGATTATAGGTATTGTTAGAATTAGCCTATAAATATAGGATTTATGTTGTAGTTAAGACATCATTATATTTGTTATCATAGGTCACCTCTATTGCATTTATTATACTTCATCCTTTTTAAATGGCTATGAGATTTTGCCGTCTCTATTTGGTTAGAATTTGTATTGATCTAAAATCTAGAATTTGTAACCTCCATTATTAATTTTCTCATATAAATTTATTTACTAGTTTATTGGATGTTTCGTTTTACATATTATTGAATTATTATTGTTGTTGTTATATTTTGGGGAGTTGTTTTGTTATAAATGGTAGAAGAGCATCAATCCCGGGTACCTATAGTGGTATAGAAAATTGACAAAAGGGCATGTAAATCATTCTAGACCCTTAGAAAACCAAATCTACTTCCTATCATCTAGGTAGTTTTCATCAATTTGTATAGGTCTCCATATTCTAGCATTTTTCTCTACTATAATATTCTGATTTAGTAATTGTTGTTTTATTTTTCTAAACTCAATTACAAAAAATAATAGTATCAAGGGTACTAGACTCTTGTTAAAAATCCATCTCATTGTAGTTGCCTTTTTGAGACAACCAAAATAAGGGGTATCTCTTATGACACTTTTTTGAAAGTGATCAAAAGGTATATTTTGGGTTTTCCTTTCATTCCTTATGTGTGAACAAATCCTTTTCTTCTACTGGTTAGTTGCAAATTAATAAGCACTTGAAGTGTATAAGTCAACCCAAAGATGTGTGCATGAGAAGAAATAAATGTCAACATGGAAATCTTGGTAAGCATTGTAACATCCTCATAGGTATCAATAGATTTGAAACTCATGTACTTTTTTTTGTAAGTTCCATGTCTATGTCTCCTCCCACCATCCCTACCATTCATCCAATTTGTAGAACTCTACCCGATGTAAATAATATCAATCTCTACACCTATATTTTGACCCTAGACCATGAACATTTCAACCTATTGAAATTTATGTCCTCCATCATAGACATCTAGGTCAACATGTAGGCAACCCTATATTTAATCTAACAATAATTGGATCTTTGACCATATTGATAATTTCTTTGAACATGAGTTTTAACAAGTCTGTAGGTAGCAATAATAGGGCATACAAGAGAAACCAAATAAAAAGGGTTACCCATGCTAGGATACTAACATCTATTATTCAAGTGTATACCTCAAGGTTGTCATGGTAGTCACCTGGATTCCTATTCTACTAGGGCTTTCTTCCCCATATGGATGGATTTAACTCATACTTTGCTACTAATCTTAATATCTCTATAGGGGATGTTGTTAATTTCCTTGCTTAGTGTTTTCATTGATCCCTAAAAGGGATTCGAGGAGAATTGAATCATCGTCTCCACAAGCCTAAGCGCCTTAGCGCTTGGGAGTCCACCGTGTGGGCTAGCAATGCCCACGTGAAGGAAGTGGAGCTTCCTTCACCTTATGCTCTTCTTCACACACGTTGACCTCCTTCAAACACCACACATCGTCCACTAGTCGCAGCTCTTTAATCACACGAATATCAGAGATACCTTTCATAGGGGATTCGAGAGCATTAAATCGAAATTAAGCATGGTACTTTCTAAGGTGAAACAATCCACCTTTTATACACGAATGGAGGAAATTTCTCACACGTCGATGCATTAGAAATTCAAATTTTGAATATTTGAATTAAATTTAATTATTATTTATTTATAATAATTTAAATTCTCTTTGGAATTTAAATATTATAAATTAAATAAATAATTAATCTTTGGGATTTTTAACCAAACGAAAAGCCACCTTGGTTTTTACTAAAAACCTTTTTATTTTTACCCATCATAGATAATTAATCTTTGGGCCTTTTTAACCAAATGAAAAGCCACCTTGGTTTTTAATAAAAACCTTTTATTTTTGCCCATCATGGATAATTAATCTTTGATTTTTGCCCACAATGGTTTTCATAAAAACCTTTGATCATGCTTCCCATGACGCTCTTTTAGAACCAATCAAAATGCAATTCTTCTTAGAACCTTTTGACATCAATGACAACTAACATTCCTCAAAATGTCCAATAATGACCCCCTTTGTTATTGATGGCAACCCAAATTCTTTTTACCAGATACTTAACCTTTTTTGGGTTCTGCTCCCCTTGGCTCAATAATCTCGTCAAATCTCTCCTCTTTGCTCAAATACCAAGTCTCTTCCCCTTACTCAAATCTCTCCCCCTTTGATTTCAATGGCAAAGGGTTATCTTTGGGGCACGAGGCTAAGAATGAGCCTCTTAGCTTAGCCCCTCCTCCACCTCCTCTTGAGGTGGTTAATTCTGGGATGGGAGTATTTCTACTCCCGAAAAGCACTGTTCTTTACCTTTATCATTTTTTCTTCTTATCTGAACCTTCTGATTCCTCTAACTGTTCCTTTCAATGTCCATGTTCTTATCCATATCCATATTCTTGTTCCTATTCCTGTTCCTGTTCTTATTCATGTTCATGTTCTTGTTCATATTCATGTTCTTGTTCCTGTTCCTATTTCTGTTCCTGTTCATACTTGATTCTGGAATATCTGCTCTACACCACTTTTCTATGTGACCATCATTATTGCACTTATAACACTTAATGTTATTATTCCTTGGAGGTGCAAATGTCTTAGGATTTCTCCTAGTGAAGCCATATCCTCTTCTGTCATGAACCCTGCAATTCATTGCCTTGTGACCAAACTGATTACATGAGTAGCAATACCCATTGAAACGTTGTTTGTTCCCATATTCCTGTCTTTCATGTGTCATACACTATGAAGCCATGTGCCCAAACCTATGACATGAAAAACATCTTCCATTGAAGTTTCCTTGTCTTGACCTCATTGGTCTCTTAGTCTCTCTTGACCTATTCTGATTGTTGTTCCATCTGTATCTTCTTTGTGCATTGTTCATGTTCTTGTTGAACTTTCTGTTGTCCAACTCATCCTCAAATGTCTCACTTTATTTTACATTGTCTTCTTCTGAAGTGTCTTCATCTAAAGTTTCTTCTCCTCCAGAACTTGAGGTTGACTTCCCTTCCCATTTCTTTTGTTCTTGTTCAAATCCAAGACCTATTTTGCTTGGTGTAGGCCTTTGTATCTTGATGACTTATCAATTCTTTGAGTTTTTTTTGAATCCTTTTAGCTTGACTTTGGAGTCTTCTAAATCTTCCCTTAGTAGGGCTACTTCTTGTACTAACCTTTCACATTCTAAGATCTTTGCTTCTAACTTATCCTTGAACTTCTTTGTCTTAGCCTTTGATTTTTCTAGATCCTCTATAAGCATCCTTCTCTCTTCATCACATTCTTGAAACTGAATTTCAAGTTTAGAGTTTTGCTTTCTTACCTTCTTCATTGTGTCAAGGGCATAGATAAGTTCTCCCTTGAGATCATATCCATATTTATCTGAATATTCCTCTATTTTTTTACCTTTGTCCACATCTTCATTTCCTTTTGACTTGTCTTCTATAGGATCACCTTCTCCTTCTAGTGCCATTAGAATATTCTCTTTTGGTCCTTCAAGTGTATCTTCATATTCATCATCACTAAAAATGAAACCCATTTCTTGTACAACTATCTTCAAGATGTCCAAAGTTACCACATCTAAAACACTTGAGAATTTCTGGAGTCCTTTTCTTAACTTATTATTTTTCTTCAATCATAAATAGGACTTCATCTCTATCATTGTCTGAAAAACTAGCATCACTATCACTTGAATACTTACTTGTCTTATCCGCATAGTAGCTCCTCTTTTGTCTTTGAAAGAACTTCTTTCCTTGTCTGCTTTGTCCATCCTTGCTTTTCTTTTGGTGCCTGTATCTTTCTGATTCCCTGTTTCTGTGATCCTGTTTCTCTTCACCATTATTATTCTTAGCTTCTTGACAATTTGTTGCATAATAACCATACTTTCCATAATTGAAATATTTAATAGATTTTAGATCTCTAGATCTTCTAGAATCCTTATCCCTTCTACCATAATTAGCTTCTTCATCATTGGATGACTCATTGTTTGATTCTGACTTCTTACCCTTTGTCTTCTTGATTTCTTTGAAGGCTGCTTCCTTTTGAGGAATAGGTTCTTTTGTTCTTAACTCAAAAGTTGTAAGAATACCAAGCAACATATCTCTTGTCAAAGAATCACCATCCTTTGACTCTTCTATAGCATAAATATTTTCATTGAATCTTTTTGGAAGAGATCTTAAGACCTTATCACAAACATCTGATTCATCAACTTTCATTCCAAGTCCTTGCATGGCATTAACAACCTCATCGATTTGAAGTAGATAAGTACTAATATTTTCCTCATCCTTCATTCTTAACTCTTCAAATTGTCCTTTGAGATTTCGTATCTTTGCTTTCTTGACACCTTTATCTCCTTCATATATATTTTACAATTTATCCCACATTTCTTTTGCATCTTCACAATGCATAACTTTTATGGACTCTGTTCTATGCAAACCTCTCAAAAGTGCATTCATTGCTTTTGAATTGTAATGTTGTAGAAGCTTACCTTCCTTATCTGTAGGTGGATCAACTGGTGATACGTATCCATTTTCAATTGCTTCCCAAACTTCATTGCCAAGTGCCTTCAGGTAGATCTTCATTCTCAAACTCTAATATACATAATCACTTCCATCAAATATTGGTACTGAATTATCTGAAGATCCATTCTTAGAATCCATTGTGTTCTTGTAAGCTTTTCCTTCAAGTTGTTAAACTCTTCCAAAGGAACCCGCTCTAATATCAATTGAAGAACACAAGCTTATACTAAGAGGGGGGTGAATAGTATAAGACCACTTTTTACTTTTCTTTCCCAATCAATATTATGCAATGTAAATATAGCAATATCAATAGCAGTAATCAAAGAAATGCACAAATCACCACACACAATAGAGACACCACAATTTACGTGGTTCACCCAATGTGGGCTACTCCACAGAGAAAATATTTCACTAAAATTTTCTCAATCAATCTCTTGGGAATCCTTTCCCTATTACAATGTTTATGGATCTCTGTCCAAAGGAGATACCAATCCTAAATCAAGTTTGTGGATCTCTATCCACAGGAGACACCAATCTCCTAATCTCTGCTTTGGTTGGTGATCTTCTAGAAGACCTCTGCCTCCACTGCCCTTAGCAAATGGAACTCTATCCACAGAAGACACATATCTTCCCTACCCTGGCTAATGGATCTCTATCCACTAGAGACTGTCGTCCTCTATACTATGTCACCTCCAAAGCTTACACTCAGCTCTATCTCAAATCTGTACCAAACATAGTCCTTCGGTCTAGCACAAATCTGCTCTCAATATTTATCTCTGATCTGGCACAAATTTATCCTCAAATCTGCACCAAACTCTATCCTCAAATTTGTACTAAACACAGTCCTTCGGTCTAGCACAAATCTGTCCTCAATATCTGTCCTCAAGCCTTAACTCAAAGCTTGACTCAATCTCAAATCAACTCTACTGGATCTGCCCCAAACCTTAACTCAAGGTTTGAACAAATCAATCAATCAACTCTGCTCTCAAGCCTTCTCAAAGACTTGTCTCAAATCTACCTTGTAAGCTTCCACAAAAGCTCACACCAATCTATCCACAAGTCCTCTCTAGAACTTTGTCCACTTTACTCAATAAGTCCTCTCAAGAACTTATCCAAATCTTCTCAATAAGTCCTCTCAAGAACTTATCCAAATTTGCTCAATAAGTCCTCACAAGAACTTATTCAAATCTGCTCTCAATCTGTATTGTAAGCTTCCACAAAAGCTTACCCAAATCTATCCACAAGTCTTCTCAAAGACTTACCTCAAATCTGCTCAACAAGTCCACACTAGAACTTGTCCAATCTCATAGAAACATAAAGAGAATTGTTAGAGACTCAATATGCCCTATACTCATCACAATGCTCAATCACTTTCAATCACTCTTTTAGAAACATACAGAGAATTGTTAGAGACTCAATATGCTTCAACTCAATCACTTTCTCAATTCAATTCAGAATATAGAATAGTTTGTTTTATGGAACTTGAACAATCACTTCACACATCCACTTGACTAGGCTCAACCAACTCTACTCAATCAATCACTCAATGAAAAATAATCCTTGCTTACAAACCCTAGTCCAAGCATATGAACACTCACTCAAAATATTTCCAATAATACTTATCAACCAATCTCACATAACAATGATACTCATGTTCTTTCCAAACCCTAGTTCAAGTTCTTTGCTCAACAACTCACTTCAACAACAATGCTTATAAAACAAGGTTTCAATAACAACTCCTTATTCTAGAAAACCTTGAAGCATTAACTCAAACACACTCAATAAGGAAGCCCTAATCAAATCCTTTTCACTCCAAACTTATTTTCTAGAAAACCAACCAATCAACTCAATTATGGAAGAATGTGCTCATACCTTTTTCTTTATGATGAAGGGATCTCATAAATATACCATAACCACAAATACTTCTTTGCCAAGCTCAAAGAAGGTTAGATGACAATACAAAACAAATAGCAACTCACAAATACACCTTATTACTCCATCTTGATTAAGCATCCATCAACACATAGAAATAAATGACCAATTACACCTTATAATCTCCCAGTTGAAATAATATCCACCACCGGAAAATAATTTCAAAATAATTACTTTCTCAACACTTCTTAATGGCAAGAAGACATCTTCAATAATAATCAACACTTAAAAGCATTTATCTCTCCAATAAGCTAAATATATTAAAAGGCTTTATAAAACAATTAACTCCTTATTCCTCCTAATTATTTTTAACCAAAAATAATTACCAAGCAAAAACACCTTTTATCTATCCCTTATAACTCCCACGTCACTTTATAAAACCATTTAATAAAGCCAAAAATTAAATTTAATTTTTCAACAACCTTCTCCGAAAAACCCGACGCTCAAATAATGTGCATACCTTTTCGTTGATCCCTAAAAGGGATTCAACGAGAATCGAACCACCGTCTCCACAAGCCTAAGCGCCTTAGCACTTGGGAGTCCACCGTGTGGGCTAGCAATGCCCACGTGAAGGAAGTGGAGCTTCCTTCACCTTATGCTCTTCTTCGCACACGTTGACCTCCTTCGAACACCACACGCCGTCCACTAGCCGCAGCTCTTTAATCGCACGAATATCGGAGATACCTTTCGTAGGGGATTCGGGAGCATTAAATTGAAAATAAGCATGGTACTTTCTAAGGTGAAACGATCCACATTTTATACATGAATGGAGGAAATTTCTCACACGTCGACGCATTAGAAATTCGAATTTCGAATATTTGAATTAACTTTAATTATTATTTATTTATAATAATTTAAATTCTCTTTGGAATTTAAATATTATAAATTAAATAAATAATTAATCTTTGGGATTTTTTAACCAAACGAAAAGCCACCTTGGTTTTTAATAAAAACCTTTTATTTTTGCCCATCATGGATAATTAATCTTTGGGCCTTTTTAACCAAATGAAAAGCCACCTTGGTTTTTAATAAAAACCTTTTATTTTTACCCATCATGGATAATTAATCTTTGATTTTTGCCCACCATGGTTTTCATAAAAACCTTTGATCATGCTTCCCATGAAGCTCTTTTGGAACCAATCAAAATGTAATTCTTCTTAGAACCTTTTGAAATCAATGACAACTAACATTCCTCAAAATATCCAACATCCCTTTCAGTCCTCTAATATTCCAAGTGATGATCTTCATTAATACCAGGGCTAAAAAAGTTGGGAAGGACATTAATTTTACCTTCCTCTACAAGATTTTCACCTTCTTTTACCATATGATATTTATTAGTCTTGTGACCTGTCTTTTGATTAGAATTCATCTTCATTTTTTGCCTGTTTCTTGACTTACTCCAATTGAATTTGAGATGGCTTCTAGCCTTGAAGAATGCTTGTACACAGTCAAAATATTATCAAAAGATTCAACATCATCTATATTGGGACCTGTATTATTTAAAGTTTTAACATTTAAAATATTATTTTTCTTGTGAATATTTTCTCCCTTTTTTCTGTTAAAAACCTTTGATTTGTTGGTTTGTCTCTGAGTTCTTCCCTTTATCTTTAAATTGTGTTTCTAAGATTTCTGTTTCCATTATTTTCTCTTCCTCACTTGGGACGTCATTTATGGAAATAATTTCAAACATATTAGCAGATAACTTTGATTGATCCTTCATAACTGGTTTTTCTGAGTGTTCTTCTTCTTAGGCATTTGGAAAACTGCTGAATTTATGTCTTCTTTCTTGTGGTCTGGAATTTTATTTGGTAAAACACTAGCCAAATGATCATATTCATGGCAAATTCTACAACGAAAAGGAATGTTCTCATAGTCCACTACTTGCTCCCAAGTGTCCTCCCCAAATTGTAAAGTGATATTTTTAGATAGGGGTTTGTCAAAATCCATTAAAACACAAATTCGAGCATAAATAATATGTTCAATTTTTTTAGTACAATCAACAATCATCATAAATATTCCTAAAGAGTTTCCAATTGAAGAAAAAATAGTCGGATTCCAAAATTCAATTTGGAGGTCAAAGAGTCTAACCCACACGGGACCTATAGAAGGCATATCTTCTTCGGCTTTAAATTTAGTATGCCAGAGCTTCATGAAAAGCCATGCCCTTCCAAAGAACCAGGGACCCCCTTGAAAAAATTTCTCTCTATCTTCATTATTAGCAAATAAAACAAGAAAATAACCATTTGGATAAATAGATATTTGTAACTCACCTTTAGTTTTCTAGCTTTTTGTAGCCTAAACCTTGAAAGCAGATAGGCTTGGGTGAAAACCCATGAAATGACAAATTAGTCCTCTTTTTTTCAGATCTTCAATGTCAGTTTGAATGTTGCCTATATCAAGCTTAACAATAGGAGTTCCATCAACTGTTTTAAGACATCCTAACTCCGTTTTTTTGGGATAAATATTAGGTATTTTAGAGGTTTACGGGGAGCCCTAAGATTAATATTAGCATTAGGCTAAGTTTGTCCACCACGGAGGGCATATCCCTAAAGTTCATTTTTAGGGCTGATTCTTCGAAAATCTTACCCTTGATAGGGGTTTCCACAGTAAAATTATTTTGTGGATGCACCTTAGCACCAGATTCACTTGAGATATGAGCCATTTTTTATCAGTTTCTTGAAACTTATTTCGTGATCTCTTTAATCCATCTCGTAGACATCATGGAAAGGTATGATTTTCATTTTTCTTTTGTGCAGCAAATTGGAAGCCATTGTCAGTCAAATTTACAGCATGAATATCTATTAAAAGATAGATTTCTAACCCATCTTGGATCCCCTACAATATTTCCTACTAAAATATTGAGCAAAAACCATAAAAATATTGGCTGGTAGGGTCCGAAGGCCCTGAAAACAAACCTTTGGAGCTGCTTGCACTTAACCCAGATGAAACCCTCGCATAGTCGCTTGCCAAAAATCTTGTTCACACATAGGGATGCGCTAGGCTTTATGTTGCTCCAAATGATCTAAAAATTGGTGGAGACGTTCTAGGGTTTGTCAAGCATCTACCCTCAAGATTTTAGCTCAATCCGAGTTCAAATGAGTGAAATATGGAAGAAAAAATTTCAGAAGTTTGGGCAGTCCTACAAAAAACGTCCCTCACAATTTTTAGGTCTCAACTCCAATATTATAGGTTTTTGAATTGAAGAGGTTCTATCGATATTTTTTGGTAATCATTTATCTCATAAAGGAAAGGACTTTAAGAGTCAAATTTGAATAGAATAAATTTGGTAGGCAGGAAAGGTAAGTTCTCAACCATGGCTAGAAGGCTACAACTCATAAAAACTATATTGCAGCATCTATATACATATATACATACATACATAATCATATATATTTTATAAGGGTTGCAATATAGTCTTTATATATATGTATGGGTTGCAATATAGACTTTATGAATTGTAGCCTTCTAGCCATGGTTGAGAACTTACCTTTCCTGCCTACCAAATTTATTCTATTCAAAATTGAGTCTTAAATCCTTTCCTTTATGAGATAAATGATTACAAAAAATATCAATAAAATCTCTTCAATTTAAAAACCTATAATATCCACTATACTTTGAGTCATCCCATGGACTCTTAGGGTGACTCACTATCTCATTTATTTATTATTCTTGTGGAGGCTTTAGGAAGAGCTTTTTGAAAGGTAAAATTGGAATTACTATATATATATTCATGTTACAGTAAATGGTCCCTCTAAATATCTTCAATTTGTTAATACATTCTTTTGGACCATCCTCAATTCATGAGGCCACAAAGTTTAAATTCATTATTATCATACTCTAATAAGGTTATAGGACAATTGTTTAATACTATAAAATTCAAGGTTTTTTATTAACATTGCCCTAGATGAATAAATAAATTATAGTGGATATTATAGGTTTTTAAATTGAAGAGATTCTATCGATATTTTGTGGTAATCATTTATCTCGTAAAGGAAAGGACTTTAAGACTCAATTATGAATAGAGTAAATTTGGTAGGCAGGAAAGGTAAGTTCTTAACCATGGCTAGAAGGCTACAACTCATAAATACTATATTGCAACCCTTCCACACACACACATATATATGTGTGTGTGTGTGTGTGTGTGTGTGTGTGTATGTGATGTCAATGCCAATATTATCATTAGGTATAGCATTCATTTTTGATAAAATCATAGATATTATCTTTGGAAACAATGTAGGGAAAAATTTAGGTTTCCTTTTTGTAAGTGGGATAGGATTTATAAAAGAAGGGATGTTCAAGGAGAAGGTTTGCAAGATTTGAACTTAAATCTCCTTAAAAATTGAGAAATTTATTTTATTGAACTCATATCATTTGATATCTTTTATAGGAGTTAAAATTGTTATAATATAAAAAATACTCCAAAGAATTATGCATTAATAGTAAGAAATTTCTGACACTAAACATCCTTTTTATTTTAGTTTTTTTTTACATCTTGATATTTTATTTGAAGAAGATAAAAAATAAGAACAATAAGAATTAGAATTTAATGTTTAAAAATAAATTTACAACTTTTTAATACATAGTTCTAAATACTTATAATAATTCTAATAAAAAAGGATTTAAAACCAACCTAATAAATATTTTTCTAAAGATTAATTATTATTTTAAAATTTCATAATAATTGTTTTTTGGCTTGAGTAAAAGAGGTTGTAATCGGGTCCCTCACCCTTGACAAATCACAACTCTCTCTTTTAAAGCTCGAGAGTTTACAAACATATTCAATTCTCATCTCAATTGAGATGCTATAACTAGATACCTACATTTTTTTCATAAGAAGTCTAAATTTTTATATTCATTTTTTTTTGTTCTTTTCAATTTTTTCTTGTAAAAACAAAAATTCAATATCCTTCTTCTTGAAAATTTTCAATCTTGTCCATTCATCCATCAAAGTGAAATCTTGATTAGTGGTGGCCTTTGATAATGCCAAGTTGTCATTGTGTCATTTGAATATCTATAATTGCTTTGTTGGCTCTATGCTTTTGCTACTCTACTTTGATATTTTGAACGGTTGGTCCTATTGTTCCTTGATGTTGTTGCATCACTTTGAAATCTAGAATTATTATGCTTTTTCTACCAAATACTCCCATACTTGATGTCTTTTTAAATCCATATAGATCTATAATATTGATGCCTTAAGCCATGCCTCCAAGATTGTTGTCGCTTAGGGTGGTGTGGGTGTCAATATGCTACAACCTTAACTTGACATTCTATTTCCTTTGATTCTTCAACAATTTGTTTCTTTATTTTAAATTCTTCTTCACAATCTTCTCTCTTATGTCCTTCTTTTGGTACATCCTTGTGCACTTCTAATAGGGCTTTCTTGGACTTTGTTGTTGCTTCTTCCATGGACTCTATTGTTGCTGCTACTATAAATTCAACTTTTGAGTCTTTTGTTGGTTCTTCAACTTGTTCCTCTTCCATAATTGCTTTTTGCTTCTCCTTGGATCCTTGCTTCTTAAGCTTTTCCTTTTGAATGCAACCATGAGCTTGCACATTGTCATATATATTTTTTCTTCTATTATATCCTCTTTATTTATTTATTTTAGTTTCCTAAAGCCTTTTTATTTCTTTGTCATATCCTTTGATGGTGATCTTCAACCTATCTATCTTTCTATATGGGTTCCACTGACTTTCAACTTATTTATCTTTTTATATGAGTTCCACTAGCTTACGAATGCATGCTCCATTTCATCTCAAGTGAAACACTTATAATTCCTTTCCTTAGCAAGACTTTCACACCAATCATAAGCTTCCTCTCTTAACATTTTAATAAGTTGGAATTCCCAAAAAAAATTCCCTAAAATATAAAGATCTAAACTTCATCCACCATTCTTGATCATAATGTCATCCTTTCTAGTAAAAATTGGTAAATCCATGATCTCAACCCTAAAATTTCTTAAAAGCAACCAGGGATTTGGGAAAAAAATTAGGGTTTTTTTATTTTTATTTTTTTAAATCTTCTCTGTTCCTTACTCTCAACAACCAACTCTATAGATATTCTTCAAAAACAAATTACACTGCAATTTATTTGCTTACCTTAAAGGGTGGTTATCTCCCTAAACCCTTCTCTTCAACATTTGCCATTGTAATCCTTCATTCCCAATTGACTTTCACCTCAAATTAAAAACATCTGCAACAAAATCACTTATAAATTCTAAGTCCCATCAATTCACATTTAACCATCCAAAATATTTGATCAATCCACATTTCAAAATTTCATAATGATTAATATAATAATACCCATATTTTTTAATAAGCAATAATATCCATAATTTTTAATTTTATGTTTTATAATAACTAATAAAATTATCTTAGATGGTTTAAGGTTCAAATCCCACTCAGTATGAGGGGATTGGGACCCTCATAAAACCTATGTGAACTCATTGAAAAAAATAAAATTAACTTAGATAGCTCATGCCAAAAAAAATAAGATAAAGTTTAATAATAATTGGTTTGACAAGATATGAATCTAGGTCTACTCTTTAAAAGGTGAGGAATTTAAATGCTTAAACTAATGTCATTTGATTAAAATTGTTAAGATTCACCAATGAGATTTGAACCTTGATCTATTATGTGAAACTTTTTATTCCTTAACTGCCCAAATCCATGAGCTCAAAATATAAAGTTTTACTCATAAGATTTAAACTTCGGTTCAAGGCATGAAACTCTTTACTTCTAACCATTGACTTTGAACTTCATGGATTATTAATATATGTTTATATTATGAATAATAATATTTTAAATTATAATATTGCATATATATACATATATACATTTTCATTTTTTAAAAATATTTTTAAAATGAAAATCTATAAATAATATTGTTAAAAAATAATGCTAACCATAATTTTTTTAGTGATAATGCAATTTTTTTAATAAGCTATGTGTAGATTCTATTGGGGGCCACTCCCATTACAAAAGCAAAATATTACATTGCTCTTGTTACATTTCTAAGTTCATTAAAGCATACCCATCTTTGCCTTTCTATTAAAGATATTCTTCATCTTCCACAAAATGCTAAGTTTCCATAATCAACTCTTTATTTTTTTGAAGGAACTAACAACAAGAACAACCTTTACATGACACATACCTCCGATGGATAGAAGGAAAAAAAACATAACAATCATCCATCAAAGAGGAAATCAATTTCATTATTTTTCTTCTATAGCAGAGGTTCTTCCTCCTTTATAGTGGTAAGATCTTAGAGTGCATTTTTGCACTTCAAGCTCTTGAGTTGATATCTAGTTGTAACACATTTTGTAGGATCCTCATTTTAAAAAAACTAACTACCACCAATTGTTTCATAATTAGCTTCAAGTATATCATATAAGATGCTAATATTTTCATGGAATCATCTAGATGGTCTTTAATAACCATTTGGCTTTTATCAATGATCTGATTCAAAATTTCTTAAAAGCAACCAGGGATTTGGGAAAAAAAATAGGGTTTTTTTATTTTTATTTTTTTAAATCTTCTCTATTCTTTACTCTCAACAACTAACTCTATAGATATTCTTCAAAAACAAATTACATTGCAATTTATTTGCTTACCTTAAAGGGTGGTTATCTCCCTAAACCCTTCTCTTCAACATTTCCCATTGTAATCCTCCATTCCCAATTGACTTTCACCTCAAATTAAAAACATCTGCAACAAAATCGCTTATAAATTCTAAGTCTCATCCATTCACATTTAACCATCCAAAATATTTGATCAATCCACATTTCAAAATTTCATAATGATTAATATAATAATACCCATATTTTTTAATAAGCAATAATATCAATAATTTTTAATTTTATGTTTTATAATAATTAATAAAATTATCTTAGATGGTTTAAGGTTCAAACCCCACTCAATATGAGGGGATTGGGAACCTCATAAAACCTATGTGAACTCATTGAAAAAAATAAAATTAACTTAGATAGCTCATGCCAAAAAAAGAAGATAAAGTTTAATAATAATTGGTTTGACAAGATATGAATCTAGGTCTACTCTTTAAAAGGTGAGGAATTTAAATGCTTAAACTAATGTCATTTGATTAAAACTTTTAAGATTCACCAATGAGATTTGAACCTCGATCTATTATGTGAAACTTTTTATTCCTTAACTGGCCAAATCCATGAGCTCAAAATATTAAGTTTTACTCATAAGATTTAAACTTCGATTTAAGGCATGAAACTCTTTACTACTAACCATTGACTTTGAACTTCATGGATTATTAATATATGTTTATATTATGAATAATAATATTTTAAATTATAATATTGCATATATATATATACATTTTCATTTTTAAAAAATATTTTTAAAATTAAAATCTATAAATAATATTGTTAAAAAATAATGCTAGCCATAAATATTTTAGTGATAATGCATTTTTTTTAATAGGCTATGTGTAGATTCTATTGGGGGCCACTCCCATTACAAAAGCAAAATATTACATTGCTCTCGTTACATTTCTAAGTTCATTAAAGCATACCCATCTTTGCCTTTCTATTAAAGATATTCTTCATCTTCCTCAAAATGCTAGGTTTCCATAATCAACTCTTTATTTTTTTGAAGGAACTAACAACAAGAACAACCTTTACATGACACATACCTCCGACAGATAGAAGGAAAAAAAACATAACAATCATCCATCAAAGAGGAAATCAATTTCATTATTTTTCTTCTATAGCAGAGGTTCTTCCTCCTTTATAGTGGTAAGATCTTAGAATGCATTTTTGCACTTCAAGCTCTTGAGTTGATATCTAGTTGTAACACATTTTGTAGGATCCTCATTTTAAAAAAACTAACTACCACCTATTGTTTCATAATTAGCTTCAAGTATATCATATAAGATGCTAATATTTTCATGGAATCATCTAGATGGTCTTTAATAACCATTTGGCTTTTATCAATGATCTGATTCAAAATTTCTTAAAAGCAACCAGAGATTTGGGAAAAAAATTAGGGTTTTTTTATTTTTATTTTCTTAAATCTTCTCTGTTCCTTACTCTCAACAACTAACTCTATAGATATTCTTCAAAAACAAATTACACTGCAATTGATTTGCTTACCTTAAAGGGTGGTTATCTCCCTAAACCCTTCTCTTCAACATTTCCCATTGTAATCCTCCATTCCCAATTGACTTTCACCTCAAATTAAAAACATCTGCAACAAAATCACTTATAAATTCTAAGTCTCATCCATTCACATTTAACCATCCAAAATATTTGATCAATCCACATTTCAAAATTTCATAATGATTAATATAATAATACCCATATTTTTTAATAAGCACTAATATCAATAATTTTTAATTTTATGTTTTATAATAATTAATAAAATTATCTTAGATGGTTTAAGGTTCAAACCCCACTCAATATGAGGGGATTGGGACCCTCATAAAACCTATGTGAACTCATTGAAAAAAATAAAATTAACTTAGATAGCTCATGCCAAAAAAAGAAGATAAAGTTTAATAATAATTGGTTTGACAAGATATGAATCTAGGTCTACTCTTTAAAAGGTGAGGAATTTAAATGCTTAAACTAATGTCATTTGATTAAAATTGTTAAGATTCACCAATGAGATTTGAACCTCGATCTATTATGTGAAACTTTTTATTCCTTAACTGCCCAAATCCATGAGCTCAAAATATTAAGTTTTACTCATACGATTTAAACTTCGATTTAAGGCATGAAACTCTTTACTACTAACCATTGACTTTGAACTTCATGGATTATTAATATATGTTTATATTATGAATAATAATATTTTAAATTATAATATTGCATATATATATATATATATATATATATATATATATATATATATATATATATATATATATATATATATATATATATATATATACATTTTCATTTTTTTTAAATATTTTTAAAATGAAAATCTATAAATAATATTGTTAAAAAATAATGCTAGCCATAAATATTTTAGTGATAATGCATTTTTTTTAATAGGCTATGTGTAGATTCTATTGGGGGCCACTCCCATTACAAAAGCAAAATATTACATTGCTCTCGTTACATTTCTAAGTTCATTAAAGCATACCCATCTTTGCCTTTCTATTAAAGATATTCTTCATCTTCCTCAAAATGCTAGGTTTCCATAATCAACTCTTTATTTTTTTGAAGGAACTAACAACAAGAACAACCTTTACATGACACATACCTCCGACAGATAGAAGGAAAAAAATCATAACAATCATCCATCAAAGAGGAAATCAATTTCATTATTTTTCATTTATAGCAGAGGTTCTTCCTTCTTTATAGTGGTAAGATCTTAGAATGCATTTTTGCTCTTCAAGCTCTTGAGTTGATATCCAGTTGTAACACATTTTGTAGGATCCTCATTTTAAAAAAACTAACTACCACCAATTGTTTCATAATTAGCTTCAAGTATACCATATAAGATGCTAATATTTTCATGGAATCGTCTAGATGGTCTTTAATAACCATTTGGATTTTATCAATGATCTGATTCAAAATTTCTTAAAAGCAACCAGAGATTTGGGAAAAAAATTAGGGTTTTTTTTTTTTTCTTTTTTTAAATCTTCTATGTTCCTTACTCTCAACAACCTTCTCTATAGATATTCTTCAAAAACAAATTACACTGCAATTTATTTGCTTACCTTAAAGGGTGGTTATCTCCCTAAACCCTTCTCTTCAACATTTCCCATTGTAATCCTCCATTCCCAATTGACTTTCACCTCAAACTAAAAACATCGGCAACAAAATCGCTTATAAATTCTAAGTACCATCCATTCACATTTAACCATCCAAAATATTTGATCAATCCACATTTCATAATGATTAATATAATAATACCCATATTTTTTAATAAGCAATAATATCCATAATTTTTAATTTTATGTTTTATAATAACTAATAAAATTATCTTAGATGGTTTAAGGGTCAAACCCCACTCAATATGAGGGGATTGGGACCCTCATAAAACCTATGTGAACTCATTGAAAAAATAAAATTCACTTAGATAGCTCATGCCAAAAAAAGAAGATAAATTTTAATAATAATTTGGTTTGACAAGATATGAATCTAGGTCTACTCTTTAAAAGGTGAGGAATTTAAATGCTTAAACTAATGTCATTTTATTAAAATTGTTAAGATTCACCAATGAAATTTGAACCTCGATTTATTTTGTGAAACTTTTTATTCCTTAACTGCCCAAATCCATGAGCTCAAAATATTAAGTTTTACTCATAAGATTTAAACTTCGTTTTAAGGCATGAAACTCTTTACTACTAACCATTGACTTTGAACTTCATGGATTATTAATATATATTTATATTATGAATAATAATATTTTAAATTATAATATTGCATTTATATATATATATATATATATATATATATATATATATATATATATATATATATATATATATATATATATAACATTTTCATTTTTTAAAATGAAAATCTATAAATAATATTGTTAAAAAATAATGCTAGCCATAAATATTTTAGTGATAATGCATTTTTTTTAATAGGCTATGTGTAGATTCTATTGGGGGCCACTCCCATTACAAAAGCAAAATATTACATTGCTCTCGTTACATTTCTAATTTCATTAAAGCATACCCATCTTTGCCTTTCTATTAAAGATATTCTTCATCTTCATCAACAAGAACAACCAGGGATTTGGGAAAAAAATTAGGGTTTTTTTATATTTATTTTTTTAAATCTTCTCCTGTTCGTTACTCTCAACAAATAACTTTTTAGATTTTCTTCAAAAAAAAATTACACCGCAACTTATTTGCTTACCTTAAAGGGTGGTTATCTCCCTAAACCCTTCTCTTCAACATTTCCCATTGTAATCCTCCATTCCCAATTGACTTTCACCTCAAATTAAAAACATCTGCAACAAAATCGCTTATAAATTCTATGTCCCATCCATTCACATTTAACCATCCAAAATATTTGATCAATCCACATTTCAAAATTTCATAATGATTAATATAATAATACCCATATTTTTAATAAGCAATAATATCCATAATTTTTAATTTTATGTTTTATAATAATTAATAAAATTATCTTAGATGGTTTAAGGTTCAAACCCCACTCAATATGAGGGGATTGGGACCCTCATAAAACCTATTTTAATTCATTGAAAAAAATAAAATTAACTTAGATAGCTCATGCCAAAAAAAAGAAGATAAAGTTTAATAATAATTGGTTTGACAAGATATGAATCTAGGTCTACTCTTTAAAAGGTGAGGAATTTAAATGCTTAAACTAATGTCATTTGATTAAAATTGTTAAGATTCACCAATGAGATTTGAACCTCGATCTATTATGTGAAACTTTTTATTCCTTAACTGGCCAAATCCATGAGCTCAAAATATTAAGTTTTACTCATAAGATTTAAACTTCGTTTTAAGGCATGAAACTCTTTACTACTAACCATTGACTTTGAACTTCATGGATTATTAATATATGTTTATATTATGAATAATAATATTTTAAATTATAATATTGCATATATATATATATATATATATATATATATATATATATATATATATATATACACATTTATACATTTTCATTTTTTTAAAATATTTTTAAAATGAAAATCTATAAATAATATTGTTAAAAAATAATGCTAGCCATAAATATTTTAGTGATAATGCATTTTTTTTAATAGGCTATTATTGGGGGCCACTCCCATTACAAAAGCAAAATATTACATTGCTCTCGTTACATTTCTAAGTTCATTAAAGCATACCCATCTTTGCCTTTCTATTAAAGATATTCTTCATCTTCCTCAAAATGCTAGGTTTCCATAATCAACTCTTTATTTTTTTGAAGGAACTAACAACAAGAACAACCTTTACATGACACATATCTCCGACAGATAGAAGGAAAAAAAACATAACAATCATCCATCAAAGAGGAAATCAATTTCATTATTTTTCTTCTATAGCAGAGGTTCTTCCTCCTTTATAGTGGTAAGATCTTAGAATGCATTTTTGCACTTCAAGCTCTTGAGTTGATATCTAGTTGTAACACATTGTGTAGGATCCTCATTTTAAAAAAACTAACTACCACCAATTGTTTCATAATTAGCTTCAAGTATATCATATAAGATGCTAATATTTTCATTGAATCATCTAGATGGTCTTTAATAACCATTTGGCTTTTATCAATGATCTGATTCAAAATTTCTTAAAAGCAACTAGGGATTTGGGAAAAAAATTAGGGTTTTTTTATTTTTATTTTTTAAAATCTTCTCTGTTTTTTACTCTCAACAACTAACTCTATAGATATTCTTCAAAAACAAATTACACTGCAATTTATTTGCTTACCTTAAAGGGTGGTTATCTCCCTAAACCCTTCTCTTCAACATTTCCCATTGTAATCCTCCATTCCCAATTGACTTTCACTTCAAATTAAAAACATCTGCAACAAAATCGCTTATAAATTCTAAGTCATCCATTCACATTTAACCATCCAAAATATTTGATCAATCCACATTTCAAAATTTCATAATGATTAATATAATAATACCCATATTTTTTAATAAGCAATAATATCCATAATTTTTAATTTTATGTTTTATAATAATTAATAAAATTATCTTAGATGGTTTAAGGTTCAAACCCCAATCAATATGAGGGGATTGGGACCCTCATAAAACCTATTTGAACTCGTTGAAAAAAATAAAATTAACTTAGATAGCTCATGCCAAAAAAAAGAAGATAAAGTTTAATAACAATTGGTTTGACAAGATATGAATCTATGTCTACTCTTTAAAAGGTGAGGAATTTAAATGCTTAAACTAATGTCATTTGATTAAAATTGTTAATATTCACCAATAAGATTTGAACCTCGATCTATTATGTGAAAATTTTCTTTCCTTAACTGCCCAAATCCATGAGCTCAAAATATTAAGTTTTACTCATAAGATTTAAACTTCGGTTTAAGGCATGAAACTCTTTACTACTAACCATTGACTTTGAACTTCATGGATTATTAATATATGTTTATATTATGAATAATAATATTTTAAATTATAATATTATATATATATATATATATATATATATATATATATATATATATATATTTTTTTTTTTTTAAATATTTTTAAAATTAAAATCTATAAATAATATTGTTAAAAAATAATGCTAGCCATAAATATTTTAGTGATAATGCATTTTTTTTAATAGGCTATGTGTAGATTCTATTGGGGGCCACTCCCATTACAAAAGCAAAATATTACATTGCTCTCGTTACATTTCTAAGTTCATTAAAGCATACCCATCTTTGTCTTTCTATTAAAGATATTCTTCATCTTCCTCAAAATGCTAAGTTTCCATAATCAACTCTTTATTTTTTTGAAGGAACTAACAACAAGAACAACCTTTACATGACACATACCTCCGACAGATAGAAGGAAAAAAAACATAACAATCATCCATCAAAGAGGAAATCAATTTCATTATTTTTCTTCTATAGTAGAGGTTCTTCCTCCTTTATAGTGGTAAGATTTTAGAATGCATTTTTGCACTTCAAGCTCTTGAGTTGATATCTAGTTGTAACAAATTTTGTAGGATCCTCATTTTAAAAAAACTAACTGCCACCAATTGTTTCATAATTAGCTTCAAGTATACCATATAAGATGCTAATATTTTCATGGAATCTTCTAGATGGTCTTTAATAACCATTTGGCTTTTATCAATGATCTCGATTCAAAATTTCTTAAAAGCAACCGAGAGATTTGGGAAAAAAATTAGGGTTTTTTTTATTTTTATTTTTTTAAATCTTCTATGTTCCTTACTCTCAACAACTAACTCTATAGATATTCTTCAAAAACAAATTACACTGCAATTTATTTGCTTACCTTAAAGGGTGGTTATCTCCCTAAACCCTTCTCTTCAACATTTCCCATTGTAATCCTCCATTCCCAATTGACTTTCACCTCAAATTAAAAACATCTGCGACAAAATCGCTTATAAATTCTAAGTCTCATCCATTCACATTTAACCATCCAAAATATTTGATCAATCCACATTTCAAAATTTCATAATGATTAATATAATAATACCCATATTTTTTAATAAGCAATAATATCAATAATTTTTAATTTTATGTTTTATAATAATTAATAAAATTATCTTAGATGGTTTAAGGTTCAAACCCCACTCAATATGAGGGGATTGGGACCCTCATAAAACCTATGTGAACTCATTGAAAAAAATAAAATTAACTTAGATAGCTCATGCCAAAAAAAGAAGATAAAGTTTAATAATAATTGGTTTGACAAGATATGAATCTAGGTCTACTCTTTAAAAGGTGAGGAATTTAAATGCTTAAACTAATGTCATTTGATTAAAATTGTTAAGATTCACCAATGAGATTTGAACCTCGATCTATTATGTGAAACTTTTTATTCCTTAACTGGCCAAATCCATGATCTCAAAATATTAAGTTTTACTCATAAGATTTAAACTTCGATTTAAGGCATGAAACTCTTTACTACTAACCATTGACTTTGAACTTCATGGATTATTAATATATGTTTATATTATGAATAATAATATTTTAAATTATAATATTGCATATATATATATACATTTTCATTTTTTAAAAATATTTTTAAAATGAAAATCTATAAATAATATTGTTAAAAAATAATGCTGGCCATAAATATTTTAGTGATAATGCATTTTTTTTAATAGGCTATGTGTAGATTCTATTGGGGGCCACTCCCATTACAAAAGCAAAATATTACATTGCTCTCATTACATTTCTAAGTTCATTAAAGTATACCCATCTTTGCCTTTCTATTAAAGATATTCTTCATCTTCCTCAAAATTCTAGGTTTCCATAATCAACTCTCTTTTTTTTTTAAGGAACTAACAACAAGAACAACCTTTACATGACACATACCTCCGACAGATAGAAGGAAAAAAAACATAACAATCATCCATCAAAGAGGAAATCAATTTCATTATTTTTCTTCTATAGCAGAGGTTCTTCCTCCTTTATAGTGGTAAGATCTTAGAATGCATTTTTGCACTTCAAGCTCTTGAGTTGATATCTAGTTGTAACACATTTTGTAGGATCCTCATTTTAAAAAAACTAACTACCACCTATTGTTTCATAATTAGCTTCAAGTATATCATATAAGATGCTAATATTTTCATTGAATCATCTAGATGGTCTTTAATAACCATTTGGCTTTTATCAATGATCTGATTCAAAATTTCTTAAAAGCAACCAGAGATTTGGGAAAAAAATTAGGGTTTTTTTATTTTTATTTTTTTAAATCTTCTATGTTCCTTACTCTCAACAACTAACTCTATAGATATTCTTCAAAAACAAATTACACTGCAATTGATTTGCTTACCTTAAAGGGTGGTTATCTCCCTAAACCCTTCTCTTCAACATTTCCCATTGTAATCCTCCATTCCCAATTGACTTTCACCTCAAATTAAAAACATCTGCAACAAAATCGCTTATAAATTCTAAGTCTCATCCATTCACATTTAACCATCCAAAATATTTGATCAATCCACATTTCAAAATTTCATAATGATTAATATAATAATACCCATATTTTTTAATAAGCACTAATATCAATAATTTTTAATTTTATGTTTTATAATAATTAATAAAATTATCTTAGATGGTTTAAGGTTCAAACCCCACTCAATATGAGGGGATTGGGACCCTCATAAAACCTATGTGAACTCATTGAAAAAAATAAAATTAACTTAGATAGCTCATGCCAAAAAAAAGAAGATAAAGTTTAATAATAATTGGTTTGACAAGATATGAATCTAGGTCTACTCTTTAAAAGGTGAGGAATTTAAATGCTTAAACTAATGTCATTTGATTAAAATTGTTAAGATTCACCAATGAGATTTGAACCTCGATCTATTATGTGAAACTTTTTATTCCTTAACTGCCCAAATCCATGAGCTCAAAATATTAAGTTTTACTCATACGATTTAAACTTCGATTTAAGGCATGAAACTCTTTACTACTAACCATTGACTTTGAACTTCATGGATTATTAATATATGTTTATATTATGAATAATAATATTTTAAATTATAATATTGCATATATATATATATATATATATATATATATATATATATTTATATATATATATATATATATATATATATATATATATATATATATATATATATATACATTTTCATTTTTTTTTAATATTTTTAAAATGAAAATCTATAAATAATATTGTTAAAAAATAATGCTAGCCATAAATATTTTAGTGATAATGCATTTTTTTTAATAGGCTATGTGTAGATTCTATTGGGGGCCACTCCCATTACAAAAGCAAAATATTACATTGCTCTCGTTACATTTCTAAGTTCATTAAAGCATACCCATCTTTGCCTTTCTATTAAAGATATTCTTCATCTTCCTCAAAATGCTAGGTTTCCATAATCAACTCTTTATTTTTTTGAAGGAACTAACAACAAGAACAACCTTTACATGACACATACCTCCGACAGATAGAAGGAAAAAAAACATAACAATCATCCATCAAAGAGGAAATCAATTTCATTATTTTTCATTTATAGCAGAGGTTCTTCCTTCTTTATAGTGGTAAGATCTTAGAATGCATTTTTGCTCTTCAAGCTCTTGAGTTGATATCTAGTTGTAACACATTTTGTAGGATCCTCATTTTAAAAAAACTAACTACCACCAATTGTTTCATAATTAGCTTCAAGTATACCATATAAGATGCTAATATTTTCATGGAATCGTCTAGATGGTCTTTAATAACCATTTGGATTTTATCAATGATCTGATTCAAAATTTCTTAAAAGCAACCAGAGATTTGGGAAAAAAATTAGGGTTTTTTTTTTTTTCTTTTTTTAAATCTTCTATGTTCCTTACTCTCAACAACCTTCTCTATAGATATTCTTCAAAAACAAATTACACTGCAATTTATTTGCTTACCTTAAAGGGTGGTTATCTCCCTAAACCCTTCTCTTCAACATTTCCCATTGTAATCCTCCATTCCCAATTGACTTTCACCTCAAACTAAAAACATCGGCAACAAAATCGCTTATAAATTCTAAGTACCATCCATTCACATTTAACCATCCAAAATATTTGATCAATCCACATTTCATAATGATTAATATAATAATACCCATATTTTTTAATAAGCAATAATATCCATAATTTTTAATTTTATGTTTTATAATAATTAATAAAATTATCTTAGATGGTTTAAGGGTCAAATCCCACTCAATATGAGGGGATTGGGACCCTCATAAAACCTATGTGAACTCATTGAAAAAATAAAATTAACTTAGATAGCTCATGCCAAAAAAAGAAGATAAATTTTAATAATAATTTGGTTTGACAAGATATGAATCTAGGTCTACTCTTTAAAAGGTGAGGAATTTAAATGCTTAAACTAATGTCATTTGATTAAAATTGTTAAGATTCACCAATGAAATTTGAACCTCGATTTATTTTGTGAAACTTTTTATTCCTTAACTGCCCAAATCCATGAGCTCAAAATATTAAGTTTTACTCATAAGATTTAAACTTCGCTTTAAGGCATGAAACTCTTTACTACTAACCATTGACTTTGAACTTCATGGATTATTAATATATATTTATATTATGAATAATAATATTTTAAATTATAATATTGCATTTATATATATATATATATATATATATATATATATATATATATATATATATATATATATATATATATATATTTTTTTTATATATATATATATATACATTTTCATTTTTTAAAATGAAAATCTATAAATAATATTGTTAAAAAATAATGCTAGCCATAAATATTTTAGTGATAATGCATTTTTTTTAATAGGCTATGTGTAGATTCTATTGGGGGCCACTCCCATTACAAAAGCAAAATATTACATTGCTCTCGTTACATTTCTAAGTTCATTAAAGCATACCCATCTTTGCCTTTCTATTAAAGATATTCTTCATCTTCATCAACAAGAACAACCAGGGATTTGGGAAAAAAATTAGGGTTTTTTTATATTTATTTTTTTAAATCTTCTCTGTTCGTTACTCTCAACAACTAACTCTATAGATATTCTTCAAAAAAAAATTACACTGCAATTTATTTTCTTACCTTAAAGGGTGGTTATCTCCCTAAACCCTTCTCTTCAACATTTCCCATTGTAATCCTCCATTCCCAATTGAATTTCACCTCAAATTAAAAACATCTGCAACAAAATCGCTTATAAATTCTATGTCCCATCCATTCACATTTAACCATCCAAAATATTTGATCAATCCACATTTCAAAATTTCATAATGATTAATATAATAATACCCATATTTTTAATAAGCAATAATATCCATAATTTTTAATTTTATGTTTTATAATAATTAATAAAATTATCTTAGATGGTTTAAGGTTCAAACCCCACTCAATATGAGGGGATTGGGACCCTCATAAAACCTATTTTAATTCATTGAAAAAAATAAAATTAACTTAGATAGCTCATGCCAAAAAAAAGAAGATAAAGTTTAATAATAATTGGTTTGACAAGATATGAATCTAGGTCTACTCTTTAAAAGGTGAGGAATTTAAATGCTTAAACTAATGTCATTTGATTAAAATTGTTAAGATTCACCAATGAGATTTGAACCTCGATCTATTATGTGAAACTTTTTATTCCTTAACTGGCCAAATCCATGAGCTCAAAATATTAAGTTTTACTCATAAGATTTAAACTTCGTTTTAAGGCATGAAACTCTTTACTACTAACCATTGACTTTGAACTTCATGGATTATTAATATATGTTTATATTATGAATAATAATATTTTAAATTATAATATTGCATATATATATATATATATATATATATATATATATATATATATATATATATATATATTTTTTTTCATTTTTTTAAAATATTTTTAAAATGAAAATCTATAAATAATATTGTTAAAAAATAATGCTAGCCATAAATATTTTAGTGATAATGCATTTTTTTTAATAGGCTATTATTGGGGGCCACTCCCATTACAAAAGCAAAATATTACATTGCTCTCGTTACATTTCTAAGTTCATTAAAGCATACCCATCTATGCCTTTCTATTAAAGATATTCTTCATCTTCCTCAAAATGCTAGGTTTCAATAATCAACTCTTTATTTTTTTGAAGGAACTAACAACAAGAACAACCTTTACATGACACATATCTCCGATGTGATAGAAGGAAAAAAACATAACAATCATCCATCAAAGAGGAAATCAATTTCATTATTTTTCTTCTATAGCAGAGGTTCTTCCTCCTTTATAGTGGTAAGATCTTAGAATGCATTTTTGCACTTCAAGCTCTTGAGTTGATATCTAGTTGTAACACATTGTGTAGGATCCTCATTTTAAAAAAACTAACTACCACCAATTGTTTCATAATTAGCTTCAAGTATATCATATAAGATGCTAATATTTTCATGGAATCATCTAGATGGTCTTTAATAACCATTTGGCTTTTATCAATGATCTGATTCAAAATTTCTTAAAAGCAACTAGGGATTTGGGAAAAAAATTAGGGTTTTTTTATTTTTATTTTTTAAAATCTTCTCTGTTCCTTACTCTCAACAACTAACTCTATAGATATTCTTCAAAAACAAATTACACTGCAATTGATTTGCTTACCTTAAAGGGTGGTTATCTCCCTAAACCCTTCTCTTCAACATTTCCCATTGTAATCCTCCATTCCCAATTGACTTTCACTTCAAATTAAAAACATCTGCAACAAAATCGCTTATAAATTCTAAGTCATCCATTCACATTTAACCATCCAAAATATTTGATCAATCCACATTTCAAAATTTCATAATGATTAATATAATAATACCCATATTTTTTAATAAGCAATAATATCCATAATTTTTAATTTTATGTTTTATAATAATTAATAAAATTATCTTAGATGGTTTAAGGTTCAAACCCCACTCAATATGAGGGGATTGGGACCCTCATAAAACCTATTTGAACTCGTTGAAAAAAATAAAATTAACTTAGATAGCTCATGCCAAAAAAAAGAAGATAAAGTTTAATAACAATTGGTTTGACAAGATATGAATCTATGTCTACTCTTTAAAAGGTGAGGAATTTAAATGCTTAAACTAATGTCATTTGATTAAAATTGTTAATATTCACCAATAAGATTTGAACCTCGATCTATTATGTGAAAATTTTCTTTCCTTAACTGCCCAAATCCATGAGCTCAAAATATTAAGTTTTACTCATAAGATTTAAACTTCGGTTTAAGGCATGAAACTCTTTACTACTAACCATTGACTTTGAACTTCATGGATTATTAATATATGTTTATATTATGAATAATAATATTTTAAATTATAATATTATATATATATATATATATATATATATATATATATATATATATATTTTTTTTTTTTTTTAAATATTTTTAAAATTAAAATCTATAAATAATATTGTTAAAAAATAATGCTAGCCATAAATATTTTAGTGATAATGCATTTTTTTTAATAGGCTATGTGTAGATTCTATTGGGGGCCACTCCCATTACAAAAGCAAAATATTACATTGCTCTCGTTACATTTCTAAGTTCATTAAAGCATACCCATCTTTGTCTTTCTATTAAAGATATTCTTCATCTTCCTCAAAATGCTAAGTTTCCATAATCAACTCTTTATTTTTTTGAAGGAACTAACAACAAGAACAACCTTTACATGACACATACCTCCGACAGATAGAAGGAAAAAAAACATAACAATCATCCATCAAAGAGGAAATCAATTTCATTATTTTTCTTCTATAGTAGAGGTTCTTCCTCCTTTATAGTGGTAAGATTTTAGAATGCATTTTTGCACTTCAAGCTCTTGAGTTGATATCTAGTTGTAACAAATTTTGTAGGATCCTCATTTTAAAAAAACTAACTGCCACCAATTGTTTCATAATTAGCTTCAAGTATACCATATAAGATGCTAATATTTTCATGGAATCTTCTAGATGGTCTTTAATAACCATTTGGCTTTTATCAATGATCTGATTCAAAATTTCTTAAAAGCAACCAGAGATTTGGGAAAAAAATTAGGGTTTTTTATTTTTATTTTTTTAAATCTTCTATGTTCCTTACTCTCAACAACTAACTCTATAGATATTCTTCAAAAACAAATTACACTGCAATTGATTTGCTTACCTTAAAGGGTGGTTATCTCCCTAAACCCTTCTCTTCAACATTTCCCATTGTAATCCTCCATTCCCAATTGACTTTCACCTCAAATTAAAAACATCTGCAACAAAATCGCTTATAAATTCTAAGTCTCATCCATTCACATTTAACCATCCAAAATATTTGATCAATCCACATTTCAAAATTTCATAATGATTAATATAATAATACCCATATTTTTTAATAAGCAATAATATCAATAATTTTTAATTTTATGTTTTATAATAATTAATAAAATTATCTTAGATGGTTTAAGGTTCAAACCCCACTCAATATGAGGGGATTGGGACCCTCATAAAACCTATGTGAACTCATTGAAAAAAATAAAATTAACTTAGATAGCTCATGCCAAAAAAAAGAAGATAAAGTTTAATAATAATTGGTTTGACAAGATATGAATCTAGGTCTACTCTTTAAAAGGTGAGGAATTTAAATGCTTAAACTAATGTCATTTGATTAAAATTGTTAAGATTCACCAATGAGATTTGAACCTCGATCTATTATGTGAAACTTTTTATTCCTTAACTGGCCAAATCCATGATCTAAAAATATTAAGTTTTACTCATAAGATTTAAACTTCGATTTAAGGCATGAAACTCTTTACTACTAACCATTGACTTTGAACTTCATGGATTATTAATATATGTTTATATTATGAATAATAATATTTTAAATTATAATATTGCATATATATATATATATATACATTTTCATTTTTTAAAAATATTTTTAAAATGAAAATCTATAAATAATATTGTTAAAAAATAATGCTGGCCATAAATATTTTAGTGATAATGCATTTTTTTTAATAGGCTATGTGTAGATTCTATTGGGGGCCACTCCCATTACAAAAGCAAAATATTACATTGCTCTCGTTACATTTCTAAGTTCATTAAAGTATACCCATCTTTGCCTTTCTATTAAAGATATTCTTCATCTTCCTCAAAATTCTAGGTTTCCATAATCAACTCTTTTTTTTTTTGAAGGAACTAACAACAAGAACAACCTTTACATGACACATACCTCCGATGCGATAGAAGGAAAAAAAACATAACAATCATCCATCAAAGAGGAAATCAATTTCATTATTTTTCTTCTATAGCAGAGGTTCTTCCTCCTTTATAGTGGTAAGATCTTAGAATGCATTTTTGCACTTCAAGCTCTTGAGTTGATATCTAGTTGTAACACATTTTGTAGGATCCTCATTTTAAAAAAACTAACTACCACCTATTGTTTCATAATTAGCTTCAAGTATATCATATAAGATGCTAATATTTTCATTGAATCATCTAGATGGTCTTTAATAACCATTTGGCTTTTATCAATGATCTGATTCAAAATTTCTTAAAAGCAACCAGAGATTTGGGAAAAAAATTAGGGTTTTTTTATTTTTATTTTTTTAAATCTTCTCTGTTCCTTACTCTCAACAACTAACTCTATAGATATTCTTCAAAAACAAATTACACTGCAATTGATTTGCTTACCTTAAAGGGTGGTTATCTCCCTAAACCCTTCTCTTCAACATTTCCCATTGTAATCCTCCATTCCCAATTGACTTTCACCTCAAATTAAAAACATCTGCAACAAAATCGCTTATAAATTCTAAGTCTCATCCATTCACATTTAACCATCCAAAATATTTGATCAATCCACATTTCAAAATTTCATAATGATTAATATAATAATACCCATATTTTTTAATAAGCACTAATATCAATAATTTTTAATTTTATGTTTTATAATAATTAATAAAATTATCTTAGATGGTTTAAGGTTCAAACCCCACTCAATATGAGGGGATTGGGACCCTCATAAAACCTATGTGAACTCATTGAAAAAAATAAAATTAACTTAGATAGCTCATGCCAAAAAAAAGAAGATAAAGTTTAATAATAATTGGTTTGACAAGATATGAATCTAGGTCTACTCTTTAAAAGGTGAGGAATTTAAATGCTTAAACTAATGTCATTTGATTAAAATTGTTAAGATTCACCAATGAGATTTGAACCTCGATCTATTATGTGAAACTTTTTATTCCTTAACTGCCCAAATCCATGAGCTCAAAATATTAAGTTTTACTCATACGATTTAAACTTCGATTTAAGGCATGAAACTCTTTACTACTAACCATTGACTTTGAACTTCATGGATTATTAATATATGTTTATATTATGAATAATAATATTTTAAATTATAATATTGCATATATATATATATATATATATATATATATATATACATTTTCATTTTTTTTAAATATTTTTAAAATGAAAATCTATAAATAATATTGTTAAAAAATAATGCTAGCCATAAATATTTTAGTGATAATGCATTTTTTTTAATAGGCTATGTGTAGATTCTATTGGGGGCCACTCCCATTACAAAAGCAAAATATTACATTGCTCTCGTTACATTTCTAAGTTCATTAAAGCATACCCATCTTTGCCTTTCTATTAAAGATATTCTTCATCTTCCTCAAAATGCTAGGTTTCCATAATCAACTCTTTATTTTTTTGAAGGAACTAACAACAAGAACAACCTTTACATGACACATACCTCCGACGAGATAGAAGGAAAAAAACATAACAATCATCCATCAAAGAGGAAATCAATTTCATTATTTTTCATTTATAGCAGAGGTTCTTCCTTCTTTATAGTGGTAAGATCTTAGAATGCATTTTTGCTCTTCAAGCTCTTGAGTTGATATCTAGTTGTAACACATTTTGTAGGATCCTCATTTTAAAAAAACTAACTACCACCAATTGTTTCATAATTAGCTTCAAGTATACCATATAAGATGCTAATATTTTCATGGAATCGTCTAGATGGTCTTTAATAACCATTTGGATTTTATCAATGATCTGATTCAAAATTTCTTAAAAGCAACCAGAGATTTGGGAAAAAAATTAGGGTTTTTTTTTTTTTCTTTTTTTAAATCTTCTATGTTCCTTACTCTCAACAACCTTCTCTATAGATATTCTTCAAAAACAAATTACACTGCAATTTATTTGCTTACCTTAAAGGGTGGTTATCTCCCTAAACCCTTCTCTTCAACATTTTCCATTGTAATCCTCCATTCCCAATTGACTTTCACCTCAAACTAAAAACATCGGCAACAAAATCGCTTATAAATTCTAAGTACCATCCATTCACATTTAACCATCCAAAATATTTGATCAATCCACATTTCATAATGATTAATATAATAATACCCATATTTTTTAATAAGCAATAATATCCATAATTTTTAATTTTATGTTTTATAATAATTAATAAAATTATCTTAGATGGTTTAAGGGTCAAATCCCACTCAATATGAGGGGATTGGGACCCTCATAAAACCTATGTGAACTCATTGAAAAAATAAAATTAACTTAGATAGCTCATGCCAAAAAAAGAAGATAAATTTTAATAATAATTTGGTTTGACAAGATATGAATCTAGGTCTACTCTTTAAAAGGTGAGGAATTTAAATGCTTAAACTAATGTCATTTGATTAAAATTGTTAAGATTCACCAATGAAATTTGAACCTCGATTTATTTTGTGAAACTTTTTATTCCTTAACTGCCCAAATCCATGAGCTCAAAATATTAAGTTTTACTCATAAGATTTAAACTTCGTTTTAAGGCATGAAACTCTTTACTACTAACCATTGACTTTGAACTTCATGGATTATTAATATATATTTATATTATGAATAATAATATTTTAAATTATAATATTGCATTTATATATATATATATATATATATATATATATATATATATATATATATATATATATATATATATATATATATATATATATATATATATATATACATTTTCATTTTTTAAAATGAAAATCTATAAATAATATTGTTAAAAAATAATGCTAGCCATAAATATTTTAGTGATAATGCATTTTTTTTAATAGGCTATGTGTAGATTCTATTGGGGGCCACTCCCATTACAAAAGCAAAATATTACATTGCTCTCGTTACATTTCTAAGTTCATTAAAGCATACCCATCTTTGCCTTTCTATTAAAGATATTCTTCATCTTCATCAACAAGAACAACCAGGGATTTGGGAAAAAAATTAGGGTTTTTTTATATTTATTTTTTTAAATCTTCTCTGTTCGTTACTCTCAACAACTAACTCTATAGATATTCTTCAAAAAAAAATTACACTGCAATTTATTTTCTTACCTTAAAGGGTGGTTATCTCCCTAAACCCTTCTCTTCAACATTTCCCATTGTAATCCTCCATTCCCAATTGACTTTCACCTCAAATTAAAAACATCTGCAACAAAATCGCTTATAAATTCTATGTCCCATCCATTCACATTTAACCATCCAAAATATTTGATCAATCCACATTTCAAAATTTCATAATGATTAATATAATAATACCCATATTTTTAATAAGCAATAATATCCATAATTTTTAATTTTATGTTTTATAATAATTAATAAAATTATCTTAGATGGTTTAAGGTTCAAACCCCACTCAATATGAGGGGATTGGGACCCTCATAAAACCTATTTTAATTCATTGAAAAAAATAAAATTAACTTAGATAGCTCATGCCAAAAAAAGAAGATAAAGTTTAATAATAATTGGTTTGACAAGATATGAATCTAGGTCTACTCTTTAAAAGGTGAGGAATTTAAATGCTTAAACTAATGTCATTTGATTAAAATTGTTAAGATTCACCAATGAGATTTGAACCTCGATCTATTATGTGAAACTTTTTATTCCTTAACTGGCCAAATCCATGAGCTCAAAATATTAAGTTTTACTCATAAGATTTAAACTTCGTTTTAAGGCATGAAACTCTTTACTACTAACCATTGACTTTGAACTTCATGGATTATTAATATATGTTTATATTATGAATAATAATATTTTAAATTATAATATTGTATATATATATATATATATATATATATATATATATATATATATATATAATATATATATATATATATATATATATATATATATATATATATATATATACATTTTCATTTTTTTAAAATATTTTTAAAATGAAAATCTATAAATAATATTGTTAAAAAATAATGCTAGCCATAAATATTTTAGTGATAATGCATTTTTTTTAATAGGCTATTATTGGGGGCCACTCCCATTACAAAAGCAAAATATTACATTGCTCTCGTTACATTTCTAAGTTCATTAAAGCATACCCATCTTTGCCTTTCTATTAAAGATATTCTTCATCTTCCTCAAAATGCTAGGTTTCCATAATCAACTCTTTATTTTTTTGAAGGAACTAACAACAAGAACAACCTTTACATGACACATATCTCCGGACGGATAGAAGGAAAAAAACATAACAATCATCCATCAAAGAGGAAATCAATTTCATTATTTTTCTTCTATAGCAGAGGTTCTTCCTCCTTTATAGTGGTAAGATCTTAGAATGCATTTTTGCACTTCAAGCTCTTGAGTTGATATCTAGTTGTAACACATTGTGTAGGATCCTCATTTTAAAAAAACTAACTACCACCAATTGTTTCATAATTAGCTTCAAGTATATCATATAAGATGCTAATATTTTCATGGAATCATCTAGATGGTCTTTAATAACCATTTGGCTTTTATCAATGATCTGATTCAAAATTTCTTAAAAGCAACTAGAGATTTGGGAAAAAAATTAGGGTTTTTTTATTTTTATTTTTTAAAATATTCTCTGTTCCTTACTCTCAACAACTAACTCTATAGATATTCTTCAAAAACAAATTACACTGCAATTTATTTGCTTACCTTAAAGGGTGGTTATCTCCCTAAACCCTTCTCTTCAACATTTCCCATTGTAATCCTCCATTCCCAATTGACTTTCACTTCAAATTAAAAACATCTGCAACAAAATCGCTTATAAATTCTAAGTCATCCATTCACATTTAACCATCCAAAATATTTGATCAATCCACATTTCAAAATTTCATAATGATTAATATAATAATACCCATATTTTTTAATAAGCAATAATATCCATAATTTTTAATTTTATGTTTTATAATAATTAATAAAATTATCTTAGATGGTTTAAGGTTCAAACCCCACTCAATATGAGGGGATTGGGACCCTCATAAAACCTATTTGAACTCGTTGAAAAAAATAAAATTAACTTAGATAGCTCATGCCAAAAAAAAGAAGATAAAGTTTAATAACAATTGGTTTGACAAGATATGAATCTATGTCTACTCTTTAAAAGGTGAGGAATTTAAATGCTTAAACTAATGTCATTTGATTAAAATTGTTAATATTCACCAATAAGATTTGAACCTCGATCTATTATGTGAAAATTTTCTTTCCTTAACTGCCCAAATCCATGAGCTCAAAATATTAAGTTTTACTCATAAGATTTAAACTTCGGTTTAAGGCATGAAACTCTTTACTACTAACCATTGACTTTGAACTTCATGGATTATTAATATATGTTTATATTATGAATAATAATATTTTAAATTATAATATTATATATATATATATATATATATATATATATATATATATATATTTTAAAAAATATTTTTAAAATTAAAATCTATAAATAATATTGTTAAAAAATAATGCTAGCCATAAATATTTTAGTGATAATGCATTTTTTTTAATAGGCTATGTGTAGATTCTATTGGGGGCCACTCCCATTACAAAAGCAAAATATTACATTGCTCTCGTTACATTTCTAAGTTCATTAAAGCATACCCATCTTTGTCTTTCTATTAAAGATATTCTTCATCTTCCTCAAAATGCTAAGTTTCCATAATCAACTCTTTATTTTTTTGAAGGAACTAACAACAAGAACAACCCTTACATGACACATACCTCCAATGGATAGAAGGAAAAAAAACATAACAATCATCCATCAAAGAGGAAATCAATTTGATTATTTTTCTTCTATAGTAGAGGTTCTTCCTCCTTTAGAGTGGTAAGATTTTAGAATGCATTTTTGCACTTCAAGCTCTTGAGTTGATATCTAGTTGTAACAAATTTTGTAGGATCCTCATTTTAAAAAAACTAACTGCCACCAATTGTTTCATAATTAGCTTCAATTATACCATATAAGATGCTAATATTTTCATTGAATCTTCTAGATGGTCTTTAATAACCATTTGGCTTTTATCAATGATCTGATTCAAAATTTCTTAAAAGCAACCAGAGATTTGGGAAAAAAATTAGGGTTTTTTTATTTTTATTTTTTTAAATCTTCTCTGTTCCTTACTCTCAACAACTAACTCTATAGATATTCTTCAAAAACAAATTACACTACAATTTATTTGCTTACCTTAAAGGGTGGTTATCTCCCTAAACCCTTCTCTTCAACATTTCCCATTGTAATCCTCCATTCCCAATTGACTTTCACCTCAAATTAAAAACATCGGCAACAAAATCGCTTATAAATTCTAAGTCCCATCCATTCACATTTAACCATCCAAAATATTTGATCAATCCACATTTCAAAATTTCATAATGATTAATATAATAATACCCATATTTTTTTTTTTTTTTTTTTTTTGAAAAATGAAAAACTTGTATTAAAACAAGAACCAGATACAAGCGGGAGAGAACACATCCCGAGCCAGAGCCACAAGCAAAACAACAGAGAAGGCGCACCAAGGCAAGGCAAAGAACCGCAAGGCACAGAGAACGGAAGGCACGAAACAGCAACAGGTCGCGAAACCGCGACATGTCGCGAAATCGCTACAGGAAAACCCAACACGGCCACGAAGGCACCAACAGGCGCGAAAACGCGACATGTCGCGAAATCGCGACAGGAAAGGCCCCCGACAGCCACCCGCAGAAAGCGTCGCGACATCGCGACAGAAAAAGAAAGCAACTAACAAGCCTCAACAAGGTCGCGAAATCGCGACGGAAAACCACCCAGTCGCAAAGGAGCCAAACATGCCGCGAAATCGCGCAAGAAAAACGCCAGAGACCAGGAGGGCACAACCTGTCGCGAAATCGCGACAAAAACCAACACAAAGAAGCGAAGAAGACAACGAGTCGCGAAATCGCGACAGCTTAACCACCCAGACGCCAAGAAGGCAGGACCTGTCGCGATATCGCAACATGTCGAGGAATCGCGAGGCGCGAAAACGCGACATGTCGCGATATCGCGACATGTCGCGATATCGCGACATGTCGTGATATCGCAACAAGACGCGGGATCGCATCACGCGATAACGCGACATGTCGCGATAGCGCAACATGTCGCGGAATCGCGACCCGCGATAACGCGACATGTCGCGAAAGAGCAACTTGTCGCGGAAATAATACCCATATTTTTTAATAAGCAATAATATCCATAATTTTTAATTTTATGTTTTATAATAATTAATAAAATTATCTTAGATGGTTTAAGGTTCAAACCCCAATCAATATGAGGGGATTGGGACCCTCATAAAACCTATTTGAACTCGTTGAAAAAAATAAAATTAACTTAGATAGCTCATGCCAAAAAAAAGAAGATAAAGTTTAATAACAATTGGTTTGACAAGATATGAATCTATGTCTACTCTTTAAAAGGTGAGGAATTTAAATGCTTAAACTAATGTCATTTGATTAAAATTGTTAATATTCACCAATAAGATTTGAACCTCGATCTATTATGTGAAAATTTTCTTTCCTTAACTGCCCAAATCCATGAGCTCAAAATATTAAGTTTTACTCATAAGATTTAAACTTCGGTTTAAGGCATGAAACTCTTTACTACTAACCATTGACTTTGAACTTCATGGATTATTAATATATGTTTATATTATGAATAATAATATTTTAAATTATAATATTGCATATATATATACACATTTTCATTTTTTAAAAATATTTTTAAAATGAAAATCTATAAATAATATTGTTAAAAAATAATGCTAGCCATAAATATTTTAGTGATAATGCATTTTTTTTAATAGGCTATGTGTAGATTCTATTGGGGGCCACTCCCATTACAAAAGCAAAATATTACATTGCTCTCGTTACATTTCTAAATTCATTAAAGCATACCCATCTTTGTCTTTCTATTAAAGATATTCTTCATCTTCCTCAAAATGCTAAGTTTCCATAATCAACTCTTTATTTTTTTGAAGGAACTAACAACAAGAACAACCTTTACATGACACACACCTCCGACAGATAGAAGGAAAAAAAAACATAACAATCATCCATCAAAGAGGAAATCAATTTCATTATTTTTCTTCTATAGCAGAGGTTCTTCCTCCTTTATAGTGGTAAGATCTTAGAATGCATTTTTGCACTTCAAGCTCTTGAGTTGATATCTAGTTGTAACAAATTTTGTAGGATCCTCATTTTAAAAAAACTAACTGCCACCAATTGTTTCATAATTAGCTTCAATTATACCATATAAGATGCTAATATTTTCATGGAATCGTCTAGATGGTCTTTAATAACCATTTGGATTTTATCAATGATCTGATTCAAAATTTCTTAAAAGCAACCAGAGATTTGGGAAAAAAATTAGGGATTTTTTATTTTTATTTTTTTAAATCTTCTCTGTTCCTTACTCTCAACAACTAACTCTATAGATATTCTTCAAAAACAAATTACACTGCAATTTATTTGCTTACCTTAAAGGGTGGTTATCTCCCTAAACCCTTCTCTTCAACATTTCCCATTGTAATCCTCCATTCCCAATTGACTTTCACCTCAAATTAAAAACATCGGCAACAAAATCGCTTATAAATTCTAAGTCCCATCCATTCACATTTAACCATCCAAAATATTTGATCAATCCACATTTCAAAATTTCATAATGATTAATATAATAATACCCATATTTTTTAATAAGCAAGAATATCCATAATTTTTAATTTTATGTTTTATAATAATTAATAAAATTATCTTAGATGGTTTAAGGTTCAAACCCCACTCAATATGAGGGGATTGGGTCCCTCGTAAAACCGATGTGAACTAATTGAAAAAATAAAATTAACTTAGATAGCTCATGCCAAAAAAAGAAGATAATGTTTAATAATAATTTGGTTTGACAAGATATGAATCTAGGTCTACTCTTTAAAAGGTGAGGAATTTAAATGCTTAAACTAATGTCATTTGATTAAAATTGTTAAGATTCACCAATGAGATTTGAACCTTGATCTTTCATGTGAAACTTTTTATTCCTTAACTGCCCAAATCCATGAGCTCAAAATATTAAGTTTTACTCATAAGATTTAAACTTCGGTATAAGGCATGAAACTCTTTACTACTAACCATTGACTTTGAACTTTATGGATTATTAATATATGTTTATATTATGAATAATAATATTTTAAATTATAATATTGCATATATATATTATATATATATATATATACATTTTCATTTTTTTAAAATATTTTTAAAATGAAAATCTATAAATAATATTGTTAAAAAATAATGCTAACCATAAATTTTCTAGTGATAATGCATTTTTTTTAATAAGCTATGTGTAGATTCTATTGGAGGCCACTCCCATTACAAAAGGAAAATATTACATTGCTCTCGTTACATTTCTAAGTTCATTAAAGCATACCCATCTTTGCCTTTCTATTAAAGATATTCTTCATTTTCCTCAAAATGCTAAGTTTCCATAATCAACTCTTTATTTTTTTGAAGGAACTAACAACAAGAACAACCTTTACATGACATATACCTCCGATGAGATACAAGGAAAAAAACATAACAATCATCCATCAAAGAGGAAATCAATTTCATTATTTTTCTTCTATAGCAGAGGTTCTTCCTCCTTTATAGTGGTAAGATCTTAGAATGCATTTTTGCACTTCAAGCTCTTGATTTGATATCTACTTGTAACACATTTTGTAGGATCCTCATTTTAAAAAAACTAACTACCACCAATTGTTTTATAATTAGCTTCAAGTATATCATATAAGATGCTAATATTTTCATTGAATCATGCAGATGGTCTTTAATAACCATTTGGCTTTTATCAATGATCTGATTCAAAATTTCTTAATAGCAACCAGGGATTTGGGAAAAAAATTAGGGTTTTTTTATTTTTATTTTTTTAAATCTTCTTTGTTCCTTACTCTCAACAACTAAATCTATAGATATTCTTCAAAAACAAATTACATTGCAATTGATTTGCTTACCGTAAAGGGTGGTTATCTCCCTAAACCCTTCTCTTCAACATTTCCCATTGTAATCCTCCATTCCCAATTGACTTTCACCTCAAATTAAAAACATCTGCAACAAAATCGCTTATAAATTCTAAGTCCCATCCATTCACATTTAACCATTCAAAATATTTGATCAATCCACATTTCAAAATTTCATAATGATTAATATAATAATACCCATATTTTTTAATAAGCAATAATATCCATAATTTTTAATTTTCTGTTTTATAATAATTAATAAAATTATCTTAGATGGTTTAAGGTTCAAACCCCACTCAATATGAGGGGATTGGGACCCTCATAAAACCTATGTGAACTCATTGAAAAAAATAAAATTAACTTAGATAGCTCATGCCAAAAAAAAGAAGATAAAGTTTAATAATAATTGGTTTGACAAGATATGAATCTAGGTCTACTCTTTAAAAGGTGAGGAATTTAAATGCTTAAACTAATGTCATTTGATTAAAATTGTTAAGATTCACCAATGATATTTGAACCTCGATCTATTATGTGAAACTTTTTATTCCTTAATTGGCCAAATCCATGAGCTCAAAATATTAAGTTTTACTCATAAGATTTAAACTTCGATTTAAGGCATGAAACTCTTTACTACTAACCATTGACTTTGAACTTCATGGATTATTAATATATGTTTATATTATGAATAATAATATTTTAAATTATAATATTGCATATATATATATATATACATTTTCATTTTTTTAAAATATTTTTAAAATGAAAATCTATAAATAATATTGTTAAAAAATAATGCTAGCCATAAATATTTTAGTGATAATGCATTTTTTTTAATAGGCTATGTGTAGATTCTATTGGGGGCCACTCCCATTACAAAAGCAAAATATTACATTGCTCTCGTTACATTTCTAAGTTCATTAAAGCATACCCATATTTGCCTTTCTATTAACGATATTCTTCATCTTCCTCAAAATGCTAGGTTTCCATAATCAACTCTTTATTTTTTTTAAGGAACTAACAACAAGAACAACCTTTACATGACACATACCTCCGACGGATAGAAGGAAAAAAACATAACAATCATCCATCAAAGAGGAAATCAATTTCATTATTTTTCTTCTATAGCAGAGGTTCTTCCTCCTTTATAGTGGTAAGATCTTAGAATGCATTTTTGCACTTCAAGCTCTTGAGTTGATATCTACTTGTAACACATTTTGTAGGATCCTCATTTTAAAAAAACTAACTACCACCAATTGTTTCATAATTAGCTTCAAGTATACCATATAAGATGCTAATATTTTCATGGAATCGTCTAGATGGTCTTTAATAACCATTTGGATTTTATCAATGATCTGATTCAAAATTTCTTAAAAGCAACCAGAGATTTGGGAAAAAAATTAGGGTTTTTTTATTTTTATTTTTTTAAATCTTCTCTGTTCCTTACTCTCAACAACTAACTCTATAGATATTCTTCAAAAACAATTTACACTGCAATTTATTTGCTTGCCTTAAAGGGTGGTTATCTCCCTAAACCCTCCTCTTCAACATTTCCCATTGTAATCCTCCATTCCCAATTGACTTTCACCTCAAATTAAAAACATCGGCAACAAAATCGCTTATAAATTCTAAGTCCCATCCATTCACATTTAACCATCCAAAATATTTGATCAATCCACATTTCAAAATTTCATAATGATTAATATAATAATACCCATATTTTTTAATAAGCAATAATATCCATAATTTTTAATTTTATGTTTTATAATAATTAATAAAATTATCTTAGATGGTTTAAGGTTCAAACCCCACTCAATATGAGGGGATTGGGACCCTCATAAAACCTATGTGAACTCATTGAAAAAATAAAATTAACTTAGATAGCTCATGCCAAAAAAAAGAAGATAAAGTTTAATAATAATTTGGTTTGACAAGATATGAATCTAGGTCTACTCTTTAAAAGGTGAGGAATTTAAATGCTTAAACTAATGTCATTTGATTAAAATTGTTAAGATTCACCAATGAGATTTGAACCTTGATCTATTATGTGAAACTTTTTATTCCTTAACTGCCCAAATCCATGAGCTCAAAATATTAAATTTTACTCATAAGATTTAAACTTCGGTTTAAGGCATGAAACTCTTTACTACTAACCATTGACTTTGAACTTCATGGATTATTAATATATGTTTATATTATGAATAATAATATTTTAAATTATAATATTGCATATATATATACACATTTTCATTTTTTAAAAATATTTTTAAAATGAAAATCTATAAATAATATTGTTAAAAAATAATGCTAACCATAAATTTTTTACTGATAATGCATTTTTTTTAATAAGCTATGTGTAGATTCTATTGGAGGCCACTCCCATTACAAAAGCAAAATATTACATTGCTCTCGTTACATTTCTAAGTTCATTAAAGCATACCCATCTTTGCCTTTCTATTAAAGATATTCTTCATTTTCCTCAAAATGCTAAGTTTCCATAATCAACTCTTTATTTTTTTTAAGGAACTAACAACAAGAACAACCTTTACATGACACATACCTCCGACAGATAGAAGGAAAAAAAACATAACAATCATCCATCAAAGAGGAAATCAATTTGATTATTTTTCTTCTATAGCAGAGGTTCTTCCTCCTTTATAGTGGTAAGATCTTAGAATGCATTTTTGCACTTCAAGCTCTTGAGTTGATATCTAGTTGTAACACATTTTGTAGGATCCTCATTTTAAAAAAACTAACTACCACCAATTGTTTCATAATTAGCTTCAAGTATACCATATAAGATGCTAATCTTTTCATTGAATCGTCTATATGGTCTTTAATAACCATTTGGATTTTTTCAATGATCTGATTCAAAATTTCTTAAAAGCAACCAGAGATTTGGGAAAAAAATTTGGGTTTTTTTATTTTTCTTTTTTAAAATCTTCTATGTTCCTTACTCTCAACAACTAACTCTATAGATATTCTTCAAAAACAAATTACACTGCAATTTATTTGCTTACCTTAAAGGGTGGTTATCTCCCTAAACCCTTCTCTTCAACATTTCCCATTGTAATCCTTCATTCCCAATTGACTTTCACCTCAAATTAAAAACATCGGAAACAAAATTGCTTATAAATTCTAAGTCCCATCCATTCACATTTAACCATCCAAAATATTTGATCAATCCACATTTCAAAATTTCATAATGATTAATATAATAATACCCATATTTTTTAATAAGCAATAATATCCATAATTTTTAATTTTATGTTATATAATAATTAATAAAATTATCTTAGATGGTTTAAGGTTCAAAACCCACTCAATATGAGGGGATTGGGACCCTCATAAAACCTATGTGAACTCATTGAAAAAATAAAATTAACTTAGATAGCTCATGCCAAAAAAAGAAGATAAAGTTTAATAATAATTTGGTTTGACAAGATATGAATCTAGGTCTACTCTTTAAAAGGTGAGGAATTTAAATGCTTAAACTAATGTCATTTGATTAAAATTGTTAAGATTCACCAATGAGATTTGAACCTCGATCTATTTTGTGAAACTTTTTATTCCCTAACTGCCCAAATCCATGAGCTCAAAATATTAAGTTTTACTCATAAGATTTAAACTTCGTTTTAAGGCATGAAACTCTTTACTACTAACCATTGACTTTGAACTTCATGGATTATTAATATATGTTTATATTATGAATAATAATATTTTAAATTATAATATTGCATATATATATATATATATATATATATATATATATATATATATATATATATATAACATTTTCATTTTTTAAAAATATTTTTAAAATGAAAATCTATAAATAATATTGTTAAAAAATAATGCTAGCCATAAATATTTTAGTGATAATGCATTTTTTTTAATAGGCTATGTGTAGATTCTATTGGGGGCCACTCCCATTACAAAAGCAAAATATTACATTGCTCTCGTTACATTTCTAAGTTCATTAAAGCATATCCATCTTTGCCTTTCTATTAAAGATATTCTTCATCTTCCTCAAAAGGCTAGGTTTCCATAATCAACTCTTTATTTTTTCGAAGGAACTAACAACAAGAACAACCTTTACATGACACATACCTCCGACAGATACAAGGAAAAAAAACATAACAATCATCCATCAAAGAGGAAATCAATTTCATTATTTTTCTTCTATAGCAGAGGTTCTTCCTCCTTTATAGTGGTAAGATCTTAGAATGCATTTTTGCACTTCAAGCTCTTGAGTTGATATCTAGTTGTAACACATTTTGTAGGATCCTCATTTTAAAAAAACTAACTACCACCAATTGTTTCATAATTAGCTTCAAGTATACCATATAAGATGCTAATATTTTCATTGAATCGTCTAGATGGTCTTTAATAACCATTTGGATTTTATCAATGATCTGATTCAAAATTTCTTTAAAGCAACCAGAGATTTGGGAAAAAAATTAGGGTTTTTTTATTTTTAATTTTTTAAATCTTCTATGTTCCTTACTCTCATCAACTAACTCTATAGATATTCTTCAAAAACAATTTACACTGCAATTTATTTGCTTACCTTAAAGGGTGGTTATCTCCCTAAACCCTTCTCTTCAACATTTCCCATTGTAATCCTCCATTCCCAATTGACTTTCACCTCAAATTAAAAACATCGGCAACAAAATCGCTTATAAATTCTAAGTCCCATCCATTCACATTTAACCATCCAAAATATTTGATCAATCCACATTTCAAAATTTCATAATGATCTACCAGGGGCATCAATAATACTGGAGAATGAATTAAGACAGTCTTTACTCCCTTCTGGCATTCTTGAGGACCAGCTTATCTGGGAAGCTTCAGACAATGGGGAATTTTCTGTCAAGATCGCTTATCCGATGCTTATTGATAATGATGAACCTACTTTCCATCACTTGGAAGTTTGGCCCAAAAGCATTGTTCCGAAGGTTGGGTTTTTTGCATGGTGGCCATCCAAAATAAGATCCTCACCATGGATAACTTAATAAAAAGAGGTGTGATTGTTGTTAATAGGTGTTATCTTTGTATGTCTGAGTGGGAGTCTATTGATCATTTGTTTATGTATTGTAATTTTTCTGTCTCAATCTTGTTAGGTCTATTACAAGTGTTTCATATTTATTGGGTCCATCCTCAATCCATTTTTGACTTATTTGTCCAGTGGCCTTCTCCCTTTTTGAATAGGCGTCTTAGGTATATGTGGAAGATCTGCCTTCATCACTACTTGTGGCAGATATGGTTGGAAAGGAATCGTCGGGCCTTCTTGGATAAGGTTTCTCAGTCATCCTCTATCTCCGTCAAAAATTTTAGTATATGCTAATGAGAATGCTTGTTTAGTGCCTGCGACGATCTAGACCTCCAAATCCTTTTGAAGCTTCATTAGGCCGGTCATTAAACTTACCTCTCACTGATGGCCTCAATCATCCTCAAGTCCGTCCTAGAACCATGATCACATGGACCCCACCCCCCCTAGGGTGGATTAAGTTAAATTTTGATGGGGCATCTAGGGGCAACCCAGGTGAAGCTGGGGCTGGTGGCTTACTTAGATACCACAAGGGTGAGGTGCTTGTAGCTTTTGTTGAACATCTTGGAGCTCAAACTAATAATGTGGCTAAAGCAAAGGGCAGTTTGGAGGAGCCTCAAGGTGGCAGAGAATTATCCAGGGAAACTGTTGGTGGAAGGTGATTCTCTTATTATTATAAATCTTCTAAAGAACACTAAGAGAGCTCCTTGGAGATTTGATGACTACATCCACAAAGCAAGGGCTCTAATTCATGATCGACCTGAGGCCATAATTTTGCATACCTTCCGAGAAGCAAACATGGCAGCTGATAGGCTGGCAAATGAAGGCATTGTAGCAGACAAATTTGATCACGTGGACTGAAAATCTTCCTCATGCAGTCTCAATGGTGATAGATAATGAAAAATTTTAGATTGGAAGGCTCAAAGTGGATTTTGTCTTTGTTAGTTCTATTTTGCGTCTTTCTTTTCTGATGGCCATAATATTAGGCTTCCATAGTTTAGTTTGGTTGTATTCTGTTGGAAGAGTAGGTCTTGGCCCTTTTTGTTGTCAGTTTAAACTTTTAGGGCTTGGCCTTTGTCCAGTTGGTCAGTGGACCCTATTTTGTAAAATGGTTTTGGGTCAACCAGTTAAAACCCGGTGTTAATCATAAATATTCTCTTACTTACCAAAAAAAAAAATTCATAATGATTAATATAATCATACCCATATTTTTTTATAAGCAATAATATCCATAATTTTTAATTTTATGTTTTATAATAATTAATAAAATTATCTTAGATGGTTTAAGGTTCAAACCCCACTCAATATGAGGGGATTGGGACCCTCATAAAACCTATGTGAACTCATTGAAAAAATAAAATTAACTTAGATAGCTCATGCCAAAAAAAAGAAGATAAAGTTTAATAATAATTTGGTTTGACAAGATATGAATCTAGGTCTACTCTTTAAAAGGTGAGGAATTTAAATGCTTAAACTAATGTCATTTGATTAAAATTGTTAAGATTCACCAATGAGATTTGAACCTTGATCTATTATGTGAAAGTTTTTATTCCTTAACTACCCAAATCCATGAGCTCAAAATATTAAGTTTTACTCATAAGATTTAAACTTCGGTTTAAGGCATGAAACTCTTTACTACTAACCATTGACTTTGAACTTCATGGATTATTAATATATGTTTATATTATGAGTAATAATATTTTAAATTATAATATTGCATATATATATACATTTTCATTTTTTAAAAATATTTTTAAAATAAAAATCTATAAATAATATTGTTAAAAAATAATGCTAACCATAATTTTTTTAGTGATAATGCATTTTTTTTAATAAGCTATGTGTAGATTCTATTGGGGGCCACTCCCATTACAAAAGGAAAATATTACATTGCTCTCGTTACATTTCGAAGTTCATTAAAGCATATACCCATCTTTGCCTTTCTATTAAAGATCTTCTTCATCTTCTTCAAAATGCTAAGTTTCCATAATCAACTCTTTATTTTTTTGAAGGAACTAACAACAAGAACAACCTTTACATGACATATACATCCGACATATAGAAGGGAAAAAAACATAACAATCATCCATCAAAGAGGAAATCAATTTGATTATTTTTCTTCTATAGCAGAGGTTCTTCCTCCTTTATAGTGGTAAGATCTTAGAATGCATTTTTGCACTTCAAGCTCTTGAGTTGATATCTAGTTGTAACACATTTTGTAGGATCGTCATTTTAAAAAAACTAACTACCACCAATTGTTTCATAATTAACTTCAAGCATATCATATAAAATGCTAATATTTTTATGGAATCGTCTAGATGGTCTTTAATAACCATTTGGCTTTTATCAATGGTCTGATATCCTTCTCTCTTATATCCTTCTTTTGGTACATCCTTGTGCACTATTAATAGGTCTTTCTTGGACTTTTTTGTTGATTCTTCCATGGACTCTATTGTTGCTACTACTATAAATTCAACTTTTGATTCTTTTGTTGGTTCTTCAACTTGTTCCTCTTCCATGATTGCTTTTTACTTCTCCTTGGATCCTTGCTTCTTAAGATATTCCTTTTGAACGCAACCATGAACTTGCACATTGTCATATATATTTTTTCTTCTATTATATCCTCTTTATTTATTTATTTTAGTTTCCTAAAGCCTTTTTATTTCTTTGTCATATCCTTTGATGGTGATCTTCAACCTATCTATCTTTCTATATGGGTTCCACTGACTTTCAACTTATTTATCTTTTTATATGAGTTCCACTAGCTTAAGAATGCATGCTCCATTTCATCCCAAGTGAAACACTTATAATTCCTTTCCTTAGCAAGACTTTCACACCAATCATAAGCTTCCTCTCTTAAAATTTTAATAAGTTGGCATTCCCAAAAAAAAATCCCTAAAATATAGAGATCTAAACTTCATCCACCATTCTTGAGCATCAATGTCATCCTTTCTAGTAAAAATTGGTAAATCCATGATCTCAACCCTAAAATTTCTTAAAAGCAACCAGGGATTTGGGAAAAAAATTAGGGTTTTTTTATTTTTATTTTTTTAAATCTTCTTTGTTCCTTACTCTCAACAACTAACTCTATAGATATTCTTCAAAAACAAATTACACTGCAATTTATTTGCTTACCTTAAAGGGTGGTTATCTCCCTAAACCCTTCTCTTCAACATTTCCCATTGTAATCCTCCATTCCCAATTGACTTTCACCTCAAATTAAAAACATCTGCAACAAAATCGCTTATAAATTCTAAGTCCCATCCATTCACATTTAACCATTCAAAATATTTGATCAATCCACATTTCAAAATTTCATAATGATTAATATAATAATACCCATATTTTTTAATAAGCAATAATATCCATAATTTTTAATTTTATGTTTTATAATAATTAATAAAATTATCTTAGATGGTTTAAGGTTCAAACCCCACTCAATATGAGGGGATTGGGACCCTCATAAAACCTATTTTAACTCATTGAAAAAAATAAAATTAACTTAGATAGCTCATGCCAAAAAAAAGAAGATAAAGTTTAATAATAATTGGTTTGACAAGATATGAATCTAGGTCTACTCTTTAAAAGGTGAGGAATTTAAATGTTTAAACTAATGTCATTTGATTAAAATTGTAGAGATTCACCAATGAGATTTGAACCTCGATCTATTATGTGAAACTTTTTATTCCTTAACTGCCCAAATCCATGAGCTCAAAATATTAAGTTTTACTCATAAGATTTAAACTTCGGTTTAAGGCATGAAACTCTTTACTACTAACCATTGACTTTGAACTTCATGGATTATTAATATATGTTTATATTATGAATAATAATATTTTAAATTATAATATTGCATATATATATATATATACATTTTCATTTTTTTAAAATATTTTTAAAATGAAAATCTACAAATAATATTGTTAAAAAATAATGCTAGCCATAAATATTTTAGTGATAATGCACTTTTTTTAATTTTAAGTTTTATAATAATTAATAAAATTATCTTAGATGGTTTAAGGTTCAAACCCCACTCAATATGAGGGGATTGGGACCCTCATAAAACCTATGTGAACTCATTGAAAAAATAAAATTAACTTAGATAGCTCATGCCAAAAAAAGAAGATAAAGTTTAATAATAATTTGGTTTGACAAGATATGAATCTAGGTCTACTCTTTAAAAGGTGAGGAATTTAAATGCTTAAACTAATGTCATTTGATTAAAATTGTTAAGATTCACCAATGAGATTTGAACCTTGATCTATCATGTGAAACTTTTTATTCCTTAACTGCCCAAATCCATGAGCTCAAAATATTAAGTTTTACTCATAAGATTTAAACTTCGGTTTAAGGCATGAAACTCTTTACTACTAACCATTGACTTTGAACTTCATGGATTATTAATATATGTTTATATTATGAATAATAATATTTTAAATTATAATATTGCATATATATATACACATTTTCATTTTTTAAAAATATTTTTAAAATGAAAATCTATAAATAATATTGTTAAAAAATAATGCTAACCATAAATTTTTTAGTGATAATGCATTTTTTTTAATAAGCTATGTGTAGATTCTATTGGAGGCCACTCCCATTACAAAAGCAAAATATTACATTGCTCTCGTAACATTTCTAAGTTCATTAAAGCATACCCATCTTTACCTTTCTATTAAAGATATTCTTCATCTTCCTCAAAATGCTAAGTTTCCATAATCAACTCTTTATTTTTTTGAAGGAACTAACAACAAGAACAACCTTTACATGACACATACCTCCGACAGATAAAAGGAAAAAAAACATAACAATCATCCATCAAAGAGGAAATCAATTTGATTATTTTTCTTCTATAGCAGAGGTTCTTCCTCCTTTATAGTGGTAACACATTTTGTAGGATCCTCATTTTAAAAAAACTAACTACCACCAATTGTTTCATAATTAGCTTCAAGTATACCATATAAGATGCTAATATTTTCATGGAATTGTCTAGATGGTCTTTAATAACCATTTGGATTTTATCAATGATCTGATTCAAAATTTCTTAAAAGCAACCAGAGATTTGGGAAAAAAATTTGGGTTTTTTTATTTTTCTTTTTTTAAATCTTCTATGTTCCTTACTCTCAACAACTAACTCTATAGATATTCTTCAAAAACAAATTATACTGCAATTTATTTGCTTACCTTAAAGGGTGGTTATCTCCCTAAACCCTTCTCTTCAACATTTCCCATTGTAATCCTCCATTCCCAATTGATTTTCACCTCAAATTAAAAACATGTGCAACAAAATCGCTTATAAATTCTAAGTCCCATCCATTCACATTTAACCATCCAAAATATTTGATCAATCCACATTTCAAAATTTCATAATGATTAATATAATAATACCCATATTTTTTAATAAGCAATAATATCCATAATTTTTAATTTTATGTTTTATAATAATTAATAAAATTATCTTATATGGTTTAAGGTTCAAACCCCACTCAATATGAGGGGATTGGGACCCTCATAAAACCTATGTGAAATCATTGAAAAAATAAAATTAACTTAGATAGCTCATGCCAAAAAAAGAAGATAAAGTTTAATAATAATTTGGTTTGACAAGATATGAATCTAGGTCTACTCTTTAAAAGGTGAGGAATTTAAATGCTTAAACTAATGTCATTTGATTAAAATTGTTAAGATTCACCAATGAGATTTGAACCTTGATCTATTATGTGAAACTTTTTATTCCTTAACTGCCCAAATCCATGAGCTCAAAATATTAAGGTTTACTCATAAGATTTAAACTTCGGTTTAAGGCATGAAACTCTTTACTACTAACCATTGACTTTGAACTTCATGGATTATTAATATATGTTTATATTATGAATAATAATATTTTAAATTATAATATTGCATATATATATATACATTTTCATTTTTTTTAAATATTTTTAAAATAAAAATCTATAAATAATATTGTTAAAAAATAATGTTAACCATAAATTTTTTAATGATAATGCATTTTTTTTAATAAGCTATGTGTAGATTCTATTGGGGGCCACTCCCATTACAAAAGCAAAATATTACATTGCTCTCGTTACATTTCTAAGTTCATTAAAGCATATACCCATCTTTGCCTTTCTATTAAAGATATTCTTCATCTTCTTCAAAATGCTAAGTTTCCATAATCAACTCTTTATTTTTTTGAAGGAACTAACAACAAGAACAACCTTTACATGACATATACATCTGACATATAGAAGGAAAAAAAACATAACAATCATCCATCAAAGAGGAAATCAATTTGATTATTTTTCTTCTATAGCAGAGGTTCTTCCTCCTTTATAGTGGTAAGATCTTAGAATGCATTTTTGCACTTCAAGCTCTTGAGTTGATATCTAGTTGTAACACATTTTGTAGGATCCTCATTTTAAAAAAACTAACTACCACCAATTGTTTCATAATTAACTTCAAGCATATCATATAAAATGCTAATATTTTTATGGAATCGTCTAGATGGTCTTTAATAACCATTTGGCTTTTATCAATGGTCTGATATCCTTCTCTCTTATATCCTTCTTTTGGTACATCCTTGTGCACTATTAATAGGTCTTTCTTGGACTTTTTTGTTGCTTCTTCCATGGACTCTATTGTTGCTACTACTATAAATTCAACTTTTGAGTCTTTTGTTGGTTCTTCAACTTGTTCCTCTTCCATGATTGCTTTTTACTTCTCCTTGGATCCTTGCTTCTTAAGATTTTCCTTTTGAATGCAACCATGAACTTGCACATTGTCATATATATATTTTCTTCTATTATATCCTCTTTATTTATTTATTTTAGTTTCCTAAAGCCTTTTTATTTCTTTGTCATATCCTTTGATGGTGATCTTCAACCTATCTATCTTTCTATATGGGTTCCACTGACTTTCAACTTATTTATCTTTTTATATGAGTTCCACTAGCTTAAGAATGCATGCTCCATTTCATCTCAAGTGAAACACTTATAATTCCTTTCCTTAGCAAGACTTTCACACCAATCATAAGCTTCCTCTCTTAACATTTTAATAAGTTGGCATTCCCAAAAAAAAATCCCTAAAATATAAAGATCTAAACTTCATCCACCATTCTTGATCATAATGTCATCCTTTCTAGTAAAAATTGGTAAATCCATGATCTCAACCCTAAAATTTCTTAAAAGCAACCAGGGATTTGGGAAAAAAATTAGGGTTTTTTTATATTTAATTTTTTAAATCTTCTCTGTTCCTTACTCTCAACAACTAACTCTATAGATATTCTTCAAAAACAAATTACACTGCAATTGATTTGCTTACCTTAAAGGGTGGTTATCTCCCTAAACCCTTCTCTTCAACATTTCCCATTGTAATCCTCCATTCCCAATTGACTTTCACCTCAAATTAAAAACATTGGCAACAAAATCGCTTATAAATTCTAAGTCCCATCCATTCACATTTAACCATTCAAAATATTTGATCAATCCACATTTCAAAATTTCATAATGATTAATATAATAATACCCATATTTTTTAATAAGCAATAATATCCATAATTTTTAATTTTATGTTTTATAATAATTAATAAAATTATCTTAGATGGTTTAAGGTTCAAACCCCACTCAATATGAGGGGATTGGGACCCTCATAAAACCTATTTTAACTCATTGAAAAAAATAAAATTAACTTAGATAGCTCATGCCAAAAAAAAGAAGATAAAGTTTAATAATAATTGGTTTGACAAGATATGAATCTAGGTCTACTCTTTAAAAGGTGAGGAATTTAAATGCTTAAACTAATGTCATTTGATTAAAATTGTTAAGATTCACCAATGAGATTTGAACCTCGATCTATTATGTGAAACTTTTTATTCCTTAACTGCCCAAATCCATGAGCTCAAAATATTAAGTTTTACTCATAAGATTTAAACTTCGGTTTAAGGCATGAAACTCTTTACTACTAACCATTGACTTTGAACTTCATGGATTATTAATATATGTTTATATTATGAATAATAATATTTTAAATTATAATATATATATATATATATATATATATATATATATATATATATATATATATATATATATATACATTTTCATTTTTTAAAAATATTTTTAAAATGAAAATCTATAAATAATATTGTTAAAAAATAATGCTGGCCATAAATATTTTAGTGATAATGCACTTTTTTTAATTTTATGTTTTATAATAATTAATAAAATTATCTTAGATGGTTGAAGGTTCAAACCCCACTCAATATGAGGGGATTGGGACCCTCATAAAACCTATGTGAACTCATTGAAAAAAATAAAATTAACTTAGATAGCTCATGCCAAAAAAAAGAAGATAAAGTTTAATAATAATTTGGTTTGACAAGATATGAATCTAGGTCTACTCTTTAAAAGGTGAGGAATTTAAATGCTTAAACTAATGTCATTTGATTAAAATTGTTAAGATTCACCAATGAGATTTGAACCTTGATCTATCATGTGAAACTTTTTATTCCTTAACTGCCCAAATCCATGAGCTCAAAATATTAAGTTTTACTCATAAGATTTAAACTTCGATTTAAGGCATGAAACTCTTTACTACTAACCATTGACTTTGAACTTCATGGATTTATATATATATATATATATATAGATATGTATGTATATATATATATATACATACATATATATATATATATATATATATATATATATATATATATATATATATATATATATATATATATATATATATATATATGTTAGCGTACTATTACAATAGGTGTTATATTAGTTAACTAGTTATTTAACTTTAGCACCTTGTTGCGCGGCATCCTGTTGAGATGCGCCCAACCCGGGCTAATCCAGGAGTGTTGTTTCTGCATGTTGTATTATTTAAACTGCTCTTCAATAATACAATGATGTTCGCACATTTACATGGCATCAGAGCCAGTGGCGTGAAGGGAGCAGCGCAGCGGCAGCAGAGAAGCGTGGACAACAAACGGATTTTTTTAATTAGCCAGACGGGAATTTTTTTTTCTCCGGGTTTGTTGTAGCAGAGGATTCCTCCGGTGAGAAAAAAAAAAAAAAAAAAAAAAAGACGCGCAGAGTTGTGCGCGTCGTGACACGGGCCCCGTGCGCAGACGACGGGAGTCCGGTCGACGGCCAGGACGTCACGCAGACGTCCATTGGCGCTGCGTCCGAGGAGGCGCGTCCCCAGAAGAGGATGCAGTCAGGTCGCAGTCCCCTAGGCAGGACGCGTCGGCAGGAGGAGAGAGCGCCCGCGCGGGATTTTTTTTAAATCCCCGCCGCGCAGGAGGTGGCCCCCCCCCTCCCCAGTCCCCACTCCCCGTGCGACGTGCGCGCTCCCCGAGGGCACCACCCCCCTCTCCCGGTCGGCGGAGCGGGAATTCAAATTCCCGCCGACGCGGGAAATCGGAGTATATATATATATATATATATAGATATGTATGTATATATATATAGATATGTATATATATATATATATATATATATATATATATTTTTTTTTTTCATTTTTTAAAAATATTTTTAAAATGAAAATCTATAAATAATATTGTTAAAAAATAATGCTAACCATAAATTTTTTAGTGATAATGCATTTTTTTTAATAAGCTATGTGTAGATTCTATTGGAGGCCACTCCCATTACAAAAGCAAAATATTACATTGCTCTCGTTACATTTCTATGTTCATTAAAGCATACCCATCTTTGCCTTTCTATTAAAGATATTCTTCATTTTCCTCAAAATGCTAAGTTTCCTTAATCAACTCTTTATTTTTTTGAAGGAACTAACAACAAGAACAACCTTTACATGACACATACCTCCGAAAAATAGAAGGAAAAAAAATATAACAATCATCCATCAAAGAGGAAATCAATTTCATTATTTTTCTTCTATAGCAGAGGTTCTTCCTCCTTTATAGTGGTAAGATCTTAGAATGCATTTTTGCACTTCAAGCTCTTGAGTTGATATCTAGTTGTAACACATTTTGTAGGATCCTCATTTTAAAAAAACTAACTACCACCAATTGTTTCATAATTAGCTTCAAGTATATCATATAAGATGCTAATATTTTCATTGAATCATATAGATGGTCTTTAATAACCATTTGGATCTTATCAATTATCTGATTCAAAATTTCTTAAAAGCAACCAAGGATTTGGGAAAAAAATTAGTGTTTTTTTTATTTTTATCTTTTTAAATCTTCTCTGTTCCTTACTCTCAACAACTAACTCTATAGATATTCTTCAAAAACAAATTACATTGCAATTGATTTGCTTACCTTAAAGGGTGGTTATCTCCCTAAACAATTCTCTTCAATATTTCCCATTGTAATCCTCCATTCCCAATTAACTTTCACCTCAAATTAAAAACATCTGCAACAAAATCACTTATAAATTCTAAGTCTCATCCATTCACATTTAACCATCCAAAATATTTGATCAATCCACATTTCAAAATTTCATAATGATTAATATAATAATACCCATATTTTTTAATAAGCAATAATATCAATAATTTTTAATTTTATGTTTTATAATAATTAATAAAATTATCTTAGATGGTTTAAGGTTCAAACCCCACTCAATATGAGGGGATTGGGACCCTCATAAAACCTATGTGAACTCATTGAAAAAAATAAAATTAACTTAGATAGCTCATGCCAAAAGAAAGAAGATAAAGTTTAATAATAATTGGTTTGACAATATAAGAATCTAGGTCTACTCTTTAAAAGGTGAGGAATTTAAATGCTTAAACTAATGTCATTTGATTAAAATTGTTAAGATTCACCAATGAGATTTGAACCTCGATCTATTATATGAAACTTTTTATTCCTTAACTGGCCAAATCCATGAGCTCAAAATATTAAGTTTTACTCATAAGATTTAAACTTCGATTTAAGGCGTGAAACTCTTTACTACTAACCATTGACTTTGAACTTCATTGATTATTAATATATGTTTATATTATGAATAATAATATTTTAAATTATAATATTGCATATATATATATATATATATATATATATATATTTTCATTTTTTAAAAATATTTTTAAAATGAAAATCTATAAATAATATTGTTAAAAAATAATGCTAGCCATAAATATTTTAGTGATAATGCATTTTTTTTAATAGGCTATGTGTAGATTCTATTGGGGGCCACTCCCATTACAAAAGCAAAATATTACATTGCTCTCGTTACATTTCTAAGTTCATTAAAGCATACCCATCTTTGCCTTTCTATTAAAGATATTCTTCATCTTCCTCAAAATGCTAAGTTTCCATAATCAACTCTTTATATTTTTGAAGGAACTAACAACAAGAACAACCTTTACATGACACATACCTCCGACAGATAGAAGGAAAAAAAACATAACAATCATCCATCAAAGAGGAATTCAATTCCATTATTTTTCTTCTATAGCAGAGGTTCTTCCTCCTTTATAGTGGTAAGATCTTAGAATGCATTTTTGCACTTCAAGCTCTTGAGTTGATATCTAGTTGTAACACATTTTGTAGGATCCTCATTTTAAAAAAACTAACTACCACCAATTGTTTCATAATTAGCTTCAAGTATACCATATAAGATGCTAATATTTTCATGGAATCGTCTAGATGGTCTTTAATAACCATTTGGATTTTATCAATGATCTGATTCAAAATTTCTTAAAAGCAACCAGAGATTTGGGAAAAAAATTAGGGTTTTTTTATTTTTCTTTTTTTAAATCTTCTATGTTCCTTACTCTCAACAACTAACTCTATAGATATTCTTCAAAAACAAATTATACTGCAATTTATTTGCTTACCTTAAAGGGTGGTTATCTCCCTAAACCCTTCTCTTCAACATTTCCCATTGTAATCCTCCATTCCCAATTGACTTTCACCTCAAATTAAAAACATCTGCAACAAAATCGCTTATAAATTCTAAGTCCCATCCATTCACATTTAACCATCCAAAATATTTGATCAATCCACATTTCAAAATTTCATAATGATTAATATAATAATACCCATATTTTTTAATAAGCAATAATATCCATAATTTTTAATTTTATGTTTTATAATAATTAATAAAATTATCTTAGATGGTTTAAGGTTCAAACCCCACTCAATATGAGGGGATTGGGACCCTCATAAAACCTATTTTAACTCATTGAAAAAATAAAATTAACTTAGATAGCTCATGCCAAAAAAAGAAGATAAAGTTTAATAATAATTTGGTTTGACAAGATATGAATCTAGGTCTACTCTTTAAAAGGTGAGGAATTTAAATGCTTAAACTAATGTCATTTGATTAAAATTGTTAAGATTCACCAATGAGATTTGAACCTTGATCTATTATGTGAAACTTTTTATTCCTTAACTACCCAAATCCATGAGCTCAAAATATTAAGTTTTACTCATAAGATTTAAACTTCGGTTTAAGGCATGAAACTCTTTACTACTAACCATTGAATTTGAACTTCATGGATTATTAATATATGTTTATATTATGAATAATAATATTTTAAATTATAATATTGCATATATATATATATATATATATATATACATTTTCATTTTTTTAAAATATTTTTAAAATAAAAATTTATAAATAATATTGTTAAAAAATAATGCTAACCATAAATTTTTTAGTGATAATGCATTTTTTTTAATAAGCTATGTGTAGATTCTATTGGGGGCCACTCCCATTACAAAAGCAAAATATTACATTGCTCTCGTTACATTTCTAAGTTCATTAAAGCATATACCCATCTTTGCTCTATTAAAGATATTCTTCATCTTCTTCAAAATGCTAAGTTTCCATAATCAACTCTTTATTTTTTTGAAGGAACTAACAACAAGAACAACCTTTACATGACACATACATCCGACAGATAGAAGGAAAAAAAACATAACAATCATCCATCAAAGAGGAAATCAATTTGATTATTTTTCTTCTATAGCAGAGGTTCTTCCTCCTTTATAGTGGTAAGATCTTAGAATGCATTTTTGCACTTCAAGCTCTTGAGTTGATATCTAGTTGTAACACATTTTGTAGGATCCTCATTTTAAAAAAACTAACTACCACCAATTGTTTCATAATTAGCTTCAAGCATATCATATAAGATGCTAATATTTTTATGGAATCATCTAGATCGTCTTTAATAACCATTTGGTTTTTATCAATGATCTGATATCCTTCTCTCTTATATCCTTCTTTTGGTACATCCTTGTGCACTATTAATAGGTCTTTCTTGGACTTTTTTGTTGCTTCTTCCATGGACTCTATTGTTGCTACTACTATAAATTCAACTTTTGAGTCTTTTGTTGGTTCTTCAACTTGTTCCCCTTCCATAATTGCTTCTTACTTCTCCTTGGATCCTTGCTTCTTAAGATTTTCCTTTTGAATGCAACCATGAACTTGCACATTGTCATATATATATTTTCTTCTATTATATCCTCTTTATTTATTTATTTTAGTTTCCTAAAGCCTTTTTATTTCTTTGTCATATCCTTTGATGGTGATCTTCAACCTATCTATCTTTCCATATGGGTTCCACTGACTTTCAACTTATTTATCTTTTTATATGAGTTCCACTAGCTTAAGAATGCATGCTCCATTTCATCTCAAGTGAAACACTTATAATTCCTTTCCTTAGCAAGACTTTCACACCAATCATAAGCTTCCTCTCTTAACATTTTAATAAGTTGGCATTCCCAAAAAAAATTCCCCAAAATATAAAGATCTAAACTTCATCCAACATTCTTGATCATAATGTCATCCTTTCTAGTAAAAATTGGTAAATCCATGATCTCAACCCTAAAATTTCTTAAAAGCAACCAGGAATTTGGGAAAAAAAATTAGGGTTTTTTTATATTTAATTTTTTAAATCTTCTCTGTTCCTTACTCTCAACAACTAACTCTATAGATATTCTTCAAAAACAAATTACACTGCAATTGATTTGCTTACCTTAAAGGGTGGTTATCTCCCTAAACCCTTCTCTTCAACATTTCCCATTGTAATCCTCCATTCCCAATTGACTTTCACCTTAAATTAAAAACATCTGCAACAAAATCGCTTATAAATTCTAAATCCCATCCATTCACATTTAACCATCCAAAATATTTGATCAATCCACATTTCAAAATTTCATAATGATTAATATAATAATACCCATATTTTTTAATAAGCAATAATATCCATAATTTTTAATTTTATGTTTTATAATAATTAATAAAATTATCTTAGATGGTTTAAGGTTCAAACCCCACTCAATATGAGGGGATTGGGACCCTCATAAAACCTATGTGAACTCATTGAAAAAAATAAAATTAACTTAGATAGCTCATGCCAAAAAAAATAAGATAAAGTTTAATAATAATTGGTTTGACAAGATATGAATCTAGGTCTACTCTTTAAAAGGTGAGGAATTTAAATGCTTAAACTAATGTCATTTGATTAAAATTGTTAAGATTCACCAATGAGATTTGAACCTCGATCTATTATGTGAAACTTTTTATTCCTTAACTGCCCAAATCCATGAGCTCAAAATATTAAGTTTTACTCATAATATTTAAACTTCTGTTTAAGGCATGAAACTCTTTACTACTAACCATTGACTTTGAACTTTATGGATTATTTATATATGTTTATATTATGAATAATAATATTTTAAATTATAATATTGCATATATATATATATATATATATATATATATATATATATATATATATATATATATATATATAATAAACACATTTTCATTTTTTAAAAATATTTTTAAAATGAAAATCTATAAATAATATTGTTAAAAAATAATGCTAACCATAAATTTTTTAGTGATAATGCATTTTTTTTAATAAGCTATGTGTAGATTCTACTAGGGGCCACTCCCATTACAAAAGCAAAATATTACATTGCTCTCGTTACATTTCTAAGTTCATTAAAGCATACCCATCTTTGTCTTTCTATTAAAGATATTCTTCATCTTCCTCAAAATGCTAAGTTTCCATAATCAACTCTTTTTTTTTTTTGAAGGAACTAACAACAAGAACAACCTTTACATGACACATACCTCCGACAGATAGAAGGAAAAAAAACATAACAATCATCCATCAAAGAGGAAATCAATTTCATTATTTTTCTTCTATAACAGAGGTTCTTCCTCCTTTATAGTGGTAAGATCTTAGAATGCATTTTTGCACTTCAAGCTCTTGAGTTGATATCTAGTTGTAACACATTTTGTAGGATCCTCATTTTAAAAAAACTAACTACCACCAATTGTTTCATAATTAGCTTCAACTATACCATATAAGATGCTAATATTTTCATGGAATCGTCTAGATGGTCTTTAATAACCATTTGGCTTTTATAAATGATCTGATTCAAAATTTCTTAAAAGCAACCAGGGATTTGTGAAAAAAATTAGGGTTTTTTTATTTTTATTTTTTTAAATCTTCTATGTTCCTTACTCTCAACAACTAACTCTATAGATATTCTTCAAAAACAAATTACACTACAATTTATTTGCTTACCTTAAAGGGTGGTTATCTCCCTAAACCCTTCTCTTCAACATTTCCCATTGTAATCCTCCATTCCCAATTGACTTTCACCTCAAATTAAAAACATCGGCAACAAAATCGCTTATAAATTCTAAGTCCCATCCATTCACATTTAACCATCCAAAATATTTGATCAATCCACATTTCAAAATTTCATAATGATTAATATAATAATACCCATATTTTTTAATAAGCAATAATATCCATAATTTTTAATTTTATGTTTTATAATAATTAATAAAATTATCTTAGATGGTTTAAGGTTCAAACCCCACTCAATATGAGGGGATTGGGACCCTCATAAAACCTATGTGAACTCATTGAAAAAATAAAATTAACTTAGATAGCTCATGCCGAAAAAAGAAGATAAAGTTTAATAATAATTTGGTTTGACAAGATATGAATCTAGGTCTACTCTTTCAAAGGTGAGGAATTTAAATGCTTAAACTAATGTCATTTGATTAAATTTGTTAAGATTCACCAATGAGATTTGAACCTTGATCTATTATGTGAAACTTTTTATTCCTTAACTGCCCAAATCCATGAGCTCAAAATATTAAGTTTTACTCATAAGATTTAAACTTCGGTTTAAGGCATGAAACTCTTTACTACTAACCATTGACTTTGAACTTCATGGATTATTAATATATGTTTATATTATGAATAATAATATTTTAAATTATAATATTGCATATATATATATATATATATATATATATATATATATATTTTTTTTTTTTTTTTTTGTCATTTTTTAAAAATATTTTTAAAATGAAAATCTATAAATAATATTGTTAAAAAATAATGCTAACCATAAATTTTTTAGTGATAATGCATTTTTTTTAATAAGCTATGTGTAGATTCTATTGGAGGCCACTCCCATTACAAAAGCAAAATATTACATTGCTCTCGTTACATTTCTAAGTTCATTAAAGCATACCCATCTTTGCCTTTCTATTAAAGATATTCTTCATCTTCCTCAAAATGCTAAGTTTCCATAATCAACTCTTTATTTTTTTTAAGGAACTAACAACAAGAACAACCTTTACATGACACATACCTCCGACAGATAGAAGGAAAAAAAACATAACAATCATTCATCAAAGAGGAAATCAATTTGATTATTTTTCTTCTATAGCAGAGGTTCTTCCTCCTTTATAGTGGTAAGATCTTAGAATGCATTTTTGCACTTCAAGCTCTTGAGTTGATATCTAGTTGTAACACATTTTGTAGGATCCTCATTTTAAAAAAACTAACTACCACCAATTTTTTTATAATTAGCTTCAAGTATACCATATAAGATGCTAATATTTTCATTGAATTGTCTAGATGGTCTTTAATAACCACTTGGCTTTTATCAATGATCTGATTCAAAATTTCTTAAAAGCAACTAGGGATTTGGGAAAAAAATTAGGGTTTTTTTATTTTTCTTTTTTGAAAACTTCTTTGTTCCTTACTCTCAACAACTAACTCTATAGATATTCTTCAAAAACAAATTACACTACAATTTATTTGCTTACCTTAAAGGGTGGTTATCTCCCTAAACCCTTCTCTTCAACATTTCCCATTGTAATCCTCCATTCCCAATTGAATTTCACCTCAAATTAAAAACATCGGCAACAAAATCGCTTATAAATTCTAAGTCCCATCCATTCACATTTAACCATCCAAAATATTTGATCAATCCACATTTCAAAATTTCATAATGATTAATATAATAATACCCATATTTTTTAATAAGCAATAATATCCATAATTTTTAATTTTATGTTTTATAATAATTAATAAAATTATCTTAGATGGTTTAAGGTTCAAACCCCACTCAATATGAGGGGATTGGGACCCTCATAAAACCTATGTGAACTCATTGAAAAAAATAAAATTAACTTAGATAGCTCATGCCAAAAAAAAGAAGATAAAGTTTAATAATAATTTGGTTTGACAAGATATGAATCTAGGTCTACTCTTTAAAAGGTGAGGAATTTAGATGCTTAAACTAATGTCATTTGATTAAAATTGTTAAGATTCACCAATGAGATTTGAACCTTGATCTATTATGTGAAACTTTTTATTCCTTAACTGCCCAAATCCATGAGCTCAAAATATTAAGTTTTACTCATAAGATTTAAACTGGCATGAAACTCTTTACTACTAACCATTGAATTTGAACTTCATGGATTATTAATATATGTTTATATTATGAATAATAATATTTTAAATTATAATATTGCATATATATACATTTTCATTTTTTTAAAATATTTTTAAAATGAAAATCTATAAATAATATTGTTAAAAAATAATGCTAACCATAATTTTTTTTAGTGATAATGCATTTTTTTTAATAAGCTATGTGTAGATTCTATTGGGGGCCACTCCCATTACAAAAGCAAAATATTACATTGCTCTCATTAAATTTCTAAGTTCATTAAAGCGTACCCATATTTGCCTTTCTATTAAAGATATTCTTCATCTTCCTCAAAATGCTTATTTTCCATAATCAACTCTTTATTTTTTTGAAGGAACTAACAACAAGAACAACCTTTACATGACACATACCTCCGACAAATAGAAGGAAAAAAAAATATAACAATCATCCATCAAAGAGGAAATCAATTTCATTATTTTTCTTCTATAGCAGAGGTTCTTCCTCCTTTATAGTGGTAAGATCTTAGAATGCATTTTTGCACTTCAAGCTCTTGAGTTGATATCTAGTTGTAACACATTTTGTAGGATCCTCATTTAAAAAAAACTAACTGCCACCAATTGTTTCATAATTAGCTTCAAGTATACCATATAAGATGCTAATATTTTCATGGAATCGTCTAGATGGTCTTTAATAACCATTTGGCTTTTATCAATGATCTGATTCAAAATTTCTTAAAAGCAACCAGGGATTTGGGAAAAAAATTAGGGTTTTTTTATTTTTCTTTTTTTAAATCTTCTCCGTTCCTTACTCTCAACAACTAACTCTATAGATATTCTTCAAAAACAAATTACACTACAATTTATTTACTTACCTTAAAGGGTGGTTATCTCCATAAACCCTTCTCTTCAACATTTCCCATTGTAATCCTCCATTCCCAATTGAATTTCACCTCAAATTAATAACATCTGCAACAAAATCGCTTATAAATTCTAAGTCCCATCCATTCACATTTAACCATCCAAAATATTTGATCAATCCACATTTCAAAATTTCATAATGATTAATATAATAATACCCATATTTTTTAATAAGCAAGAATATCCATAATTTTTAATTTTATGTTTTATAATAATTAATAAAATTATCTTAGATGGTTTAAGGTTCAAACCCCACTCAATATGAGGGGATTGGGTCCCTCGTAAAACCGATGTGAACTAATTGAAAAAATAAAATTAACTTAGATAGCTCATGCCAAAAAAAGAAGATAAAGTTTAATAATAATTTGGTTTGACAAGATATGAATCTAGTTCTACTCTTTAAAAGGTGAGGAATTTAAATGCTTAAACTAATGTCATTTGATTAAAATTGTTCAGATTCACCAATGAGATTTGAACCTCGATCTATTATGTGAAACTTTTTATTCCTTAACTGCCCAAATCCATGAGCTCAAAATATTAAGTTTTACTCATAAGATTTAAACTTCGGTTTAAGGCATGAAACTCTTTACTACTAACCATTGACTTTGAACTTCATGGATTATTAATATATGTTTATATTATGAATAATAATATTTTAAATTATAATATAATATATATATATATATATATATATATATATATATATATATATATATATAACATTTTCATTTTTTTAAAATATTTTTTAAAATAAAAATCTATAAATAATATTGTTAAAAAATAATGCTAACCATAAATTTTTTAGTGATAATGCATTTTTTTTAATAAGCTATGTGTAGATTCTATTGGGGGCCACTCCCATTACAAAAGCAAAATATTACATTGCTCTCGTTACATTTCTAAGTTCATTAAAGCATACCCATCTTTGCCTTTCTATTAAAGATATTCTTCATCTTCCTCAAAATGCTAAGTTTCCATAATCAACTCTTTATTTTTTTGAAGGAACTAACAACAAGAACAACTTTTACATGACACATACCTCCGACAGATAGAAGGAAAAAAAATATAACAATCATTCATCAAAGAGGAAATCCATTTGATTATTTTTCTTCTATAGCAGAGGTTCTTCCTCCTTTATAGTGGTAAGATCTTAGAATGCATTTTCGCACTTCAAGCTCTTGAGTTGATATCTAGTTGTAACACAGTTTGTAGGATCCTCATTTTAAAAAAACTAACTACCACCAATTTTTTCATAATTAGCTTCAAGTATACCATATAAGATGCTAATATTTTCATGGAATCGTCTAGATGGTCTTTAATAACCATTTGGCTTTTATCAATGATCTGATTCAAAATTTCTTAAAGGCAACCAGGGATTTGGGAAAAAAATTAGGATTTTTTTATTTTTATTTTTTTAAATCTTCTCTGTTCCTTACTCTCAACAACTAACTCTATGGATATTATTCAAAAACAAATTACACTACAATTTATTTGCTTACCTTAAAGGGTGGTTATCTCCCTAAACCCTTCTCTTCAACATTTCCCATTATAATCCTCCATTCCCAATTGAATTTCACCTCAAATTAAAAACATCGGCAACAAAATCGCTTATAAATTCTAAGTCCCATCCATTCACATTTAACCATCCAAAATATTTGATCAATCCACATTTCAAAATTTCATAATGATTAATATAATAATACCCATATTTTTTAATAAGCAATAATATCCATAATTTTTAATTTTATGTTTTATAATAATTAATAAAATTATCTTAGATGGTTGAAGGTTCAAACCCCACTCAATATGAGGGGATTGGGACCCTCATAAAACCTATGTGAACTCATTGAAAAAAATAAAATTAACTTAGATAGCTCATGCCAAAAAAAAGAAGATAAAGTTTAATAATAATTTGGTTTGACAAGATATGGATCTAGGTCTACTCTTTAAAAGGTGAGGAATTTAAATGCTTAAACTAATGTCATTTGATTAAAATTGTTAAGATTCACCAATGAGATTTGAACCTTGATCTATTATGTGAAACTTTTTATTCCTTAACTGCCCAAATCCATGAGCTCAAAATATTAAGTTTTACTCATAAGATTTAAACTTCGGTTTAAGGCATGAAACTCTTTACTACTAACCATTGACTTTGAACTTCATGGATTATTAATATATGTTTATATTATGAATAATAATATTTTAAATTATAATATTGCATATATATATATATTCATTTTTAAAAAATATTTTTAAAATGAAAATCTATAAATAATATTGTTAAAAAATAATGCTAACCATAAATTTTTTAGTGATAATGCATTTTTTTTAATAAGCTATGTGTAGATTCTATTGGGGGTCACTCCCATTACAAAAGCAAAATATTACATTGCTCTCGTTACATTTCTAAGTTCATTAAAGCATACCCATCTTTGCCTTTCTATTAAAGATATTCTTCATCTTCCTCAAAATGCTAAGTTTCCATAATCAACTCTTTATTTTTTTGAAGGAACTAACAACAAGAACAACCTTTACATGACACATAACTCCAATAGATAGAAGGAAAAAAACATAACAATCATCCATCAAAGAGGAAATCAATTTGATTATTTTTCTTCTATAGCAAAGGTTCTTCCTCCTTTAGAGTGGTAAGATCTAAGAATACATTTTTGCACTTCAAGCTCTTGAGTTGATATCTAGTTGTAACACATTTTGTAGGATCCTCATTTTAAAAAAACTAACTACCACCAATTGTTTCATAATTAGCTTCAAGTATACCATATAAGATCCTAATCTTTTCATGGAATCGTCTAGATGGTCTTTAATAACCATTTGGATTTTATCAATGATCTGATTCAAAATTTTATTTTTGGGTTGATTCTTCTATTGCTTGCATGATTCCTACTGGATAATTGGTGAATATGGAGGATGAGCTTCTTTCTTTTGAATTGGGACATTCAAAGGTTTTGAATCTTTCACATGCAAGGTCTTCTCCTCCACCAAGAAGGAATCAGAGCATGATCAGATGACTACGCATCTCTTTTTCAGGTGGCCATATTGTTGACAACCATAACATCTTAGGGAGAAGTTTTCATATTCAATATTTTGGATCCATTCCCCTTTGTTTGAGGAGATAGTAATGAATTGAGACCCAAGAACTGAAACATCCATCCAAACAACCAATCTTGCTTTACTCATATTAATTTTACTAGACAAATTTTTCTTTGTTTGGGCATCCATATACTGGAATGCACTAATGACATTACCGATTTTGGTGAATATCTTCTCTCCTCAAAACTCCACAAAGAGAGCATAAAGATTCACCTAGACTAGAAAGCCATTAACTTCTTCTATAAAGGGATTAAAACTAGGAGTCCAAGATCTTATATAGACACCCCTTTGTCTAAAAAACCAATTATATCTACAATCCATTACCCTATCTCTATTCACTAAAAAAAAAAAAACAAAAACAAAATTTTTAGGTAGGAGAGTTACTTGAAATTTTGTATTGGTCCACCAATCTTTAATGTTTCCTTTGAGCTCCTCTAGTCCTGGTCTTTTACCCTTGATTTTACAGATATTTGTTCGAGCTTCATGATAAATCAGATCCAATCCAAATTCATCCTCTGAAATCCTGATAGAGAGCAGAGGTTCATCCACCTGCAAACTCAAAGATCCTTAAGAGATTTTTTTTTACCAAAGAGGCTTTCTCACAAACTAAAGAGACGACCTACGAACAACCCTCTTCCTTCAATGTTTGACTGTACCTAAGGTTTGCATCCCTTTCACGAATACTGTAGCCAAATTTATCGCTTTGTTCCATCGATTGACTGCACCTAAGGTTTAACTCCATGCATTTTAAAAAAAAACTAAGTGTGGCTTCTATTGGGGGCCACTCCCATTACAAAAACAAAACATTACATTGCTCTCATGACATTTCTATCATATCCAACTACAAATTAATTAAAGCATATCCAACTATGTCTTCCTATCACATATATTCTTCATGTAACCTTCTATCAAAAATACTTTTCATCTTCTCAAACTGCTAACTTTCCATAATCAACTCCTTTTATATCAAATACCTTCAAAATTTTAAATTCTGTCAAGATAAAATTCAACACTGCGAATGGCTAAAATATTTGCTATCCAACTTTTATATCCAGAATTATCTTGTCTATAACAACCTCATAATATCTTAATATCTTTTTTTAGGGTTCTTATTCATTCCCCTAATATTCCAAGATATTTTTTCATTGTTATTTTTTTATTTGTTTATGGGTTTAGCCCCACTTCTTGTTAACACTTGTGATATTTGCTTTTCTTTTCCCATATCAATATCCATTTGTATTTCTTTTTCTCTTTGTTTTTGCAAACTCAATGTATTTTTAAGATAACTTATTTTTTATTTTTATTTCATGCACATTTTTTAAATGAGTATTTGATGATTAGTGATGTCTTTTATTAGAATAATGTAGAGGAGTTGGAGAGCAAGTGGGTAGTTAAAAATCTCCAGTTATCGAGAGGCCCAAGTTCAAATATCTCCCCTCACATGGTTCAGGCTTTGGCTCTTTTTCGAGAGGTCCAAGGTTCAAACCGCGATGTGGACGAGTGTGTGAGGGGGTGGGTGTGGTGGTTGTGTGTTAAATTCTCTATTTATAAACATAAATCTCGGTTTTAGGAGGAGGAATCATGGTTAGAGGGAGCCTGCTCAACCCTCTGCGTTGCGTTGGTTGTAGAAGTTTCTCACACTAACAAAATAAATAAATAAATAAATATATATATATATATATATATATATATATATATATATATATATATATATATATATATTAAGTTAACTAATACTCAAAGAAATATAGATTGATAATAAATTTTTATTTTTTATAAACAAAATTATAATTGTAACATTAATAATATAAATTCTATAATAATATAAGTGTATATACGTTAAGTTTTATTAAATTTATAATATTCTACACTAATAAGACTTTCAACCATTGCTTCTAATACTTTAAACAATTAGGTGAGTTGACAATATCAAAGTATAAGTGATTCTGAATCATATGGTCGTTATATCAAGAATTAAGCACTTCTCTTTAAATGTTTTTAAATTTTCCAACGAGTTAACACAAGGTTTTTTAATATTTTAATTATTTGTGTATGATTTTGTTAATATTTTTTGAATATAAAAAATTAATTTTGATTATTTATTGACATAAATTAAATAGGTTAAATTTTATACTTAGATTTGAATTTTGATGAGTGATATGCAATTGAATGATTGATAATATGTTATCTTGAATACACTTTAAAATTTATATAATGATATTCTTTTGTTTTAAAATATACTTTAATCTAAATTTCATAGCAACAAAAATACTCTCAAATTTTTTAAAAATCATTTTTCCCTTTTTAAAATTGAAGACCAAAATACGTATAACATTTTTTTATGTTTTTGCTATAGAGTTTGAAGAAATCATATTTAATCATATATTAAGAGAAGGAAATGAATGTGGATATAGGCTAGTTAATAGAGAGGTTTTAATTGAGGATCGTGAAGTTAAATTATATTTTCTATGGTTAGAAGAAGTAATAAGTTTAGTTGAAGTTGACAAGAAAATGTTGACTACTTGATTTAAATAATGAAGATTTATTTTAATGTTTTCATTGATAATATTTGTTTTATTTTATAACATTAATGTGTTTTCAAATAAAATATTTATTATAAATTTTGTAGTTGCACAATGTTTTACGAAATTAACAAATCCAAACCTGATAAAGGGGATTATGATAGTGCGATGTTTTGGAAATATTTTTTATTTGGTTGGTGGAAGGGGTTTTGAAAGGGTCCCCGAATATTTTACAAAGAGAGAAAAAAAAAACAAAGGATAGTGCTCAACTACATATGGAGAGCAACACCGAACTAAACAAGAGACACCAACCAAGAAGATCAAGAGAAAGATAGGGTATGCAGACCCGAAGCCAGAAACATCACAGACTCTAAAAGGAAAGGGTATGCAGACCCAAAACTAGAAAATAACAAGAAACCAACACAACAAGCCTCAGGAAACAATTCCCCTAAACAACAGAATAAAAGAACAAGAAACTCGATTTATGACTTTTTACCTCATCTTAAATTTTTCTTCATTGAAGCAAGGAGTTCACAATCCAAGGAGGGTTCATCATCAAATTTTTGAGAACACCCGCTCACCATCGTCGCCTCCACCTGATGAGTTGATACCTTGCAATTTGGGCATTTGCATCCTGGCTCCAACCATCTTTCAAACAAGGTCTGCCACTCAGATCCTTTAGAACTTAGACCCTTTTTGGGTAAGCATCCTTTCTTCTTAACACTGCCAACGTCAACCGAGCATTTTTTCTGAAGCAACTCAAAAGCTAGAGTCTTAGATAGCAAGGGAACAATGGGGGACAAAGCCTCAAGAGGAAGAGACTCCTCATTCACAAGACAAGAGACTTGATTAGGATCAGTAGAAGCTTTTGGACTATTCAAAATATGTCCATGACCATGAGAGGGTCGACCTTTCTTTTTGTTGTTGCCCACATCAATCTCAGATTTCTCCTGACTCCTAGTGTTGGACTGGGGACATGAGGGACTAGATCTGATGGGGGATGGAGGGACATCACAAATTTGGTCTGAGTCTTCAGTAGGGATACTAGGGGGCTCAGGGGCTCCAAAAAAACTTGTAACTATGGTTTTGGTGACTTGGTCACTTAGAGGTAAGAAAGGATTAGAACTCTCAATTAAGGTACATATCTGATTAGGAATGTCCTCAGTATGTGAAGGTGCCCAAGGTTGAGTGGTTGCTTGCTTGCCCTTATCAATCTGGTTCTTTCTCTGGAAATGTTGCATAGTCTAACCACTTTTTGGGTCTTTCCTGTCACGGAGTTCATCCTTTTTCATTTCTTTCCTTAGAGATGGGCATTGAGTTCTAAGGTGCCCCTATTTTTGGCATTCAATGCAAAATGCTGGTTTATTCTCATACTCCATTGCTTGTCGCCTGCGATAGGACCCTGAAGTGAAATCAACACAGGTGGGGAGCTCTGGATCCAAATTTACAATGACACAAATACGGGCATAAATTAGTCAGGTTCTTGCTTTAGTAGTCGAATCTATGGCAACCAATTCTCCAATGGTTTGAACTATGCCTTTAAGAATCTCAGTGTACCAAAACTGAGCCGGTAGACCAGGAAGTCTGATCCAAATTGGTGCTATATTTATGCTCTGAGTCTCAAGGTCAAAATCCTCTCCCCACCTCAAGAAGAGATTTCTTCGATCGAAGAACCAGGGCCCGTCAGTGAGGATTTGACTTTTATCCTGAGCGTTATTTAATCTGATCATGAAAAAACCTCTAGGAAGGGCAACCGCCTCCAGATTGTCACTAGGTCGTCATTTCGTGAAAGCCCATTTTCGAACAGACTCGATGTTTGGATGTGCGCCAAAAAACTTCCCAACCAAAGATAGGGATTCTTGAAAAATCAAAGGTTTCATTACCTTAAGTGGAATGATGACATCTCTGCCATAAATTGTAAGAGGTATGGATGACCCTGAATCGAATTGAACTTTATCTGCAAAGGAACAAAAGGGAAATTTCAAGGAGGGTTTGATAAGGGTTTTCTCCCAACCCCAAAGGTTTCCAAGTCCCCCTCCAAATTTTCAGCATCTTCTCTATTGTCAAGATCCAATTGAAGGTCCGCCATGGTTCTCAACCCCTCTAAGTTGCCTACCTGATAGTTTGCATGATTTCCACCCTCAAGAAAATCAAATTTTCAGAGTCCAATGATATTTTGGAAAATCAAATTTTCAGAGTCCAATGATATTTTGAAAAATCAAATTTCTAGAGTCCAATGATGTTTTGGAAATATTTCTCTACTAAGATGCAATGCATATATAATAGAAGTGGAGTTTAGATATTGTAAAGGTTGTAAAAATGTTAAAAAAAATATTTAAATTATGAAAATTTATATTCACAATAATTAATTGAAGTATATATATATATATATATATATATATATATATATATATATATATATATATATATATATATATATATATATATATTTATATATATTTATATCGGGGTGCAACGCAATGGTTTGGGCTTTCGCTCTTCTTCGGGAGGTCCAAGGTTCAAACCGTGACGTGGGTGAGTGTATGAGGGGGTGGGTGTTTGTCTCCCTGGTGGAGTTGTTGTGACAGGTTTGGGGATTCCTGGTCAAAACCCCCATATCTTAATATTACCCCTAAAAAAAAAAATATTATATATATATTTTGATATATAGAAGCAATGGTTACAATCACGATTTTTAGTAACTACCAACACAATTGGTAGGGTTCAAACTATCTACGAAGGCTCCCAGGACTTCCACCGTCTCGGTACATGGTAACCCGACATGAGATGGGGACCGTCGGACGCACAGGGGTTGCACCGTCGTCATCAATCTGGCGCACCACTCAGAGGAATCAGATCTAGGCTACTGTCTGTGCATGAGCAAGCTCATGGGATTGGAACCTAAATATTATAGATATTTAACTAAAACATTTTAATTATTACCAAAATCTATATAACATTTCTTATATCAAAATGTTAATTAGCAATTTAAAAAATAATAATTTTTAAACTTATATACTAATTTTATCCCACTTACAACATCAATGATGTGATCCGAATTTAATCCCCATATTTATGTATAAAAAATATCACTCAAAAAATTACATATAAATTTCATAAACATATGGAACAAATAAATAACCCATAGCCCATGCCTTGTTACTTCTATTAAGATTCTTTTTGACACCTTAGAATTAAAAAAAAACAATAAAAATATTAATTTTAAATTTAATAACTATTAATTTAGTTTCATTAATAAATGTAGGCTAAACCATATCATATACATATTATATTTACGATAGCTCACAAGTATTTCGTAGACATACGATGCACACCTCCCGACAAAAAAATATTTTTTTATTTTATGTACGAGAAACAAAATCTTTAATACAACATGAAATTTATCAAAGAAAACAAGTAAGAAGAAAATGACCAGAGTGTTGGGTGTGGGTAGGTAAGCTTGAGAAAAAAAAATTATATTAAAAAACTCTAACAGAAATTAAGATAGAGACTTTTAGACAACATGTCCCGAAGAAATTGCAACTCTAGTAAGACATTATCTATTTTCTTTCCCCTTTTATACAAATGGGAGTTGGTTACAATTTGTTTTCAAATCATGTTAGCTGTTTTTAGTTTTTTTTTAATAATATTCACTGGCATTTAATAAATTTATATTACCATATTCTTATTGTTTAATAAGAAGATCATTTATTGTTTTTAGTATCTTCATCATCATGTTTGAAGTTGTATATTTTTAAAGGATTCTGAACACAAGTACATGATTCAAATCACATAAGCTACTTCCAACAAACTTATAATACTATTGCTTTTACAAACAAACATATTCTAAGGTTTAAATCTAAATCTTTTTTAATCTTTTAAACTTATCAATCCACCTAACCTATTTAAATTTATCAATCTACTAACCTCTCACAACTATACGTTTCTACTTTAAACACTATCCAAATAAAAAAGACTCAACATCAAACAGTGAAAAGTGAAAAGAGAAATATCTGCAAATGTAGACCATCCGCTTGGGGCCGTTTGTGTACTTTCCCAATCACGGTGGAAAAAGACATAATGGCGCCCCATTTCGCACACAAGTTGCTGCCAAAAGCCCCTTTGGAAATAAGCATTCTTCCGTTTTTAAAGGAGCAGAACATTAGTGATAAGGTTTTATCTTCTTTTTTAAAGAGATTTAGGTTTAAATTATGGTGTATTTAAAAGGGGATAGGTTTGCTTGGTAGTTGTTTAATGTTTTTTAGTTAATGGTCTTAGTCTAATTCTTTGGAGTCAGGTCCTTTTGACTTCATTTTTGTTGGTTAGTTATCCTGTCTAATTTTTTGGACAGCTGAGACCTATTTCCATGTTTTGAGGGTTGGAGTCCTGTTGACTGTTGACTTTGTTTTATCAATAGGTTAGGGTTTATAGTAGCTACAGGGTCTAGTTGACTTCGTCTTAGTAGTGGGCTAATGGTTCATAGAGACAGTTTCAATTGATGTCATCTGATTTTATTTAGCGGACTAAGGTTTATAATGGTGGGGTTCAGAATATTGCTTTGAGCAAAGGTATTCTAGTTTTTATGTATAATTTGTTTGAGTTGTATTCTACAAACATTTTAATAATATAAACTAGAATGATCCTTGTTAAATATTGCAGTTATATGATTTCAATTTTTATTTGAAAGATCTAAGTTTAAATTAAAAAATATATAAATTGAAATAGAATTCGATTCGACAGGAGACGCTTCCAACATTAAAATCGCAATAAAATCGGCGTTGAATCCGATCCTGTTGGACCCACTTAAAAAGTAGGACCGACTTAAAACCGATTGAATCCAACCAAATATACAAGCAACATTTAATTTCCGGGGCTGCTTCCATGCCCATTGTTTGTTTTCCAGGAATTCAATATTGGTGGAGACACGAATAACATTCTTTATCTCCTTTATTAGGCCTATAAGATTTTAGTTAGAGGTAAAGTTCCTTCTGAGGCTCTGTTGCACGAATCCAAATCCTCTGGGTCAAGGTAAGATTTGTCAATTATTTAGAGGAATGCTTCTGTATTTTCAATACAGTTTGTGGAGGAGGCTTTTTTTTTTGTTATTGTTTACGATTTCATGTTACCAAGTGCAGTTCCAGTGGCAGAACTCTGTTTAAGATTAATGGAAAAATAATACTTTCTTTCGAAGATTTGTTGGCTTATATCAACAAAAGAGAGGGAAAACGCTATTCTGTCTATAAACTGTGAATTTTGCCTCAAGATCTGTTTTATGTGAAGAAAATCTTTAGAAGACTCTGAATTTTGCTGAAGTTTTGTTTTATAAACTGTGAATTTTGCCTCAAGTTCTGTTTTATGTGAAGAAAATCTTTAGAAGACTGTGAATTTTGTTGAAGTTTTGTTTTATGTGAAGAAAATCTTTCGAACCTAGGTGTGGGAACATACGGGAAAGATAAAGAAATATGTGTTGAAGCTTAAATGATTTTCTTAGAGTTTTTGAAGGGTGAGATTTCATCTATGTTATGAAAGCAAATGAATGTTTTTGAAGAGGTGCTTCAGATATTTGTTTTAGTTTTGAATTTTGGTTACCTTTGGTCTGGTTGAGTTTTCTGCGCTACCTTTTGTACAACTGAGTCCTCTAAACGCATACTAATCTGGGTGTGATCTCATTTGCATGTTACAGATCTCGGGAAAAGTTTATGCTCTCTGGTTGGTGCTCTGAAAGTAGCGACATGGATAGGATGGAGCATTCCCCTGTTTTGCAGTCTGAACAGAGTCCGACGAGGGAAGAAATTCATTCGAGGAGGAATGACATGAATAACGATGTTAAAGATAAAGTTGAAGTTGTTACAATACCCAGGTCAATGGAGCCTCTACTACAAGTGTTAGCTGGCGATTTTTCAATGGTGGAAACGAGACCTCCAAAATACACAAAGAAAGGGAATGATGAAGAAGGTGAGATTACTCCATGTAATTCCAAAGATGGTGTTGTTGATAGGAAGAGAAGAAACTATGGGGAAATAGAAGCAGTTGTGATCGAAAATCCTCCTTGGCTTCGAGAGACTTACACAACAATTGTAAAATACCGGCAATCTGGTTCCACGGCAGGCACAAAAGATAAGGTATGTTTTTTTCTACTCTGCCTAGATTTTTTATGACTGTTGCCATGTATTTGTTGTAATCATTTGCTTTTTTAATCGTCATATCTCATAGCTTTAAGAAGGGGAAAAATGTTTTAAAATATGTTAAGAAAAATACAAGAGTCCTAAAGATCCTTTGCCATGCATCTATGTCTTAATAGATGAACAGATTCCCTTCTACAATTAACATGTATTTGAATTGCAGTATTATGTTGAACCTAAGACAGGACACCACTTTCGATCTAGGCGAGAGGTAGAGCATTTTGAAAAAACAGGGGAATTTCTTAAGTCCAAGGGAAAGCTTAAAGGTGCAGAAAGTGGGAATAGGTGAATCACAACAACGCCAGGCGCTGGTATGTCCTTTTAATGAATTGATTATTTATTGTTGTGTCATTGTTGCATTTCATTACTTTTAAGAAGGTGTTCTTATCTTTTTGGTTTCTACATTTGATACATGCTCTACAACAAAGTGTTCATTACTATTATAGGTTGGCTCCAGATAAGAAAAGATATCCTTAACCAGATAATAATCTAGTTTATAATTTAAGATTCTGACTTATGTTGCGCTAGGACATGATAGGCAATTCTTAGCTTGGTTGAATACAAAACTGAAATTTTATTTTCAGTACTAAGAATTCTAGAAAGCCACTCTTACTTCACTTGCAGGTGTAGGTAAGAAAAAGATATGGGAAATCATAGAAAATTTCAAAACATTCTCCTTCACTTGTAAATCTGACTGTCAGCAGTGAGCAGAGTGAGTTGTCATAAGCATCATTCATTTATTTATTACCACAGAACACAATACAAATGCAAGGATCCATAGAGACAAATTACAAGCAGGATAAAGGCCATAATGCAAGTAAAAAATATTGGAAAAGGCCCAGGCCATTGGATGTTGGCCACTCCACACTTGATGGGTGTACTGCTCCTCAATTCTACCCTACAATGTGGCAAGAACACATGACACTGCTTCTTGATCCTCACCATAAGATGGGGAAAAGGCATTGCAGTGTCCCTTCCACAGGAGGAGGAAGAGGCTTTGCCCCAAAACCCTTATTTGTGAGTATTTAACATTTTGTTTTTATATGTGAGATAAATAATGTGAAGTTACTTTTCTAGTTTGGATCCCTATATTTGTGTATATGGTCCCCGTATTTGTATTGTGTTATGCAATAATAGATGAATCAATCATGCTCAAAACTAGTCACTCTGCTCACCATTGATAGTTGATTTACAGCTGAAGGAGAATGTTTCAAATTTTTTATGATTTCTCATATATGTGTCTTACCCGCATCTGCAGGTGTAGCAAGAGTGGTGTCTCTCTCTATATATATCCACATTTGATAACTTTTAATAAGACTTTCAACCAATATATTTAATGCTTTAAATAATTAGGTGAGTTGTCAATGCTATGATTTAAGTATAAATGACTTGAGGGTTGTATTAGGAATTAAAGCACTTCTCCTTGATATAAAGGTCAAGTTGTTCTATATACATATTAAAAACTGAAGGCCCCAAGTATTATATTACCTGCTAGAATATTCTACTTAGTTGTGTATGATTTGGTTAATATTTTCAAAATTGAATATTGGTTAAATATAAAATGTCTCTTTTGATTATCAAATGATATTCATTGAATAGATTAAATTCCACACTTGGATTTGAATCTTGGGAGGCCATATGTAATTGGATGATTGATATTGAATATCTTGAATATTATAATTGATTTCAGCTTTTGCTTTAAGATGTTCTTTTATCTAAACTTTATAAAAATAAAGGGTAACTATTACCAAGAGATTGTAAAATGATATTTTATATATTTTTGTGATGATGTCCAACATTTATATAAATACTTTTTAATACATAAGATGTTTTCAAACTCTTAGAAATTCATTTTTTTCCTCTAATTTCAAGATGGTCAATTTGGTCTTCTTAGTCTAGGTTATAATTTTGTTTTTATGATTATTATTTTCAGCATTTTTGTAGGATTGCTCAACTTGGTCCTCTTAGTCTAAGTTATAAGTTTGTCTTTATGGATAAAGTCCACCATCTATATAAATGCCTTTTAATACATACGATGCTTCTAAACTTTTAGAAATTCATTTTTCCCCTCCTCCAAGATTACGACGTTCAAGTTGCTCTTCTTAATCTAGGTTATAATTTTGTTCTTATGATTATCATTTTTTTCAACATTTTTATAGGGTTGCACAACTTGGTCCTCTTAGTCTTATGGTTACTATCATTTTTGAAGTTTGGTCCTGTTAGTTTAGGTTATAATTATGTCTGTATGGTTCCTATCATTATGTCCACATTTTTAGCATTTTCAAAGGATTGCTCAGCTTGGTCCTCTTAGTCCTTTTAGTATAGGTTATAATTTCATAATTATGGTTACTAGCAATGTGGCAGAGTATTGCTGGTGCATATTCCTACATTTTTTTTTTTTTTTTAATTTGGATGATAGGGGAGGGCAATATCAAGGTGAGCTTATCTAGGTTGGTGAAAAAATAACCAACGTCAAATATTTTTTTGACCCAACCCAACCACCTTTAGTTTTGATATTGGGACCCTCTTATGCCATAATCAACCTACCTTTATATCCATATGCACATTTTATTTATTTTTTGTTTGTGGAAAACACCCCTTTTAGGGTGCCATTTTCGGGTAAGACCTAAGGAGACAAGGGTATTTATTCCACCAAAAGTCGCCCAAGGCTCGCACCTGGCTTGCCCCCTTCGGCACACTCAAAGAGCATGCCTAAAACAACAAAAACACAAACAACAACAACAAAACAACACAAAAACAACAAAACAACAAAAACAAAACAAAACAAAATAAACCACAAAAACAAAACACAACAAAAACAACACAAAAGCGCACACCAAAAAATTAAATGAACGAAAAAACAGATTACATCTAATGGCCAAACCAAACCAAATTGGCCATTTAGCCAAGATTCAACAGAGGAAACATAAGAAAGATCTTTTTGAGATGGGAACTGAAAAACCTTGATTGAACCAAATAGAAGCCAATACAAAGAAAAAGGAAACGGATATCTCTAGAATTAGATCCATCCAGAGAAAGGATAGAAAGAAGAACATCCCTGATTTGCAAAGCCCACCATTTGGGAGGGTGGCCATAGCAAGTAAGATCAACTTAGTCTAATGCCCAATTAGCTAAAGCATCAACAATCCTATTCTGACAGACTCCCTTTGAGTCCTCTAATATTCCAAGTGATGATCTTCATTAATAACGGGGCTAAAGATGTTGGTAAGGGCATTAATCTTACCTTCCTCTACAAGCTTTTCACCTTCTTAACCATATGGTGTTGATTAGTCTTGTAGCCTGCCTTTTGGTTAGTGTCCATCTTCATTTTTTTTTGCCTATTTCTTGTCTTACCCCAAGTGAATCTAGGATAGCTTCTAACCTTAAAGTATGCATATACGAAACCAAAGCATTATTGGAAGGTTTAACAAAGTCTATCTTGGGGTTTGAATTGTTTGAAGTTCTAGCATTTAGAAGATTGTTCTTCTTGTCTATGTTTTCTCCCTTGTTTCTTTGTTGAAAACCTTTGATTTCCTGATTTATTTTTGAGTCCTTCCTTGCAACTTTAAACTGTGTTTCTAAGATTTGTGTCTCCATTATGTCATCTTCCTCACCTGGGAGGTTATTTGTGGAAAGAATTCCAAACATATTAGTTGACAACATCACTTGATCCTTTATAACTGAATTTTTTTGAGTGTTTTTATTTTTAGGCATTTGGAAACTTGCTAAGTTTGTGTCCTCTTTCTTTTGATCTGGAATCTTATTTGGACAAACACTAGCCAAATGACCATATTCATGGCATATTTTGCAATGGAAAGGAATGTTCTCATAGTCCACCACTTGCTCCGTGTGTCCTCCCCAAATTGTAATGAGATCTTTTTTGGAAGGGGTTTGTCAAAATCCATTAAGACACAAATTTGAGCATAAATAATGTGTTCAAATTTGTGTGTACAGTCAACAATCATTATGAAAGTTCCAAGGGAGTTTTCGATTGTAGAAAACACGGTCGGATTCCAGAATTCAACTAGGAACCAAAGAGTCTAACCCATACAGGTCTTGTAGAAGGCATCTCTTCTTCGGCTTTAAATTTAGTGTGCCAAGGCTTCATGAAAAGCCCTACCCTTCCAAAGAACCAAGGACCCCCTTGAAATATTTTCTCTTTGTCTTCATCATTAGCAAAAATAACAAGAAAATAACCATTGGGATAAACAGATATTTGTAACTCACCTTGTGTTTTCCAGTATTTTGCAGCCCACACTTTGAAAGCAGATAGGATCAGACGAAAACCTAAGAAACAACAAATCAGTCCTCTTCTCTCCAGATCTTCCACGCCATACTGAATGTTGCCCATTTTTAGCTTAAGAATCGGGGTTCCATCAACTGCTCTTAGACATCTCGACTCAGTTTTTTTGGGATCAATCTTAGGCATTCTTAGAGGTCTATGAGAAGCCTTAAGATTAATGTTAGCATTATGCTGGGATTGTCCACCATGGAGGGCATCCCTAAAATTCATTTTTAGGGCCAAATCCTTGAAATCCCTACCTTTAAAAGGGGTTTCCATAATGGATTTGTTTTGGGGGCGTTCCTTAGCATCGGGATTGCTTGAGTTCTAAACTATTTTTTCTTTTCCTAAGGAGGCTTCTCTTATTTGATCTGCACCTTGAAACTTGCTTCTGGGTCTTTTTAATCCATACCTTGAATGTCGAGGAAAGGTGTGATTTTCGCTTTTTCCTTGGGCAGCAAATTGGAAGCAATTTTCAATCAAGTCCATAGCATGAAGATTTGCTAAATGACAGATTCCTAATCCATCGTGGATCTCCTGCAACATATCTCGTGATTATCTTGGGTAGAAAAAACAAAAAAAAACAAATTGGTTGCTAGGGCCCATAGGCCCCAAAAAAATAGCCTCTGTCGCCATCTACTCTCGAACCACAAACGAAACCCTCACACAGTCGTCTTCGAAACCCTCATCTCAAAAAAAAATCCACAACTCAAACATTATAGTATCATCCACCATCATCCATATGCACATTTTAACAAAACAAGAACATGGATCCAATTTTTAAAGTTATTTCCATTATGTTTGTATTTTATTTATATATGATGTATCTTGAACATAATAATTACATGTGGTGACATGTTTCACTCTTGTTAGATTTTTTTGTAGTTTTAACTTGGACTTGAAGCTCTTCTTTTTACATTTGCCATGCTCTGTTAACAAGGTGTAAATGCCACTTCTATTGGGCTACTTTGGACACTTAATAGACATTAACTTAATTTCTTTTCCTTCCATATACATGAATCGAATAAATTGTTGTTGTCAGCAATTAACATACATGAATCATATTTTAGATCTGTTGATGTCTTGTTTATATCATTCATTGGTGTTAATAGCAACATGTCAAATTCTAAGAAAAGTTTGCGTCATTCCTCCTATGAAAGTTCTTTGGTGAAGAGAAAACATTGACAAAATTTCTTAGAAAACATGTCCATACTCTCTTATGTGTAATATTCATGAGACAAAGTAATCGTATTGTTGTATCTGTCTCCAGGGTGTAATACCCTACCCCCTTTAGATTCAAATCTTGAACCTCCTATCTAGAGTATCCAAGCCCTCACCATCAGGCCCACTTCAGCTAATCTTGGATGCTAACATTTGCAAGATGTTTGTGTCATGAGTTAGTTTGCAACCAATTCAAAATTGCAACATTTGTGAACATTGTTGCCATTAGTAGAGGTGAGACATGTGCTCGAGAGAGGGCGTTTCCATGGGCACCATGAGTATATTATGGATGTGCATCCTGTATCGAGGCTATGTTAGCAACCAGTGTTATAGGGGTCATTCCTTCATTTTCCAAGTTTGTACCTAGGAACACTCGTAAGATGCAAAGGGAGCCATCAAGGCCAATGAGGGCAAAGACTAGGGAGAGGGTCTAATAGGCAAAGGAAGTAGGTGTTATCATTGTGGAGGCACGAGACATGCCCTTAGCTTAGGTTGTGCCCCCTGTTGGAGCCATGCCTTGAGTTGGAGGTGAAGAGGGAGAGGAGTAAGATGTGGTGCTCATCACTCTAAGGAGAAGATATTGACATATTCCCTAGCTGTGGGGACAATGGAGATAGGAGAGCTATCTCGCAGAAGCAGTAGGTACAGGAGGATGTCGTAATTGTGAGACTCATGGATGAGATCACTTTGGTAGACATCCAAGTGCAGGTTGAGGAGATGGTTGCCCTAGAGGGAAGAAGAGAGGGCAAGGAAAAGACACGCAAATGAATGGGGGCACGAATGTGAGCTATGCACTTGAAGGCACGTGAAATTAGAGATCCATGGGCTAACCTCATGGGGAGCCTACTTTCAATGTCGGGTTTTGCGTAAGAATGCAAAAGGTCTAAGTTTGATGAGTTATTTGGAAATCACTTAAGTTTATTTTGAGAACTAAGTGCTAAAGCTATGAAATAAATTTTGAGCTTAAAATGCAATCAAATTAAGATGCATGAGAACAAGAACTAATCCTATGTATGATTTTCTCTTTAATGAAAACGACCACTAAGTTTGCAAGAAAGTAAAACCTTTTTCTTTTAGGCATGGGTGCAAAGAAGGTGCAACATTCAAGGTAGTCTAGATGCAAATCTACATGCAATCTTCGATTTCAATGCCTAATTTAACAGAGGAGATAAAAAAATTAAAAGAAATTAATGTACAAGTTCTTTGACTTCCTCCTTTTCTTTTATGTATTATGATAAAAACAAACTAAAGCTATTTTAGAGTTTCTTTAATTTTCTTGCATCTTTAGTGTTACCTAAAATAAAACAGAAAGCAGGAATACAACAGACAACAAGCAAGGAGTTAATTAGTGAAAGAAAACCACTAAAATTACTAAGAAAATTACCTCAGCTGGCATTTGAGGCAGAAATGCGCCTTGAGTTTGTAGACTGCGATTCCACAGTATTGCTCTTCTCGGAGTGTGGCTCTGATTCCGAAATGCCTGAAAAATTAGAAAGAACTAGGTAAGGTGATCAACTTTTTGGGGTTGTACTAGATGGAGGAAACAAAGAGCTTCCTTCTTCCAAAGTCAAACCCCCGAGGTCCTTTTAGTTGACCAAAAATAAATGCAGGAATTTGACCCAATGTGCATATGAAGAAAAATCATGCCTTGAGAGCCAAATGCATGAGTGTAAAATTTGTAGATGTAACTGTTGGTCCAGGTCTAGGGCGCATACATTTACCCAAATCCTTTCCTGGATGGAATTTCACTTTGTCATCTTAAGGTGCGATTCTGCTACAGCTGGTTACTGTTGGTCCAGGTCTAGGGCGCATACATTTACCCAATTGCACTTTGTCATCTTAAGGTGCGATTCTGCTACAGCTGGTTACTGTTGGTCCAGGTCTAGGGCGCATACATTTACCCAAATCCTTTCCTGGGCAGATTTGATGACATCAATGTCATCAAATCTGCCCAGGAAAGGATTTGGGTAAATGTATGCGCCCTAGACCTGGACCAACAGTAACCAGCTGTAGCAGAATCGCACCTTAAGATGACAAAGTGCAATTGGGTAAATGTATGCGCCCTAGACCTGGACCAACAGTAACCAGCTGTAGCAGAATCGCACCTTAAGATGACAAAGTGCAATTCCACCCTATATGCAGGAGGAGGGATGGGCAGAGTGTCGATAAAAATATTTTGATTTGAACTAGAAGTAGAAGGAATAGAGGGCAACTAAGAGTTGTGAAAATGTTGTGGAGTTGAGAGCTCCTTGTAGAAATGACTCAGGTAAGTGTAACAGGCGAAATCATGCCTTATGTTAGGGAAGACGCATTTCCTCTTTAAGGGATAAAATGGAAGGAAAAGGAGTGAAAGAGGGGTAGATTGAAACAAGAAAAGGGCTACTAGGGAGTAGAGAAGGTAAAAATATGAGTAGGGATCAAGACCAAAGAGAAAAGGAAGCAAATCTTGACCATGAGCCTCGGGTCGACAGGATCGCGCCTTGAGATGGTCAAGCTCCATTTCCGCCTTATTGACCTACACAGCTGGATACAAGCTTGAGAGCTGATTTTACACTTAGCAAAACAACAAAAGGGGTACAACAAACTAAAGATTTGAAGTCAAAAACTCACCAATGTTGCAAAAATAAGAACAATACACTAGATTGCCAAAACTTTTAGCACATAAAGAGTGGTTTTAATCAAAGAAAGAACTAACTAATGATTAGATAAGATGTTAGTATGCAAAATGAAAGAAATAAGTGCCAAAGAGGTATAGGGGAAGAGACAACAACCCAGGAGAGAGTGAATTCTCTCCTCTAACCTTCCCAAAGTTCTCCAAGCGTTCAAATAAGAGCACTATGATCACCATGAAAACTTAGAACGTGAGAGTGCAAAGTGAGAAACAAAGAGCCAGAGTTTCTTTAGTTAGAATATGCTTGATAGAATGGGATCTCGAGGCCTCAATTTATAATTTTTTTTGGCCTTGGGAAGGGAAGCTTGAAGCATTCACAAGTGATGGGAGAGGTAGGCAAGGATTCATACGCAAATCTTTGAGATGGTAAGAAAATAAAAAAATGGCAGTCTTGGGGATGGATGTAGGTGACAGGTATCTGAAAGGGATAGTGCCATAAATGGTTCAAAGCTCAAGGAGGAAGAGGATCTAGGATTTTTAGTCCTCGACCTCAAATCGTGGAAACGCGGGTCAACTTTTTTTACCGTGATTCGATGGATGTGAATGTTGTAGATCAGTCAAGCGGAGAAGAATCGATGCCATGAAAGATTGTGCGGGAATATTTCAAGCGCGGAATTGTGCCTTCACTTTGGGAATTGCGATTTCTGCCTGAGCAGACAAAATGCGTAGGAATTGAGGTTAGAATAGCTGAATTATGCTACTTGCTTGTTTGATGGATAATTTTGAGTTTTGGTGCCTACAACACTAAGAGACTCTAGTAAGTATTCTAAGGCTTGAACTCGTGACTTCACCTATGTAGACTTGCGTATATATATATGAAATGAAATGAAATATTAAAATGAATTGATATGGCTAATAAAAGTAATAAATATAAGTACCTCGAAAGGATGATATGATTTGGTTGCTCGTGGTCTATCTTGTCACTCTGCTCAAATTCTACTACGATTGTTGCTAGTCTATCATCTACAAAGTTTGTCTAGTTGATGAGTAGACATGCGAATGTGTTCACTCTAGTACATCATGCAGAGAAACTTTTATGAAACGGGGGTAGTAGTAGCGTGAGTGGGTTGAGTGACAAGCTGGCTTTGTTAGAGGCAAATCTAGCATGGGCAAACGAGAGGGCTAGGCTAGTAGTAGAGCATGTTGGAGAGAGGGAGGAGTGTTTGAGGGAGGCGACAATGCAAGAGGCTCATCCTAGGTAGACAGAGAAATATGGGAGAGGAAAATGCCACATTGAGGAAGGACTTTGGCCATGCATGAGGAGAGGCATCAGGATCAAGGACTAGAGGACAAAGATCGAGAGACTTAGAATGACATCTCAGGGGATGATGGGGAGTGATCAAAAGCCTCCCAAGATGGAGAGTTAGACTCATGTAGATAGGTATAAGAAATAGACGATGGGATATAGAAAGATAAACATATGTACCTTTGTGTGTGTATGTGTGTGTATCAAGTAGACAGAGGGATATGTGAGAGATATTGCCACATTGAGGCAAGACTTTGGCCATCCATGGGGAGAGGTGTTAGGATCAAGGACCAGAGGACAAAGATCAAGTGACTTAGGATGAAAACTCAGGGGATGATGAGGAGTGATCAGCAGCCTCCCAAGAGGGAGATTTAGACTCATGTAGACAGGTATAAGAAATAGACAATGGGATGTAGATGTATAAACATATGTACCTATGTGTGTGTATCTTTCTTTTTGGGTTATTGTGGTCTATTTTTTCATGCATTTTTTTATTTTTTATATATACCTCTTTGTTTTAGTATACGTATATCATTTCTTTTTTCTTATGCACCTTTTTTTTCCAGTATATGAATATCTATTTTTGTATTACATGTTGGAATGTTAGGTATGGAGAAAACTATAAATGGTATAACTTTTATGAATTTATGTAATGGCTAAGGATCATATAATGTAAGCAATAAATCAAATGCATGTAGTGTAATCTAATGTAACATGTATGCAATCAGAAGAAGTAGGAATTTATGGTAAATAGTTATAAGAACTTAAAGAGACTCACAACCGTTACATACCCAAATGCTTACCAAGTGGGTAAAATTTGCATGGATGAATAAATAGTGCCTAAAAGAATAATGAACTTTAGTTTGGGAATCACAACTTTAGTCTTCCTTGTCAAATATTTTGACAACTTTTGTACGTTCTTTATAAGTCAAGTTGTGAATGAACTCCAGAATGCATGTTCTTGTAGTGATCCATATAAATGCTCAAGTAGAGTGCTCCATGAAAGAGGCTCAAATATCAGAAGTGCATGCTCCATGAACAAGGCTTAAATAGCGATGCTTCAAGATAAAAATAGATATCTCATGTAGATGCAATGTACTTTCAACCAGAATCTCATAGAAGAGATATCAGACTGCAAAGACGTCAAGATGATGTATGACAAAAGAATGAAGATAGAAATCTCTTGGCAAGGCATTGTAGATGTAGAAGCTAGTTATATGTTGTCTTTCCAATAGGTTTTCTCCCTCTTTCCTTTTATGATTTTCTTTTATTTTGTGAACATGTGCTCTTTGATTTGACACATGTAAGATGCACCCATTTTGCTTCTTTCTCTCCTCTTGTGCACATTTTTGGTTTTCTTGGGCAAATATTATTTGTTTATTTTTTGAAGCTATAAGATCATAATGGATCTGCATTGACAACCCTTGAAACTAGTTCCATAGCCACTATGGAGGTGGTGTAGTTGCTTCAAAAAAATTAGCTTTATAATATTGAGTTCATTTTGGCGTAACTTTTGTAGGGGGGAAGATATTTTGAATGTAAATTTTTGAGAGTAAGACTTGGCTTTGGCATGAAAAATATCTTGCTTACTTTTGCTAGAATTTTGATGACTTTTTATTGAGTTTTTCTTGCTAGGTGCTTGACCAATTTTTGCTGAATTATTTTAGAGATCATGACTTTTTGTGATCAAGGAAAGACTTCATAAGTTCATCTTACACCTCAGAAACATTTTCTAATAGTGCTATAAAGATGGAATTTTTAGGGTGACTAGGTATGGAAGGGAAATATATGCATGGTATAGTGATGAGCAAAGGATAGTTTGCAATCGTTCATACTCTAAGAAGTCCTTGCACTTGGTTGGAATAAAGGATAACATGATGACAAATATAGGATGGAATACATCAAAATAGAGAGCACCCCCCTTTAGGATGGGAGGGTGGGAAGAAGACCTTGAAGAGGCTTATGCCTAGAATCAAAGAGTAATGTGCTTAGGAGGATAAGCCTTCCAAGGAGGGCCATCAAGAGGATATGCAATATAATTGTTTGAACCTTTAACTTCAATAATAATATAAGGTAAATGTCACTTTTGAGAAGAATTTATTTTGTTACCACAAGTGTTCTTATCATATTGCCATCTATTTTTGAATGAGACCCATTTAGTATATTGAAAATATACTCATCTTTGGGTCATGCCTAGGTTGGCGAATTAGACTGATCTTGATCAATGATTGAATATGACATAGGTAGGTCAAGACTTATGGAATGGTGTATAATATAATGGACTAGAATGATGAGGTTTAGGTGTTGGACTTCTCCCACATGCAGGGCTAGGAGACCTTCTCAAGTGGAATATGGGTGAGTGAGTCATGGGAGGAGGGGATTTTAGCTTTAGCATATAGGGAGAGATTAACACATTTGATTTTGTTGGTGAATAGTTGTTCAAGGAGATGATCAATGGAAGAGCATAAAACAATGGACAAATCATCAACTTTGGAATCACTAGTGAACAAAGGCATTATCATCATTACATTTAGACAGGTTAGACTCTTTACAAGACTCACTAGGGGTTATTCTTTGACTTTTCTATTTCTTTAGGAAGAAGTTCAGCTATGGCGAACTCAGGTTTTTGGATTCTTAATTTGCTATTGTTGACTCTCTTAATCTCATGATAATTCTCTTTATTTTTTAAGAATTTCAAATAGTCTCATCATCTATGAGTTTGGAATAGGTATAAGACTTTTCTTTGACTTGCATAGAAGACTCTTTGGGGACAACCCTAGGAGGGTTTTGGCTAACATTATGAACACTTGACCTCAACCCTTATTGACATTGGATGGATTGCTTACGTTCATGTGTGCAATGATGTTTCAAACTTCTTCTTGGAAGAAGTCCACACGATTGTTTTCCAAGGGGGCTTTTTGGAATGGTCCAACATTGGATCTTTGTAGATCTCAAGATCTGATTGGCTAGATGTTGAGGATTGTCATTTTTAGCAATGTGACTAACAACCAAATCATCATATGTAGCTCTTTCTTTGTTTTGGATAGTTTTGAAACTCATGTTTTCACCAAAGACAGTTTCATACAAGAATTTCTTAAAGGGTTGACATTGGTCATAAGAGTGTCCAGGAATACCATGCCAAAAGCAAAACAAGTGATTGTAGAATCAAGGGGGCTTAGATTTCTATTCAGTCCATATGAGTGGTTTATCTGGATGCTTAGATCAAGCTCTCTTAAGTTGGTCCATGTTCATGGGTAAGACACCATCAAAGGCATAATTTCTTGGTGGATTTTGTTTTGTTGCTTCTCCTGAGCTTTCTTCATAAAGAAGATAGAATGATTTTCTTATTGTCCATTGACATTAGCAATGACCACATTTTTGCAAAAGTTGGACATTGTTGATACCATCTCCGTTAACACCTCTATTGTTTTTCATAGGTTTTGGCTTTAGGGACCCTTCTTTTTCTAGCCTTGTGTCAGAACATATTTCATGTAATCTTGTAAAGTTGCAAAGTTAAATTGTCTTTTGAAGCCATTTCTAATTTGAGGTAAGAGACCTTATGCAAACATTTCCTCAAGACTAGCATCATCAATGTTATGTTTGGCTTAGTAGCGAAGGTCTTTCTATTGTCTAATGACGGCATTGATTTTTTCACTTTGGTTTTGTTTGGTCATAACAAATTGGAGAATGGCATTATTAGTTGTTCTTGCTATGAATTCATATGTAAGCAAGTCAACTAGTTGTTCAAACTATGAATAGAACCTCTGGGTAAGTTTGCATAGCACTCTAATATAGGTACTTTAAATGATCTTGCTAGTAATTTTGTGGCAGCATTAGGATTGACACCTATCCAATCTCAGTAAGTGTTAAAGAACCCACTAAGAAAGTCTTCCCGCTGTTTTTGATCCATCATAAGAAAGCAGAGGTGTTGGAGGTAAGACATAGGTAGCAGTTAGCATTATGAGGTGCTAGAGGTTCATTGAGCCACTTGATAAGCTTGGGGTTTTGTAGTTGGGTAATGTTGGAAGTTCATTGCCTTTTCATTTGTGGTGGAGGCATGATAATTGGAATTTGCCCCAAGTAAAATGGTGCCCTTTGGGTATACATTTTGAGGAATTGATTGTTTTGAAGTTTGTACTTGTAGAGATTGTACTTGCTTGTTTAAACCCCCCATCTTCTGGGATTTTCATTCTTTTTGTTTGTGTATTTGTTTGAGCCATTTGCCAATATTGAATTTGGGTATGTTGAAGGCCATATTATTTTGAATCATATTATGTTTAGTTGTATTTTGTTGATTCCTTTGGATTGAGACACCTTCTGTTAATTGACATTTTGTTGAGTATGGACATTTTTATGTTGCAGCTTACAAAAAATGTTCTCTTGCTCTTCTTTAGGTAATTGCGTAAGGGTTAACATTAAGTATGTCTTTAAAGGCATTAGGTTGCTTCTACATTTTCTTTTCCCCTTGTAGGTCAAGCAGGACATGTTCTTGTTCCTTCTTGGATAAGTTGACAAGGCTAGGATTGAGGTTGATCATCTCTTCTATGTTCTTAGGTGTACCTTGTTATTGTTGAACTTTTGGTTAAGCTTTTGGGTGAGGTACTACTAGCTTGACATTTGGTCCTTTGTGTCTCTTGCTGGTTAAACCTTTTATGATCTTGTTGATATTTCATGAACCTTTCATTTAGAATGAGCTCTAAGGTGTATTTGTCATATCCAACCAAGTTAGGTTCTCTATATACTGATTGATTGATATCACAAGGAGGAACACTCGTGGAGTTCAAAGGTTGCTCTTGTGTTGGACGTGGAGAAGCCCCCTCTTCTTCATCTTGATTTTTGGTATGCCTTGTCTTGGCTAGTTTTGTAACTTTGCTCATTTGGGTAAGTGAAGGTCATGTTGCTGGGATCATTTTGCTCATTGTCTTGATTGGCATGATTATTCCTAGTTTGATTCCGTGTTTGGACTATACATATCTCATGAATGGAATTGCATGTCATATGGTCTCTAGGAGCTTGATCATCCACATAGGGGGTTGTGAAAGGAATCTGATTGATAGGAGTTTTGACCATTTGTGAAGGTGCTGGTGAAAGGGTCACCCTATGTTGGGGTACATATAGAATAACTAGGTTCAAGAGAAAGTCATAAAAGCTGAGATACAACTGCAGTTTTATGATTTGAACAAAAATGGAAAGAGACGTTCTCACCAATAACCTTTTAAAAGAACAATTAAATTTTTGGAAATGTCTTTGATATAGTGTAGTATATGGAAACTGTAATCTAGAATATTGTTGGAACAATTCCATAGGCTGCACTTTTCCTCCTTGTTCCTATAGAAGAATTTGCTTTTCTGGGATGTGTCCTTTCTAATCAACAATTTGCATACCTTGGAGTTTAAATGGTGCACGATTGTAAGTGAAGAGTGGAACTGCCAAGTTGCTTCTACCGAGCAGAAATTCTGGACAGAAAATACAGCAGTTTGTGATGCAAATGCACAGGCAGGAGAGGCTGCACATATTATGTCAAGTAAAGGCGACAACTTGGGTGGGCATGTAACAGCCTGCAAAGGTCTTTGTATGGAGACAATGTCTGGGCTTAACACAGAATATGGAGGTTAACTAGTTGACGCATTGGTTATGCAACATAGTTTAAAAATCAAGCTCTGGCTGCTTTATATTTAATCAATACTTAAAACATCAACATTATTTATTTTGAACACAAAAATTCTTCCTTTTCATGGTTTCTTTGCAATTAATTTATGCATCTATTGTATGGTGCATTCCTATTTCATCTATGGGACAGTCCACTTTCGGAGTCAGAGTCCCTTAATGATGTCTGCTTCTGGCCAATACCTAACCCAAATATAATAATAATAATAATTTGAAAAAAAAAAACAAAAACAAAAACTCTGTTTAACTGTGTTATTGTTTGAGTGTAAATACTCTCAAATTCTCAATACCAGAAGTTTGAAGTGATTCTAAGCTATGATTAAGGAAATTTCAACCAAATATTATGACAGAAGAAGTTCTGGTAGAGAAAGATAGTGGTGAGACAGACATAAAAACAGATTGCAACACAATATCCTTGAAGGAAGGTAATGATAATCACAGGGCAGGAGATGAGAAGTTTCGTGCTTGTGGCATAAATAATTGGTGGTTTTAATTATCAATAAACATTGCCACCTGTTGGAAGTGTTTAAGACAACTTGCAAACTGTTCCCACAAATTAAAATTAGAGCCTTCCTTGTACAAAATCTGCACTTTATCTAATCCATGTAGCAGAGCCCTCTGAAACTTATCTAATTAGCTGAGTTAACCGGGTGGGGCACAGATCCTTTCATGACGAATTTGTAATGCTTTGATCAATGAATATGAATATTCATAGCTTGGTACTCCACATGTTTTTACCATGTGAACTAACTTCATTGCTTTGTCTGTTCATTTGTTGTTTTCATTTCCATGCCTTTGACAGAAACTGTAACATAAAGTTTTTATCAATCTCTTATACTATTGTGATGCACATGGTATACACTGTATTTGTTCACAACATTTTCCCCTGCCCACTGCTTATTCTTTCTTTCTTTGATAGCAGATAGAGAATATCATGAAGGGGAAAAGGAAGGCTCAAGTTCAGGAAGCACAGTGAAGAGAAGGAAATTAAATGATCAAGATTAGTGAAATAACGGATGGTTAAATTCAAAGGCTTTGTGAGTCATGTCTGGCCTTCCCATCTACGCCTGAAGCTCACAGGGCCGGCATGGTATCTCCTCTAGAGGCTCTGGGTAAAAAGCTCTGCAGAAAAGTATGCAAACTGCAGAGACTTCAACTCCACCCATGAATGTTGAGATTCAAAGTGCATGATGTGTTTTTGTGTGGACCGATTTTCTTTTGCATAGCAATCTAGACTCTGCACATACTTCTTGTTCTTTCAAACAGATTTTTAGCGTTACAAGAATCTTTGCAAATTGCAACTTTGTATGGATGTGTTATAGATGTATTTATGTTTCCTAGCAACTAAAGTGGCAGTTATTTGGTCAGAATATATAATTCTTTAATTCATGGCACTAAGCTGGGATACAGTTCCGCAGGGCTCAATTGGCCAAAGTGTTTATTTTGTTTTGGAGATGGATAAGCTCAGATCACATAACTCTTATTTTTTAATGGTGACATTATTTATTTTCATAAACATTGATTCAAAGAGATGCAGCAGATTCATTTTAACTCTTATTTTTTAATGGTGAAATTATTTAATTTCATAAACATTGATTCAAAGAGATGCAGCAGATTCATTTTAGTAGGCTGGCTGCTAATTCTCTTCGGTGACATGGAGAATGCATAGGATATATAATATTAACTTGGAAACTCAATCATGATTAATAATATTTTGGGTGGTTGATTCGGACGCTAAATAATGCTTACCATGATTTAAAGACTATAAAGTCTGAGATATAGAGAGTGTTCCTGGTTTACTTTCTAAGTAACTGGTATCATCTACATCCCCTTTTCTAATAAAAGTACACAACTTATGAGTGCAAAAGTTTATTGCATTATAGATGCTTATATTATTGAAATTGTCCATGAATTTGGTATTGTCAGCAAAGGAACTTAGAACAGTTGTTCATATTTTATTTGTTAATTCATCAACTATAATTTTACAGGTTTTGCTTCAGAAACCAACAAAGTAATCTTCAATCCTTGTGAAGTTGAAGTCACAATAAATAGGCATGTCTTCTGAAGCCACAATAAATTATTGGATAACCAAACTTCATATGCTGATTGTCATATTTTTCCAGCACACGTGTTGTTTTAAAAAATTAGATACCATGATTTTAGAAAGTCCTTTTGTGCCAAACTTGAGGACCAAGTTTAGGATTTTTTTTTTATCTTCTCAGTATTTAAATTTTATACACAGCATATCTATAGGAAAAGGATGTTTAGTATTTAAGAAGGAAGTGTGAACACTAGTGTGGAATAGGGGTTTTAAGTAACTTTTTCTTTTTTGGTTGAAGGTGGTAAACAAACCTACAAGTTCCTGGGATGCTTGAAATATGTACTTCATTTGGTTTAGCTAGCTGCCAATGCATTAGATTTATTACTTACCACTAAAATCTGTTGCAATTCTATCAGCAGGAATGGAAACCTAGTGGGCGGCTTTACACGAACTGAGTACCTTCACCGGTGGACCACAGTCAATTTGACAAGAAGTCAAAAATTCAATCATAATTGCATTGAAATCTTGAGTTGCAGATGTTTAAAAGTCTTCATCTTCCCTTGCTGCAAGAGATTGCTTTTGATAGATAATGCTATAAATCATCTAGTCTTTTATATTTGAATGTTTATTTAATTGCCTATTTGATTGTTCTAATAGTGGCTGAATAGCAAATGATTAAGTACTCTTAATTCTTAGTTTTTTCACACTTGGCGGAGATAGCGGAATAGCTCTGTTGTTAATTTATGCATACATTTTTAGACAAGCTTCCAGAATTTTGAATAATTTAACGAGAGAAACACACGATGAAAATTAATATGATCATTGAAAGATTTTGTGTACATATCGTCACTAAATAGTATGTTGGTACTCGGTAGATGAAGAGAATCGTGATATAAGTGGATGGAAAAGATGCACTATAAGAAATTGTGTGTTTGTACTGTTAAAGGTGAAAAGAGCTCAGTGCCATATATATAAACTATTTACTTATATCTGAATTAAATGAACCAAATTAGTTCTTGTGACTTGTTATGGCCTCTTTGATTTCACTATGTAGTCCAGAACATGATGCCATAAAAGATTCATGTGGCCAGTTTAAAACCTTGTGTGTTGTGGTGATTGCACGTTGTGATATAGAATTGCAAGTTAGGGCACCAAACTCATTTTATGGTTGAAAGGTCAGAGTTGAGGACAATATCAGAACTTTCGGGACTTTTGTTTGGTCCACACCCTTAAAAAAGCAATGATTCTCCTTTGTGTTTTATATATTTTTCCAAATTGTATTCCAAGGTTAATTGTTTAAATATTAGACGTTTAAAATTTTTAAATCTTTTTGCTGAAACTTGATATCTGTTTCAGGAGTAGCATGAAAAACTTCAGGGAGCAGCGCCCCACGTAGTAGGTGACAGTAGCACATGACACCAAGGGAAAAAAGTTTCCAGACTGGTATTCTGTTTTTTTTGGTCCCTCTCTCGGCTGACTCAACCTCGTATTTTCCTTGTTCAGCATGATTATGACTTTGCATTATGGTTCTGATGGTCAACATCAGAGTAAAACTTTGTCTGGGGCAAGTTTGTTTATATCAAAACATAATATTAAAGATAACATAATAATTTAAAAATTTGAGTATAACTTGTAGGTTTATTTATTAAGATTTTAAAATTTTGAAATGAAGGTTTAAGATTTAAATCTAAAAAGAATATATACGAACAAATAAACACTTAGAATGGATGCATAAACCACACCCTCCAGTATATGATCTTTAGTGTCATGGACAATAAAAACTCTCACTTTATATATAGCATTGGATAAATTTATAAAAATATACAACCAAATATATTTTTAACAATTTTTTTTTCCTTCATTTGTTCATAAATAAATTTACTTCCTTTTATTAATATTGCTATAAAATAGTCATTTCAAGCACTCTTAAGCTTTAAATGACCATAAGATATATTCTTCTAAGTACTTTTAAGTTTTTTTCTTTCGTTTAGCTCGCATATAAATGTATTGTTATAAGATAGTTTTTTCAAGTGCTTTAATGCTTTGGATGACTAAAATATGGTCTTCTAATTATTTGTTATATTTTTTTCTTTTAATTTACATACAAATTTACTATTGCAATATACTATATTTTAGAATTTAAAAATATTAATTTTATTGTATAAAATTTGTTTTAAAATGCTTCTATCAACCCAAAAATAAATAAACAAATAAATTTTATGGATATTTTCTTATTAATAACATTGTTATCCATCATTTTATGATTTTCTTAATGCTTTTAATATTTACATCCTTTTTTTTGAACCGTCTATTAGTTGATCAACTATAATATTCAGTAGATCTTAAATTGTATAATAGCTAATATAATATCAACTATAGTTGACAAACACTGAATCTAGATACTTGTAGAATTATTATATATATAATCATTTACAATTGATCTATAGTGGATGGGAGAAGAAATAATACACTTGCTAGTTGTATAGTGAAACCTCTCCTCTATGCTGATCACCCCATCTTGATTGGAAATAACATTTAAAATTTTAGAGCATATTTGTTAAGAAGTTGGGATGCAACCAAATATTAGCGAGATTAAAATAATGGTCTCCTCTATTAGAGTATTCTTGTTAAGAAATCTTTTAGAGGTTTAACAAAATGCAACTGCCTTGTATTAGATTTTTAAAGCAAACTCAATTCGAGAATATGCATTATGAAAAAAATACAATCAGGATGGAGGACATTATACTCATTGCTAAACAAGGATAGAAAAACAAAGTTGTAGGATTGGAAAACCATTAGGGTCCTTTTTAGGTTAGTTACTCTAATGGTGCTATATGGATGTGAGATGTGGGCTAACAATACATCATATTTTATATGGTGACAAATAGAAAGAATTCAAAAGTAACTGATTATAAATAAACATAAGTCCCATATGAGATTTTATTTGTCGAGACATGAACTTTTCTACTAAAAATAGGAGCTATGGTGAGGTTATTGTGATACCTGAAGAAAGTAGAAAAAATGAAAGATAGCATATTGTCAAAATAGGTAATAAAAAAACACTAAATAGAAGAAAATACATATGAAACAAAACAACAAAAGAATGGAAATTAAAACATTAAATTTTATGAAGTCTTAAACTCCAACAAAGAAATTAAATAGTATGTGGTAAAAATTTAGACTTGTCATATGGATTGAAAGTTTAAGAAGGAAAATATAGTTATACATCAACGAGTTCAATCCAAACTGTAAACACAACCAAAAGAAGTACATAGATGCAAAGATCAAATAGAAGAAAAAATGCTTATAGTCTGTTGTGCATGCAATTGACACCTTGTCAAGGGTATGGCAACATATTTGGAATAGAGATTTGTTCCCTCTTGAAAGAGAAGTATTTCCCCGAAGGTTTGGGTATGCCAAGTCTTGGCCAGTGTGGATAGATTCGTGGATAGATTCGAAGGTTGTTGATAATTATTCCTTTAAAGGGACCTTTGTTGGTTATGTTTAAAAATATATATTTCTTGGTACAAAGCTTAAAATTAAATCCAAACACCTAATTGTCTAAAATAATTTCATTACAATAATATTTAAACAAACATGAGTTGAGTGGAATTAAAATTGAGCAACAAAAGATAAATTTTAAGCACAATAAATTATGATTACTCAATTCATATCATTCATTGCATTTAAGATATATCGCACATATATAACAACAATGATTATTGAAGTTGTATGAAATTTTAAAATACACTTGCAGGAAACTAGCTTCAATGCTTTGAATGAAAATTAATCTAATCCTAATTTAAATAAGATTCAAAGAAAAGTAAAGGTTCACGGGTAAGATAAAACAAAGAAAAAACAAGTCAATACTACCCTGAACTCCAATTCTAGTCCAATAAAGCAACAAATCTGATTTAAACCAGCTTCGACCCAACCAATATTCACACAGCTTGAGGTCCGAGATGATGCAATCTTCAAAGGATCAATACACAATGAAATGAATTGAGTGTCACCACCAGCATGCAGATTGAACATAGCGAATTTCAAAAGCCTTATATTATAAAGATGTTCATTGAGTACATGAATTCAAATTTATCCACTCAAGTGGATTACAAGAATAAAGCTCAGAACCATAGAAGCTTGGTTCAAAAATGCCATCCAACTACAAGCAAAAAATGCAAATAAAACTAAAGAGGCTAGCTAAGAGATGGTTTTCGATGATTGTAACTAGCTGATGAGCTACTATTTATACTATTTTTTGGCCTTCATCCAAAGTTACATTTTGCAATTAATTGCTAATTAATTCTATGATGTGCTCCTTGAGATTTCCTTTTAAGTCATACTGCAACCATGCATCATTAAGTCTGCACTACTCTGGCCATGCCTCATAAAGTCTTCATTTCCACGATGTTTGGGAGCTTTGAAACCACCATACTTCATTAAATTTTCACTTCTCTACACAGTCTGGGTTAGCTATTAATTTCATCCATCCACTATCTAGTACACTTGCACTTCTTTTATTTGCATTAAAATTCCATGTTCACCATTACATCCACCATATTCAATATACACGAGCAAGAATTCTACAAAATAATACATGAAAACAAAAACAAGGGTTAGAACTTTAAACATTTTTTTTATTTCTCTAAGTTCTTTTTTTTTTAATTTTAAAATTGGTGGTTAAATCCTTTCGAGTGCCAAGCTGAAGATCATTTTCACATGCTATAGGTTTAAAAGGAAAGGTTTTGGGCCATTGATCTGAAATTTTTTAAACCTTTGTTTTTGTTGTTTAATCTTGGTCGTCCGCATCATTTTGAGATTAAAAGCTGGTCATTGATCTAAAAGCTTTTAAAACCTTGGCTAAAAATAATTTTTTAATTGGTCGTTTAATCTTGGTTGTTTGCATCATTTCGAGATTAAATTTGGGCCATTGATTTGAAAGTTTGACTTTTTTCCATTCAATCTTTTATGTCCGTCATTTTGATATTAAATGCAGGTTGTTGATCTCAAAGCTTTTAAACCTGGTTTTTTGTTGTTTAATCTTGGTCGTCCATGTGATTTCAAGATTAACTACAAGCATTTAATCTAAAATCTTTTAAAACTTTGACTTTTCTATTGTTTAATTTTGGCCATCCATGCCATTTTGAGATTAAATGTAGGTCATTGATCTAAAAGCTTTAAAACCTTACATGAAAATGATTTTTTAATTGGTTGTTTAATCCTGGATTTCTGTATGATTTCAAAATTAAATATGGGTCATTGATTTAAAACCTTGGCTAAAAATGATTTTTAATTGGTCATTTGCATCATTTCAAGATTAAATGCGGGTCATTGATATGAAAGTTTGACTTTTCTTCCATTTAATCTTATACGTCCATCATTTTGAGATTAAACACAGGTCGTTGATCAGGAAGTTTTAAAACCTTGGATGAAAATGATTTTTTAATTGGCCATTTAATCTTGGTTGTTTGCATCATTTCAAGATTAAATGTGGGTGGTCGTTTAATCTTAGCCTTTTGCATCATTTTAAGATTAAATGCGGGCCGCTGATCTGAAAGTTTGACTTTTCTTCCATTTAATTTTATCCATTTGTCATTTCGAGATTAAACACATGTTGTTGATCTGAAAGCTTTTAAAACCTTGGCTGAAAATGATTTTTTAATTGGTTGTTTGCATCATTTCAAGATTCAATGCGGGTTGTCGGTCTAAAAGCTTTTAAAACCTTGTTTTTTGCCATTTAATCCTGTTCGTCCGCTCATTTTGAGATTTAAAGTGGGTCGTGATCTGAAAGTTTGATTTTTTTAAAAGCTCCAAAAAAATATTTTTAATTACTTGAAAAGAAATTTAATTGTCCAAAAATAAATAAAAGCTCGAAAACAATTTTTTAAAAAATCTCGAAAAGAAGATTTTTAATTACCCGAAAACAAATCAATTGTCTAGAAATGAGATTTATATAGCCAAAAAAATTATTCTCTTTTACATACCTAAAATGAATTTCCCAAGATTTACAAAAAAAACTCTCAATTTCTTGGAAAGTCATCTATGTTACAAAGAGGAAAAACAAACCTGCAATACTTAAGCAATTTCAATGCACTAAAGTTGTGGAACATACGAATACAAGTACTCAATAGAAAACTTATTTCGAGCCTAACATATAGGGAAAGGTTAATTGCCACATAAAAAAAGTTCACTAAACACAAACATGATAATAAACATCACAACAAGTTTAAAGCAAGCAAAAATCGATCGGATTTAAAATCTTCCAACTGAAAATAAACAAACCCAAGGACAACAAAAGAAATTTTATCAAAAATTTAAAAGTGGATTCCCATTTTGTGCACATTGGGGTATGTTGTGCAAGCACAACAACATAGCCCAACTAAGATCCAGTTCACACCATCTCATATTAATAATGGACTATGGAAAATACCTTAAGAGGCATAGTCATAATGGATATGTACCTTTTGCATAACAAGAGTAGTGGAGGCCGAAAAACATTTTGTCATGGAATGTGAAGCCTATAAGGATATCAAGATTGCATATGAGGACACTTTAAAATAAACTCACTAATGGAACTTTTTGAAGAATTGAAAACAAAAAAATAGGGAAACTTCTCATCAAAATTAACATGAAAAGAAATACATTCCAAAAGATGATAAGAGGATGTTGAGTTTTTGACTTTGTTGAACAATTTTTTTCTTAAATGTTAAATTTTAGAACTTTGAAATACAAGGTCCAAGGATTGAATCCAAAAGGGAGTAGGCCTTTGGGGCATTTTGGTTTGACCAAAGGGCTTATGCTACCTTTGGGGCATTTTAGTTTGACCAAAGGGCTTATGCTACCTTTGGGGCATTTTGGTTTGACCAAAGGGATTATCCCCTTTGGGGCATTTTGGTTTGACCAAAGGGCTTATCCCCTTTGGGGCATTTTAGTTTGACCAAAGGGCTTATCCCCTTTGGGGAATTTTGGTTTGACCAAAGGGCTTATCCTCTTTGGGGCATTTTGGTTTGACCAAAGGGCTTATCCCCTTTGGGGAATTTTTGTTTGACCAAAGGGCTTATCCCCTTTGGGGATTTTTGGTTTGACCAAAGGGCTTATGTCCTTTGGGGCATTTTGGTTTGACCAAAGGGCTTATCCCCTTTGGGGCATTTTGGTTTGACCAAAGAGCTTATCCCCTTTGGGGATTTTTGGTTTGACCAAAGGGCTTATGTCCTTTGGGGATTTTTGTATTGATTGCTGATTAGGGGAGGTATGATACCAATAATGCCCCAGTTGATGTTTAGCAAATATTTTTGTTTTGATTTTATGTTATGGATGCAATGATGGATGCTATGCCTAGATAATGATTTGATTTTGCTATATGTATGTAATGTGTTGGTGACATGTGCTAGCTAGATGATAGATGTGTTATTATATGCCATGATCTAGATGTATAGATGCACTATGGTGATGTATGCATTTATGGATGCAGTTCTTTTTTTTTTTTTTTTTGAATTTACATGGTGAAATCGGTAGCCGCCACGAATCCGGGCAGGCTGTCCAGCTTTTATGGTCGCCATAGTATTCTGTGCTATCCGCCCCAGAAGTCGCCACATAGATCTTCACACAGTCCGCCCCTATAACCACCATGCCACAATCATTTTAAACCTTTTACACCACTGAAAGCACCAGGAAAGGGACAAGCGTTCAGTCCGATGAGGCCCGAGATTTGAACCTTGGACCTCCGCCCCCTTATGGGGTTTGGATGAACCAATTGGTCTACATCTCAAACCTAGGTGAAGGATTGTAGTTCTTATTGTTAAATGCATGTTTAATTTTGATTTAATTCTAAGCATCTAACTTATATTGTTATGATAAATGAAATGTATGAAATGCATTATGATGGTGATCTAATGTACATGAACCTGTATGCTTTAATCACTTAAAATATAAGGTATGCATGTGATATGAGTTTAACAATCTAATGGGCAACACCACAGAATATATAACAATCATGAATGCAAATAATCACACTGATTATAAGGATTAATTACTTACACCTTCAAATGTGAGATGAGATGATGTGATATGTATATAGTGATTTATGAGATGAAATGATTTTTTGCTATGAGGAGATTTTTGAGGTTTTCCTTGAGACTCAAACACCCTAGTTGCTTCATCAAATGGTTGTATACTGATCATACAGAGCCCTTGAAGGATAAAGCTCTTGTTATGAAGACCTAGATACTCATTATCCCTGTGTGTGAAAATGAATATATTAGATAGAACATAAGCATACCTCAGTGCTAGGTGGGATTCATTCAGCCTATTGTTGTATTGGGGATCCTCAAATGTTTATCCTGATCCTAAGTTGGACTTAGTTGGATTAGACCACTAGGCAATATAGGACACCTAAGGCTAGCTCTTCCACATGCAAACATTGGTCTATACCAAAGCAAGATGCTAATGTGATAGACATATCGTCATGTGTAAGGCTCGTTCACACTGAGAATTCCAAGGATTCAAGTTCAATACTCCCTTCTTTTCTTCATATTTATTAGGGATACTTGCTCATGTTTTAGTGATGAAAATAACTGTTTATTTTGACTTTTTGTTTTCCTTTTGAGCAACGGATTTATGTAGTGATGATCATCACTATTTATTCGTACTTTTGAATTATTTTGAACTTGGAACTTTGATTTGTTTGGGGACTTTGTAGTGATGATAATCATTTGTTTTTGAACTTTTGCTTTTTTTAGGATTTTTCTTGTTTTGATTTAAGAAAGGGATTTCTTTGGGTAGGGCTGAACTTGTCCTTTTGCCATTTCTTAGAAATTTTGAACTGACCACATAGGGGGATGAGCAAGATAAACCTTTTTCACCTTAGAATACCTAATACCGCTTCGTAGCATTCATCTTTCCCTTGTTTCAACTAGGATTTTAGTGTTTTGATTAGTGATAGGATTCTGAGATATACCAGGTACTATCAAAACTAAACCTCACCTATCAAAAGCTAAGACAACTTTCTACAAAGTTTTATAAAACCACTAGGTATGGTTGAGTGACTGGAAAACCCTAGTATATTCCTTATAGCAACAGGAGGGGTTGTGTTGAAAAACACAGTTACACACATGGGTGATGGATGATGATGGATTTTGAAGATGCATGATTGAGGTACAAACATGGTGTCATTTGTAAGATTGTGAACACAACCTACTAGATGTAAGTGCAATGGATGGAAATGCCTAATGCATAATGCAACTAGATGGATGCAAGGTGCGAATGCAATATGTAAATGTTTTCATATTTTTGATGCTTTCAATTGTTTTTGAGTTTTGATTATTATGAATGTTTTTTGAACTTTTGATTTTAAATTTTTTTATGCTTTTATGTTTTGCTTTTGACCAAAGGGCTTTAAGATGCCTTTGGAGCCTTTTGTGAATTTACCAAAGGGCTTTAAGATGCCTTTGGAGCTTTTTGTGATTTGATTTGACCAAAGGGCTTCAAGATGCCTTTGGGGCCTTTTGTGAATTGACCAAAGGGCTTTAATATGCCTTTGGAGCCTTTTGTGATTTGACCAAAGGGCTTAAGGTGCCATTGGGGCCTTGTGTGATCTGACCAAATGGCGTGAAGATGCCTCTGGAGCCTTTTGGTGGTTTGACCAAATGACTTGGAGATGCCTTTGGAGCTTTTTGGTGGTTTGACCAAACAACTTTGAGATGCCTTTGGAGCCTTTTTATGATTTGACCAAATGACTTGGAGATGCCTTTGGAGCGTTTTGGTAGTTTAACCAAACGACTTTGAGATGCCTTTGGAGCCTTTTTATGATTTGATCAAATGGATTTGAGATGCCTTTGAAGCCTTTTGACGATTTTACCAAACGGCTTGGAGATGCCTTTGGAGCCTTTTGATAATTTGTTTTTGATTTTAATGTTTTTTGATTTGTTTGGATTTTTATGATTTCTATTGTTTTTATAATTTTGAAATTTATGAATATTTTTTATATTTTTTTGGTTTTATAGGGGGAAGGTATGATACCTTAGGTGCCCCTAGTGTGCATGTTGCCTACTGAAACATAGTTATATTACTTAGGAAGAGTGACATAAATCAACTCTCCCAATTGGGGCATGGACCTTTGTGGGGTGCCCCTATCTTGGTGGGGAGAAATGAGTGAACCGTCTTCATAGAGCTCATTTCATTCTAAAAGGTCTTGGACCACCTTCTAGAATGATTGGCAATTGTGGATGTCATGACCCTGTATACGATGATATATACAGAAGATGCTTTCATCAGTGGACCCATGCTTGGGATCTCTTTGCTTGACCTCGGGAAACACAAATGTATTTGCCTTGTACAAATTTTGAAATAAAGTTACAGTAGTCATTTTAAATGTGACCACTCATTGACGTGGCTTTCTTAGCCTACGAGGTTGTGACTGACCTTGGGGTCTCAATTGGGATGATGTAGTCTCTATTTTGGTAGGCTAGGGTTTTGTGGATGAACCATTTATAGGAAATTCCCCCATATCTATGAGATCTTGAACTACATGTCTAAATACTTGGCAATCACAAATGCCATGGCCTTGCACTCGATGATAGAGACAATAATGGTCCTCCCTATAACCCTTAGGTTTAGCTCTATTTGGATCTAAAGGTTTTATGTCAGGTAAGGTGATGACCTTAACTTCCTACAACTTTTGTAAGATGTCTGACATAGACTCGTTTAAAGGAGTCCAAATGCGTTGCTACTATTTTGAGTGTTTAGCCCGCTCTGGTCTAGCCTGGTAACTAGATTGAGCCATAGGCATTTTTATTGTTGGCTTAGGGGGATCCTCTTGCTTTTTGGGTGCAAGGGGTGGATTATTGACTATGGTCACTTGTTGGTTGATAATTTGAAGTTTCTTTTTATTGAGCATGTTGTGTACTATGGCTTTGAAACCTCAACATGATTGAATATCATGCCCATTTTGCCTATGATATAGACAATGTGACTCTTCCTCATACCCTCAAGGTTTAGGATGATTTGCATATAAATGTTGCACCTCCGGTAGGGTGATGGCATTTGCGGTAATTAACCAATTGAAAATCGATAATGCAGGATTAGGCAATGAGGGATTCTTGCTAGGTTGGTGAGGCAGTAGAGTTGATGCTTGCTCTAGTTGAGTATTTTCCTATGGATGCATAGGAGGTGGTTTGATATTTTTTTTTTTTTTGAATTTACATGGTGGAATCGGTAGCCGCCATGAATCCGGGTAGGTTGTCCAGATTTTTATGGCCACCATAGTATTCTACGATGTCTGCCCCAGAAGCCACCACACAGATCTTCGTGCAGTCTACCCCTATAACCACCATGCCACAATCATTTTAAACCTTTTACGTCGCTGAAAGCACTAGGAAAGGGACAAGAGTTAAGTCCGACGAGGCCCGAGATTTGAACCTAGGACCTTCGCCCCCTTATGGGGTTTGGATGAACCAATTGGTCTACACCTTGGACCTAAGGTGGTTTGATCTTAGATGAGGGTGGCTTCCATAATTCCAAACTCTCAAGCTGGTTCATGATAAAGTGCAATGCCTCATTTTGTTTATCCATTTGGACCTCTATATTATAGAGGTGATTTTGCATATGCTCCAATACTGATAAGGCTCCCATGTGTATTTCTATCGATTGGTTTGAAATACCATTATCTAATGAAAGAGGCAAAAGAACATGTGCTAAATATCTACCAGGTAACTCTAAGTCAATGATTTCCTTCATTTGAGTCAATGTGGAGGATTCATGGTGACCCATTTTGATAGTGGCATTCTCATGCTCATGTTTATGACTTAGTTCATATTTCTATCTTACTTGGTGGTGTTGAACTGTGTCAACTTTGGTACCTCTAGTATGATGTGGAGGAAACACCTATTCTTGTTCTTGAGGAGGCATTATGAGAAGTGAGTTAAGGGTGACTAAAGCCAATGGTTTTTATCCCTTAAATGAGGAGGCAATATGATTGCTCCACATCTTGTTTTATCTTCTTTAGAGTCACTTGCTCCTCTACTTTGTTATTGACCATTGCCACAAACTCCTAAGAAGGCCCTTTTTCTTGTATCTCACCAACCTTATTATAATACTTGAATGGCTCAGGGTTGTGGGGGACCACATACACTTGTCCTTGGTGTATGAATTTTATGTTTTAGTGCACTATGGAAGGTATGCATTCCATATATCTCATCCATCGTCTACCTAGAAATATGTTATACTACCTCTCACCCTCCAAAATATGGCACAATGTAGGTATTGTCTTTACCCCAACTTATATAGGTAGGATTATTGTGCCAATTGTTGAGGAAGTGGCATCAATAAAGGCTCTCAATGTGAATTTTGAGTCCGTAATTCTTGAATATTGTAAATTTAAATACTTCAAGGCTACATCCGTGATGATGTTGATAGATGACCTAGTGTCAATCAAGACTCTCTTGTATGGAATATGATTGATGCTTTCTATGATATGTAGTGGAGGATTGGATTCATCTCGAGAGATTGGCTTAATCTCTTGTGTGTAAAAGGTAATCACAGGGTCCTTTTTTAAGTGAATTGAACTCATTGTTGGCGTGGACCATGATAGATTATTAGATTTAGTTGATCTCTTCAATATGTGGGACTGATCAAGGCATATTTTTCTTCCTTTTGTAGTATTGATCATATCGATAAAACCCTCATTATGCGGGGATAAATGCACCTTGTTGACCTACTCAACTTGATTATTGTTGGCCCTTTGATTGGGAAGATAATTTTTTAATATGTCAATGTTCTGCAATTCATTCTTATCCAACATATTTTGCACTACATTCTTGAACGCAACACAATCCTAGATATCATGGCCATTTTGCCGATGATAAACACAATAGAGATCTTCCCTATACCCCTTAGGTTTGGGGCAATTAGGATCTAGGATGCGCTCCTTAGTAAATTTTGTAACCTTGGCCTCACAAAGGATATTGAAAATTGATGCCAAGGATTCAAGCAATGGCATATAGTTATGAGGGGGATGTTTCTGTTTGCCCCTGCCTTGATTCCTATTGTGTTGGTCATAATGCACAAGAGGAGGTTGAGCATGATAGTTCTCTTGTTTTTGGCTATGTGTTGCTTTTGGAACATTTAACACAATCTGGTTGACATGCACAGGTTCGGTCTATTGTGGTTGATGTTGCGTGCTCTTGTTCCATTCTTTCTCACTACAAAACTTTAGGTCTCCTTCTTCCAGCTTTATATCTTTAATAAGCTTAGCTTGAGCCAAGGCTTCTTCAAATGTATCATATTGATGTAGTTGTAATAGTAACGAGATGTGTTTGGCATAACTTTTTGTGAACATTCGGATTAGCTCTTCGATCAAGATGGAAAATGATAATTTTGCCATGATTTTACTCCATCTATAGGGTTGTACACCATTGTATTGAAACTCTTGGTCCCATTGATTGTTTTGGTTTTGTAGACATAATTAAAATCATTTAAAGTATATGCATATATATACAAGTACAAGCTTTACTATGCAATATGGTATAAAATATTGTACCTCATTTTAATGATTTTGTATCTGAAGTATTACATGTTTGTGTTAAAAACTATAATATAATTTCAAAATCATATTGATAGATAAAATAAATAAATATGTTTATCGCGTTCTTTTTTAAATGTTTTTTCCTTTCTTTTAAGAAATTCATTGTTTGCCTTCTCTTAAAGTCAAAATTTGATTTCACTAATAAAAAAACAAAAATATGTTAAAGGGTGATTTCATTTTTGTTTGATTAACTATAGTTATTTATATTTAAATGACTTATGAGTTCAAGAGCAACATATTAAGGTAGGTATGTCCTTTAAAACAACTAATAATAGGTCTTCAATAATTAACACATGCAAACATTTTTTGCTTAATACATTGATTGTCACACAATGAAGAGTTGTGAAATAAAGGAAAATAAGAATTTTTTTTTCAATGAGTTTAAACATGTTTTTATGAGGGATCTTGATCTTCTCATTTTAAGTGGTGGGGTTTGAACCTTGGACCTCTCAAAATGAGGTCAAAATCCTTACCACTGTAGTAAGCTTGCATCTTAAAATAAGTACTTATAATTATGAAATAATTTTTAATAGGCCATGTAACACCTAATCTACTTATTGTGCTTAGTGGTTTAAAATCGCTAAATGTGACCAATATTTTAAATTGAAACATCACTTTTATTATGAGCATGCATTTTTTCCTTTGTTATATCAATGAATTTATGCAAGATGCATTCCAATATCCATGATAAGATTATTCCTTCCATTTTATTTTTATTTTTAAAAGTTAAGTTGAAAAGTATCTACAACTCATGTTCTATTACTCGATTCATTAGGAGAGAAATATTGCAAGTTTTCATTGTAATATCTATAGAAGATAGTACTATAAGCTCCTCAAATAGATTTTCCTTTGCATGATAATGAATTGTATGGTTAAAAAAAAAATTCATGCTTGAACCTCTAAATTACTTTCCATTATTTTGTATATTGATTTTTATTAGTTCTTATAGCGTTTTGAAATTAACTTAATATTTTTTTATTGAGGTTAGTGTGAGAAATATTTTTGACCATGCTCAGGGTTGGGTATCCCCATCCCAACCATGACCTTTGATAAGGGTGGGAGTTGAGTTTATCAATAGGGACCATACACACACACACCCCCTTACACATTTGCCCACGCCACGGTTTGAACCTTGAACCTTTCAAAGAAGAGCCAAAGCTCGAACCGTTACAATGTCCCCTTGAGACAACTTAATATTTTTTAACTAATAAAGTTTTGTATTGTGTTTTTCCTTTTTTTTTGAGTAATACTTCTTATACACATCCACCATGGGGATTGAACCTGGGTCACATCACCGATAATGCAAGTGGCATCCTTTCCAGTAGGCCAAACATCCATTAAAGCTTACACTGAGGAAGGTCGGAGTAAGCACCATCGCGCAAATCCCACCGCAAGATAAAGTATTCGTCAATGAATACTTGTAAATTCTTCAGTCCTACGAACCTGTGGTGAATCACACTATTGTGAGAGTGGGTAATAGGTACATCAAAGTGGATTTTTTGGTGGAGGTATTTCGAAGAACATTTGGATTGCCCAAGGAGGGAGCTTTGGTTTTGAAGAAGATAGTAGATCCAATGGAGGCACATAGGCTGATTACAACACTCACATTAGTGAAGTCACCTGTGGCAACCAAGATTTCTAGTACTAGAACTCATGAAATTAAGTAGAGCCAGTTGAATACTGATGAATTGGTATGCACAATGAATATTTTCATGGCTCGCTTGTCAAGAGAATCACGAGCTTCTGAAATGCCGATTTGGATGGCCCAATATGTGGAATGTGTCTATAATGGAATAAAGTATGACTAGGAAACCTATTTAGAGGAACAGAAGTAGAAGTTACTAACAACCAGGAGGAAGACTTTCACCATGACTTTCTAAGCCATTGCTCTTCTATTAGATGCAGTATCTAGAATGGGTATTTCCTTTCCTAGTAGGACTCAACCTCGAGATTTGTTGCCAAATCAACCTACCATACTGCGTTGGGCAATGATTATACCTCTATCGAAGGCAACTCCAGATAAATTGAAGGCCAAGAAGGGCACAAAACAACCAATACCTCTGATGCAAGAAGAGGCTAAAATTACATCTGATGAAGATGTTCATCCTTGGAGGAAAATAAGAAGAAGTTGGAACCTACTTTAGAACAACAGGCACAGGACCAACAACTACAAGAGCAACCAACCTCTTTTGAAGAGGAGAGAGTAGAACGACAATATAATCCTATAAAGATTCAAACATGTAGGCAACGAGAGAAACAAAATAAACCCATGTAAAAAGAGCAATCCAAGTCGATGCCAAAGGAAGGGTACTCAGACTCGAAAGGGTTGGATTTGCTGAATTTTAATATACCTAGTTTAGAGGAAGTAGGAGGAGCAATGAGATCTTCAATATTGCTTCAAACCTTCGATTTCAAATTTTTGGATTCATCCAAATATTTGGTAGGAAAAGCAATGGTACCACCAACCTTGGAAGCAACAGCAGTGGTGGTAGTTCCATTTGAGGAACCCAAGGAAATAAAGAAAATAAAGATCATGATGCGAGGTGGTAACAACCAATAGGATCATGCAAGTACACAACCACCATAGAAAAATTTTGTTCCTAACCAGATAATTGCAACACAAAGTGGAGTGCAATCAAACCCATAGGAGGAAGGGTTGGCAAAAATGTAATAGGACTTACCTAACCCACAAGAGGAAGTCCAAGCACCGGTGATAGAGCAACAGTCTCTATAGGAGATCGCTAATATTGAGGAGATCAGATTACTTGAAGGAGAGATAAACAAAATAGTAGCACACATTCTGCTACAAGAAGAGAAAGTAGCCAGTGTGATCAAAGAAGTTGGAGAAAGTTCACATCCATAGAAAGAGGAAGAAGAAGAACAGACCCCACCACAAGATAATACTACAGAGCTTCATACAAGATTTTTAGTTGAAGTACCTCGCTTTGGTATTTTAAGGGATGAAAGTGAAAATACTGATGATCAGGTGGAGCACTTATTTTAACAAGATAGCAAAATATTTTCCAGTTCCATGTTGCAATTTTGTATTGGTAGTGTTGGGCAGCTAAAACAGTGGAGGGAGCAAACCTTCACTGAATTGGAGAAGATTATGGAGTGGATGTGCAATGAAGATTGTACCAAGCATATAGTCCACATTCATGCACAACACCCATGGTTGTTACCTGAAGGAGAGGTAATTATGATGTTAGGAAGACAAGATTTACTAGAGGGTGTGAAGACCAATTATCATAAATTTCCACGAGTATACTTGGATAAGGCAACCTGTCAAAATTGTCCATTGAACACAGTGGGTACAAAATTTCAAAGAGTACCTTCGGAATTGACCTTCACCTTGAGAAAATTGAATTTCCTAACATACTGGATCGAGTGGCTCAGCTTGGGTCTTGAACATATTTATCAAGCCAAGGAAGCACAACGAGAAGAAGTGGAAGCTACTCGAAAGGAAATAGTTACGATGGAAGAAGAATTGGTATGCAAAAAAATAGAGGCTGAGGAGAGATTAAAAAAGGTGGAAACAAAATGGGCTAGCATCAAGCAGGATTATGAGGATAAGTTACGCTCACAGGAGGAGGAAAAGCAGCTTATGATCCAACAAGCGGATGAATGCACGAAGTAGTTGGAAGCTCAGCTATCAGCATAAAATGAAAAATTGGCTAAATAAAATCAGTTAAAGGCAGTAGAGGAACAACTACAGGAGAGGAACCGTAAAGTTGAGGAGATGGCAAAGGATACCAAGTGCTACAATAATATCATCATGGATCATAAGGCTCGACTCAAGGCTAAAAATGAGTGTATTGTAGCTTATGAAGCTAACATGCATCATAACCTACATGTCATTACAAAAAAGAATGAGGCGTTATCCGTAGCAGCCAGAACAAAAGCCTTATTGATAGAAAATTTACGCAAGGGAGCATCTGAGTGCAAGAAGGAGTTAGTTTCACTTCTAGTTATTGTAGAAGAGAAAGCCAATGATTATGGGTTAAAAGCCCTGTAAGTCAGTCAATAAGCAGCTCGCTTGAAGGATGAGCGTACTACTTTACGTATGTAGCTTGATGAGTACCACCAAGGTTCATCGGTCAAGACCAAGAAGACTGAGTTGATGAGGAAACCAATTGATTTATAGGGAAGGGCAGATGTAGGCAGCAAATCCACCTCCTAGAAGAAGAAATGATTCTTGGATTTACACAATTTTGTTTAGTTTTGCTCATTTTTATTAAAATGTACAAGTGTCAAAACGTACAAGTAGGTTTAAAACGTACAAGGTTTGCAAATGTACAATGTGGAATGTCAATGAAATTAGGAGAAATGTGCATTTAGGGTGAATTTGATAAAAATTAAATTAGACTTAGTAAAACCTTGTAGTGATTTTTTTTGAGTTAATTTGGGATGATAGTTGTAAATAATGTGATGTCTCAGAAACCGCTTTGGAATGGTCTGGGCATACATTATATAGCCCCCCATTCAATTTTTTAGGTTGTTCATTTATAGATCAAGGTGTTCATTCATTCATGGAGTTATTGATTGTTCATGGGAAAGTTGCATATTGTTCATTATTGATGTCTATTATTGCTGAGTATATTGTTGTGATCAATGATGATGGATATATTGTACAATAAGGCTTATAATCTAAATATAATAACAATTTTCTTTGTTTCCCTATCCCTATGAATTCCATTTGTACATTTTGATTATTGCAGGTTGTGTAATTGATGTTTGGGTGCATAAATTGTCATGTTAAGTTAATGAAATTGCACAAAGAATGATTTTGATCATCTTACAAGCTTAGGGTGAGAATATGAATTGATTGCATGATGTATTACAACTATACAAATATGTTTCTAAATAATTGTATAATTTTTGAAAATGCTCTTGATGATTGTAATTCATTGCCATTGAATTAAGGTTTGCATGTTGTAAGGAAAGTGAGCAATTGTCATAGAGAAACATCCCAAAACTTTTCTTGAGAGGAATGGTTGTGTAGGCTGATAGATCTGAGTATAAGTTGCAATAAGGGTTCTTACAAATCGTACACAGGCTGTACCAAATCATACAAGTGGTTGTTTACCTGATTTGGTAATAAAAGTTGCAAGACAAAGCCTGTCAAATAAGGGAAAATTGCTATTTCAGAGAATCGATTACAAAACTGATCGGTTTGACTTACAAAACCACTTCCAGTGAATTGACTAAGTACCAAATCATACAAGTTACAATTTTTTACGATTTGGATCATACAACTGTATGATTTGGTGATCGTACAAGTTGTTTGGCAAACTGACATGTTGTAGAAGGTAAACCGTACAAGTTGTACAATTTGGGCAAGTTGGGTTTGAGACTTTGGAAATCATTTCTAGGCCTTCTAAATCACCTCCCCTTCTAGGAATACTAGACCCCTATGCTACAGACCCAAGGTATGGGATGACATATTTTTTGGAAGGCTTTAATGATTATAACTCTAAAAGAGGAAAACACTTATAATATTTTTGAGTTAGAAGTTTTTAAACCTTAAGGGAATTGATCACTATAAAAGATCTATTAGCATGGGGTTGATTTTCAAGGAAACTAAACTAAGATTCAAGCTCTAAATAAAGAAGGCTAGGCTAGGCAAAAGCTTTCAAAGATCTTAGAAAAGTGGAATTGAAACAGGGCATAATTGGAGATCTGATTTGAAGCCAGTAGAGAATTTATTAAAGCTCTTGAAGATTCTAAAGAAACTGGATAAATTGAATTTAAAAACTACTAAATCCCCATGGGATGAAGTTAAATCAAAATTATTGTATCTAAGTATGCAACATACTCCTTTTTAGTCCAAATTTTGTAATATATAGGTGTTGGAAGTGATTTTTCTCCTCTACAAATGTAAAAGGTTTGGGACCCTTTCAAAACCCCTTCATTTACCATAATTAAAATAAAAACAACTTTCAACACTTTTATTAAATTTAATATTATTTCACACTTAATAAAACTTTTGATCAATGCTTTTAATACTTCAAGCAATTAGGTAAGTTGTCAATACTATGATTTATAAGTAAAAGTAACTTTAAGTTCTATGAGTGTTGTATTGGAATTAAAATACTTTTCCTTGAATGTTTTTAATTATTTATGCATGATTTTGTTAATACTCTCTAAATTGAATAGTAGCTAAATAGAAAATATTTATTTTGATGATCCAATGACACAAAATTCATAAACTAAATTTACATCTAGGTTTCAATATTTCGAGATGATATCTAAAAAGGTAAAAAAATAAAATAATTTTTAATGTTTACGATTCTAATAAGAAATGTTATTTATCTAATATATGTTTATCTAACCATAAATGATTCTATTCATCCAATATATGTTTATTTAACCAAAGACCATATGAGACTACCTTCGTAGAGGACACTATTTACTTAATATATGTTTATTCAACCAAGCTTTGTTTACCAAAATATAGTGTTCAACTTTGGATTCGAACCTTAAACCTGCTATTTAGAGTTCAAAGTATTATTATTAAACCTAATCAAATTAATTAAGAATTCAATTATTAAAATGATTTATAATAAATAAAATACAAAACTCTTTATGTAATATTGTTCTTCACCTAAACTTCATGGTGGTTGGTGGTCAAAAATATCTATCACAAATATTAAAAAAAATAAAAAATATTACCCTACTTATTTCCATAAAATCCAAAATTTATATAAATACATTGTTTCCAAACTTCTAGAATTTCATTAACAAAAATATTTTTAAAATTTAAGTCTACCGTATTTTAACTAAAAGCAAAGAAATTCGATTTGATTTTAAATGTCTACACCAATTTATATATAAATATCATTAAAATGTTAAAATACTAATTGACCTTCACACCTTGGGTATCATCTCTATATGTTCAGGTTCCAGTGTTTTAATAAAAAAAATACTTCAACATTATTGTTTTTATATTTACTAATCATATAATTTAATTTATAAATTAATGTTAGTGCGTATTTTATATATATTTTATTTATATATATCTTGCTATTTTAACTATGGAGACTTTTAGAAGAGTTGGTTTGGTAGATATAATTGGAAAAAAAATACATCTTTTGCCTAATGTAAGTATGATTGTGAGATATGATTATGGATTAGCGTTGTCATTATAAATTTTAGTTTGTTGAGTAAAGACAAAATCATTTGGACATGACCGTTCAATGAATTAAACATAAATAGTAGGTTATACAAGGTTATTGGTAAGACCTTTTGTCCAATGTGGGATATGAATTTGACTGACACTGCCACTATAAACCCTAACGTACTCAATAAAGACAAAATCAATACATTGACAGTTCAATGAATCAAATTAAGACAACCCGCCACAAAACACTTGGTCTTGACCCCACTGCTCAATTGTACTATTATTATAATTAACCAAAATAGCCATGATAAGTAACAATAGATACCTCCTTTAGATGCTTCATCAAAATTCAATCTGACCAACTCCACTTTGGGTGGTTTTCACTTTATATTCTTTGCATTCTTTTTGTTTTTATTGTATCCAATATCATAATTCCATTTGATGACTTGACTCCATCTATCAAGGCTCTCTACTTCAAGATTAGGGATTGGATGAGTTGTTAAGGTTGGTTTAGATTCCTCTATGGCTAAACTAATCTTCCTTTTCATTAACTCTAATTGCTTTCCTTTCTTTTAAATATTCTTCTATTCCTTTCCATCCATATTGTCCAAAGTATTATATCCAATGTATCTCAGATTGTTAGTAACACCTCACTTTTAAAAGTACCCTATTATTGCTTTAACCATTCATCACCATGCATTTACCAAACATATTAAGAATGCATTGCCATAGTTCCTAGATAATTGAATAGCATCCCAAGAGATAGTATCTACTCTCCTCCTCTTTTTTACATAGAACACATTATGAGGGGCGATGAAAATCACTTTTTCGTATGTTATCTTAAGATAACAAATTTCTATGGCGTACTAGCCATACAAACATTTTGACTTTTGGAATGCTTGGGCTATCCCAAATATCTCTCCATATTCTTGTGGTATATTTATTTTTTTGGTGTTTTACGTTATATCCACTTCTTGTTGTGAATTCTCTTGAGCTATTCAACTCCCAAATCAACTAATTATTGTCTCCCCTCAGAATAATTGTTGTTATATTTTTCTCAATTGCCTCCTAACAACTATGTTTGGTATACTTGTAACAAAATATTCTTGCCATCTGTATCTTCCTTCCTAATTCTTGTACACAATGTTTGAAACCCTATCACCATATTTATCTTGAAATAACCTCCTCCATGGTTTCAAAATTGGATCTTAGATTGAATGATTTTTTTATCACACCAAGTTTTTATCCAAATAGAAATTTCTCTCTAGCTTCCACCACCCATATTAGGCTTTTAATCACTAGAGCAATTGATTTTTTTAAACCTTTTTATAGTGTAGAACTGTCTAGTAGTGAGAATGCAATAAAGATTAAGCTTGGGTCATTGGGCTCAATGTACTCACTTGAAATAATTATTGCCTATTGTGTTTGACTCTTTGTACAATCTCCAAATTACTTTTCCCCTTAGAGTTAAGTTTGCATCCATACGAACTCTTAAAACTAAGACCTCCCTAAGTTTTATCATCACACATCTTGCTCCATTTCACCAAAGGTAATTTAATTTTATCATATAATCCTAACCACAAAAATGATTGCATAATATATATCAAACATTTTTCTACCAATTTTGGCATAATATACAAGGAAATATAATATGTTGGAATGACTTATAAGACTGATTTAATTAGCTACACTCTTCCTTCTAACGATAATCGTCTACCTTTCCATGTTGGTAGTTTATTCTAAACTTTACTTATAACTCGATTCCACAGTTCTATCCTCATTCTCCTCGGGCATCCCTAGATATGTTGTTGGTAAATTTACTCTTCCATTTGATGTAACTTGCATATCCTTACTTTGATTTTAGTTGGAGTGCTTAGAAAATAAATTTTGGAATTTGTCTTATTAACTTTTTGTCATGACACTCTTTCATATTCCTTTAATAAGTTATTCAAATCTTTGGTCTCGTTTTTCCTACCCTCCCATAAATGGATGTATCATCTACAAAATATTGATGGATTATATATACTTAAAATTTTATTAAATTTATATCATTATATAATACAACTTTTAACATGTCCCAGTGGGGATAGCGCAACATTTAGGGCTTTGGCCTCTCTTTGGGAGGTCCAAGGTTCAAAATACGATGTGTATGTGTGTAATTCCAAAAACAATTAAGACTAAACTAAAATGAGCTGGAGGAAGAAATAACAATAGATTGGGGACTTTTCAGAGCTACATGAATCAAATTAGTTGGCCAAGGAGAAAGGTGAGATGGACTCCTCCCATCAGAGTGGGTAAAAATGAATTTTTATGGAGCCTTTAAAGGTAAACTAGGGAAGGTTGGAGGGGGAGGGTTCTAAAATCTAGCTAGTAGGTGTAATGATTTCTTGTTATGCAATGAACTTTGACCATGCATCAAACCATGTAGCATAGGCAAGAGCCATGATTATAGATAAGATTAAGACTTGCAAAAATGATAAATGTTAAGAAGCTTATAGTGTAAGTGAATTTTATGAATATCATTAATAGTTTGAATGTCAAGCAAACCGCTAGTTGGAGCACTGAAAGTATTATTCAGGATGTAGTGAATATACTATCAAGCATGGAGTCATTTGTGGTCCAACACATTGACAAGGAAGGTAATGCTATGAACATGGGAGTTCCGATGGATGGACCCAAGGTATGAAATGATGTTTTCCCAAAGGCTTTAATGATTATAACTCTAAAAGAGGAAAACACTTCTGATGCTTATGAGTTAGAAGTTTCAAAGCCTTAGGAGTTGATCATTGTAAAAGATCTATTAGAATGGGGTTGATTTTTAAGAAAACTAAACTAAGATTCTGGATCTGAATAAAGAAGGTTAGACTAGGCCAAAGCTTCCAAAGATCTCAAGATGAAGTTAAAGTGGGAAAAAATTGGAGATTTGATTTGAAGTCAATAGAGAAATGATTAAAACTCTTGAATATTCTAAACAAACCAAATGGATTGAATTTAAGAAATACTAAATCCCCATGGAATAGAGTTAAATCAAAATTGTTGTATCTAATTATGCAACATGCTATTTTTTAATCTAAAATTTGTAATATGTAGGTGTTGGAAGTGATTTTTCTCATTTGCAAATGTAAAAGGTTTGAGGCCCTTTCAAAACCCTTTCATTTACCATAATAATAATAATAATAATAATAATAAAATACAACTTGCACCCGAGGGCTAGGTGGATTGGTAAGTGCTTGTCTGACCAAACATTTACCAAGAAGACATCCGGGTTCAAACGTCGAAGGTAGTATTTTTTGCAAATGTCGTAGTTTGATCTAAATCCTCTGAGTGCATGCCAAACTGATGATGATGGTACGAAACCCGACGATCGATGGTCCCCTTCATGTCGAGTCAACAATAATGAAGCAGAATAGGTTTGATGGAAGCAACCCCTTTAGTTTGAACCCCGCACTTATCAGTTACTAAAAAGAGTGTGGTTGAGACCAACTCTCCTATGTAACCAAAAAAATAATAAAATAATAAAATACAACTTTCAACATTTTTATTAAAATTATATCATTTCACACTTAATAAAACTTTTGATCCATGTTTTGAATACTTAGGCAATTAGGTAAGTTGTCAATACTATGATTTATAAGTATAAGTGACTTTAAGTTCTATGAGTGTTGTATTGGAATTAAATTTTAAGTTCTATGAGTGTTGTATTGGAATTAAAGTACTTTTATTTGGGTGGCATTAGCTCAATCGATTAGATTCCTCAACATTTCAAGGAGGAGACCCAAGTTTGAATCTTGCCAAATGATACATGGATAATATCCAAGCTTTTTTGAGGGACTGCCCAAACTATCGAACTCATTTCGACCATATCTCACTCATCCGGACTCGAATTGAGCTGAAATTTTGAGGGTAGATGCCTGAAAAACCCTAGAATGTCTCCACCAATTTTCATATCATTTGGAGCAACACAGATCCTAGCGCATCCCTATGTGTGAACAACATATTTTGCAAGCGACTATGCGAGGGTTTCATCTGGGTTGAGTGCAAGCAGCTCCAGAGGTTGGTTTTTAGGGCCTTCGGGCCCTAGCGGCCAATATTTTTGTGGTTTATGCTCAATATTTTAGTAGGAAATGTTGCAAGAGATACAATATGGGTTAGAAATTTATCTTTCAACAGATCATACTATGAACTTGAGTGACAACGGCTTCCAATTTGTTGCACAAAAGAAAAGTGAAAACCATACCTTTCCACGGCATCTAGGGCAAGGATTAAAGAGATCACGAAATAAGTTTCAAGTAGTTGATCAAAAAATGGCTCATATCTCAAGTGAATCTGGTGCTAAGGTGCACCCACAAAATAATTCTACTGTGAAAACCCCTATCAAGGGTAAGAATTTCGAAGACTCGGTCCCAAAAATGAATTTTAGGGATGCCCTTCATGGTGGACAGCCTTAGCCCAATGCTAATATCAATATTAGGGCTTCCCATAAACCTCTAAGAATGCCTAAGATTGATCCCAAGAAAATGGAGTCAGGATGTCTTAAAGCAGTGATGGAACTCCTATTGTTAAACTTGATATGGGTAACATTCAGAATGGCATTGAAGATTTGGAAAAAAAGGGACTAATTTGTCGGTTCGTGGGTTTTCGTCCGAGTCTATCTGCTTTCAAATTCTGGGCTGCAAAAAGCTAGAAAACTAAAGGTGAGTTACAAATCTCTATCTATCCAAATGGTTATTTTCTTGTTTTATTTGCTAATAATGATGATAGAGAGAAAACTTTTCAAGGGTGTCCTTGGTTTTTTGGAAGGGCAGGGCTTTTCATGAAGCCCTGGCATACTAAATTTAAAGCCAAAGAAGAGATGCCTTCTATAGCTCCCATGTGGGTTAGACTCTTTGGCCTCCCTATTGAATTTTGGAATCCTACTATTTTTTTCTTCAATTGGAAACTCTTTAGGAACTTTTATGATGATTGTTGATTGTACTCAAAATTTTGAACATATTATTTATGCTCGGATTTGTGTTTTAATGGATTTTGACAAACCCCTACCTAAAAATATGACTTTACAATTTTGGGAAGACACTTGGGAGCAAGTAGTGGACTATGAGAACATTCCTTTTCGTTGTAGAATTTGCCATGAATATGGTCATTTGGCCAGTGCTTGCCCAAATAAAATTCCTGATCAAAAGAAAGAAGATATAAACTCAGCAAGTTTCCAAATACCTAAGAAGAAGAACACTCGAAAAAACCAGTTATGAAGGATCAATCAAAGTCATCTGCTAATATGTTTGAAATCCTTTCCACAAATGATGTCCCAAGTGAGGAAGAGGAAATAATGGAAACTGAAATCTTAGAAACACAATTTAAATATGAAGGGAAGAACTCGGAGACAAACCAACAAATCAAAGGTTTTCAATAGAAAAAAAATAGGAGAAAATTTACACAAGAAAAACAATATTTCAAATGTCAAAACTTCAAATAATGCAGGTCCCAATATAGACTCCGTTGAACCATCTAGTAAAATTTTGGCTGTGTACGAGCATTCTTCAAGGTTAGAAGCCATCTCAGATTCAATTTGAATAAGTCAAGAAAAAGGGAAAAAAAAATGAAGATGGATTCTAATCAAAAAGTAGGTCGTAAGACCAATCAATATCATATGGTAAAAGAAGGTGAAAAGCTTGTAGAGGAAGGTAATATTAATGCCCTTCCCAACTTTTTTATCCTTGGTATTAATGAAGATCATCACTTGGAATATTAGAGGACTCAAAGGGAGTCTTTAAAAACAAAATGAAATTAGAAGAATGATTCAGGTAAATCATCCACATCTTGTTTTCCTTCAAGAAACAAAGATGTCAATGGAGGATATGGACTTAATTGCCAGTAAAATTTGGCCAATTGGAAAAGTGGTTTCCCTCGGTTCCCAAGGGACTTTGGGTGGCATTGCTTGTCTTTGGGATCCAAAAGATGTAGTTATTCACCATATGGTTGGCAGTTGGGGTTTGTTGGCTATAGCTATTCAAAGTAGACATTCCAACCAGATTATGCTCTGCATTACTGTTTATGCTCCGACTTCTTTGGAGGAAAAAAGAAGACAATGGAAGGATATTACTCATATGATCTCTCATTTTCCTAAAGCTTGGATCTTGATCGGAGGAGATTTCAATACCATCCTCTCTATGGATGAGAAAAGGGGGGGAAATAGAAATTTAGACAAAAGCGCTGACCTCATGAGCAAATATATTGCAAACCTCCATCTTGTGGATATCCAACCAGATAATGGCCTTATGACTTGGTCTAACGAAGGCAAGGCTTAGCTTGTATAATGGAGAGATTGGATAGGTTTTTGCTCTCTGAAAATTTCTTAATCCATGGTCACATTCCTAAAGTGAAGACTCTTAATAATGCTGGTTCGGATCATTGGCCAGTTATGGTGGAAATGTGGAAAACCAATGTGATTTTCTCTCCTTTTGTTTTCAATTAATGTGGCTTAGAGACATTTCCTTCAGACCTCATGTGCAACAATGGTGGAAGGAAGGTAAACCTAGGCATGGGACTAAGATGTTCTATTTTTCCAAAAGACTGCAATACATTAAATCCAAAATCAAGACTTGGAACTAGAAAGAGTTTGGGGATGTTCATAAAAAAAACATGAAGTTATTGCTCATATTGAAAATTTGAATAAGAAAATCCGTTTAGATGGCCTCACAGAGAAGAGAAGTGCGGATGAAATTAAACTCACAACTCGGTTAGAGGAATGGGAAAAAAGAGAAGAAATCTTATGGAAGCAAAAATCTAGAATTCAATGGCTCAAAGAAGGAGATCGAAACACAAATTTCTTCCACAAATCTCTTCTAGCTCGAAGATCTCACAACTTTATTTCTTCCTTAAAATCAGATTCTGGAGATGTTGTTTATACTTGGGATGGCATGAACTCTATTGTTGTTGATTACTTTTCCAATCTTTTTGTTGCTACTCCCCTTGAATCAACTTCACAATATAATGTTCTTCAATCAATCCCTTCTCTTATCACTTCTAAGGAGAACTCTATTTTGACTACTCCTATTACTATCAATGAGCTTCAAAAAGTAGTTTTTAAAATGCAAAAAGGGAAAACCCCGGGTCCTGATGGTTTTCCTATTGATTTCTATCAAGAGTTATGGGATATCCTTCATGTTGATTTATTAGAGGTGGTGGAAGAAGCCAAGAAAGCCAAAGAAATTTTAAAGGTTATCAATAAAACTTATATTACTCTTGTTCCAAAAGCTCAAGAGGTTTATCATATCTCGGCTTTTAGACCTATTGCTTTATGTAATGTTCTTCTCAAAATCATTACTAAATCATGGCAGAAAGGTTGAAGCCTCTTTTGCATAAGATTATTTCCCCAGAGCAAGGGGGTTATGTGAAAAGACGTCAAATAGTAGAGATAATTCTTGCTCAGGAATCCATCCATTCCATGGATATGCAAAATTCTCCTTCCATGTTCATTCGGTTAGACTTATCCAAAGCTTATGATAGAGTGGATTGGCACTTCCTTATCAAAGTTTTGAGGCAATTTGGTTTCTCTAAGGATTGGATGGATTGGATTATGGGATGTGTCTCTTCAATGTCCTACTTAGTTCTTATCAATGGTAGGCCTTCTCAGTCTTTCCCAACTTCTAGAGGTATTAGGCAAGGTGACCCGCTATTCCCTTATTTATTCACCATTCTTGCTGAATGTTTGGGTAGGACTATAACCAAAAAGAGGGAAAACAAAACCCTTGAGGGAGTTACCATTGCTCATGGAGCTAGACCTATCTCTCATCTTCAATTTGTGGATGACTCTACTCTTTTAGGTAAAGCTACGAGTTAAGGAAGCTTCTAATATTAAGCAAATCATTAGTTGTTTTTCTAAGGCTACTGGGCAGTTGATCAATGAAGACAAATCTAAAGTTATTTTCTTTCACTGCTCTGCTAGATAGGAATCCATGGTCTTGGATAAACTAAGATATAAGAAGACCTCTCTTCCAATCACTTATTTAGGTATTCCCATAAATATTCAAAGGCAAAAAAATAAATATTGGAATTGGTTGTTGGACAAAGTCAAGAAGAAAATTGGAAAGTGGACCAACAAGTGGCTTTCTTCTGGGGGTAGAATCACCTTGGTAAAATCAGTCCTTCAAGCTATTCCTATTTATGTTTCTTTCGTTTTGAATATCCCAAAGGTTGTTCTTCAAAAATTGGATCAAATCAGTCATCGTTTCCTTTGGAGTGGTACTAAGGAGAAAAGAAAATGGGCCTTGGTGAAATGGGATACTTTATGTCTTCCTAAGAGTGAAGGGGGGTTAGGATTACGGTCTTCAATTAATAACAACAAAGCTTTATCTACTAAATTATATTGGAGGATGTTGCATAACCCTAATGCTCTTTGGGCCAATAATCTCCGTGCTAAATATGCTAAGAACAAAAGTCCTGAAGACCTTGTTCGCTATCAACTTCCTACCAAAGGTTCTCCCATTTTAGCAGTTCTTAAGACTGGTGAGGATTTGATAAAGAAAAAATTATTTTGGATCATTCATAATGGTCAACATGCAAATTTTTGGATAGATTCTTGGGATGGTCACAAGCCTTTGATAACTCGGTTTCTCGATTGGAGGCCTTGGATGGAGGAGCTTCATCGAGCTAATTGGATAAAGGTGGGTAATTATCGTCGGTACCATACTTGGTAATTCAAAGGTTGGTAGATATTGGATCCCTATTGAGGACTGGCCTATTCAATCCCAGAAAGGCAAAGACAAGATATCCAAGGCATTCTTCATATGAGATCCCTCTCTTGGTCCCATGAAAATGATTGTTTTGGATGGAACAACACTACTAAGGGTGAGTATTCAGTTGCTCAAGGTTATTTGACCTTATGCCATAATAATCCCAACCATTCTTTTAACATCTTTTCTCGATTGTGGGCTCAAAAGCTCTGGCCTAAGGTGAGGTTCTTTAATTGGCTATTATTGCATCGTAGGGTGCTTACTGGTGAGAAATTTATGAAGCGTGGTTTTCATGGCCCTTTTAGATGTGAAATGTGTGAAGAGAAAGGTGGCTAATTACTGTCGGTACCATAGTGGTAATTCAAAGGTTGGTAGATATTGGATCCCTATTGAGGACTGGCCTATTCAATCCTAGAAAGGCAAAGACAAGATATCCAAGGTATCCTTCATATGAGATCCCTCTCTTGGTCCCATGAAAATGATTGTTTTGGATGGAACAACACTACTAAGGGTGAGTATTCAGTTGCTCAAGGTTATTTGACCTTATGCCATAATAATCCCAACCATTCTTTTAACATCTTTTCTTGATTGTGGGCTCAAAAGCTTTGGCCTAAGGTGAGGTTCTTTAATTGGTCGTTATTGCATCGTAGGGTGCTTACTGGTGAGCAACTTATGAAGCGTGGTTTTCATGGCCCTTTTAGATGTGAAATGTGTGAAGAGAATGTAGAAAATATCAACCATATTTTTATTGAGTGTACTTTAGCCTCTAAGTTGTGGAGGCGAATGGCCACTTTACTTGGCTTACAGGTGTCAATTTTGTTTACTTTTGAACAACTTTGGAGGGATTGGCCTAATCAAGAGGGTGTTGATCATTTTATTAGGCAGTTAGTTTGGATGAGTTCTACCATTCTTCTTTGGAATATTTGGAATGAAAGGAACAACCAAATTTTTAATCAAGATAGGAAGGATATTCACTATATTTGACAAAAGACCATAGCCAACTTAGTTGAATCAGTCCATCATCTCTTTGATCACCCCCAAAACTCCCACCAAAGATGGGATCAAGTGATGCAAAGATTGAAGATTAAACCTTCTAAGGGCAACCAACTTAAAGGGAATGTGAGTATTACTAAGATGGATAGGAATAGAAATTGGCAACCTCCTCCTAAGGATTTTGGAAAAGTCAATACTGATGGAGCCTCTAGAGGGAACCCTGGAAAAGCCAGTGTGGGAGGAATTGGTAGACTTTCAGATGGCTCCATGGTTTTTACTTTTGTTGAGAATTTGGGTAGTCTTTCCAATAACCTTCCTGAGGGGTATGGTATCCTCGAGAGGCCTTCGAGAAGGCTACTAAGGTTGGATGGGAAAAGGTGTTAGTTGAGTCTGACTCTCAACTTATGATTAATCTCTTGAAGAATCCTTCTAAGAATCATAAGGTGGATTGAAGAATAAAAAGAATTATTGAGAAGATTCATTTAATCCAGATGAGATTTTTGAAAGTTGATTACAATCATGTGGTTAGAGATCAAAACAAGAGTCTTGATGCTTTAGCTAATTGGGCTTTGGACAAAGGTGATCTTACTTGTTATGGCCACCCTCCTATATGGTGGGCTTCTCAAATTAGGGAAGCTCTTCTTTCTATCATTTCTTTGGATGGCTCCAGTTCTGAAGGTACCTAGTTTTTTTTTTTTTTTCTTGCTTCTCTTTGGTTCATTCAGTTTTTTTTAGTTCCCTAGCTCATTCTATTCTTTATTTTGTTTCCTCTGTTGATTCTTGCCTTAATAGTCTTCTGGTCTAGATAGGTCATTGTTTTGTTCATTTTTTATTTCTTTTTTGTTTTTTGTTTTTTTGTTTAGTTTTTTAAGGTGGGTGGGTTTTTTTATTTTGTTTTGTTTTTGTGTTCTTTGTGTTGTTTTTTGTTGTTCTTGTGTTTTTGTTGTTTTGTTTTTTTTTTTTTTATGTTTTTTGTTATTGTTCTTGTGTTTTTTTCGTTCTTGTTCTTGGGTTTCTCTTTGTTTGTGTTATTTCGTGTTTTTATGTGTGAGTGTTTTCTATGTTTTTTGTTTTTGTTTATTGTCTACTGTTGGTTGTTTTTTATTTTTATTTGTATTTTATTTTTTTATTTTTTAGGTTTTGGTTGTGTTTATTTTTCATGTTTTTTTTTGGGTTATGTCTTTGTAGTGTTCTGTTGTTTTTGTCTTGTTTGTGTTTTGTTATGTGGTTCTTGTGTTTTTCTATGTGGTTTGTGTTGTGGTTTCTTTTATCTTATTGTGCGTGTTTGGTTGTGCTTTTGTTTTTGACACACTCAATGAGCATGTTTTTTATTTTATTTTATTATTTTTGTTGTTATTTACTCATTTTTAAATTGGTTTTGTGTGTTTGTTTGCTCCTTGAGTATGTCAAAAGTGGTAGACCAGGTCCGAGTCCTGGGCGTTTTTGGTGGAATGGATACCCCTGCCTCCTTGGGTCTTACCCGAAAGTGGCATCCCTTTTGGGATATTTTCCAAAAAAAAAAAAAAACTTTTATTTGAATGTTTTTAATTATTTATGCATGATTTTGTTAATACTTTCTAAATTGGATAGTAGCTAAATATAAATATTCTATTTTGATGATCCAATAACACAAAATTCATAAACTAAATTTAACATCTAGGTATCAATCTTTCGAGATGATATCTAAAAAGATAAAAAAAAAATAAAATAATTTTAATGTTCATGACTCTAATAAAAAATGTCATTTATCTAATATATATTTATCTAACCATAAATGATGTTTTAATATTTTATTTTATTTTATTTTATTATTATTATTATTATTATTAGGAAAACGTTTATAAATTACATCAACAACCACCCTCAAGGGGTTTGAACACAAGACCACTTAAGAAACAACCATCATCTTAACCACTAGGGCAACTGCCTGTCGAACCATAAATGATGTTATTAATCCAATATGTTTATTTAACCTAGACCATATGAGACTACCTTCAGAGAGGACACTATTTACCTTAATACATGTTTAACAAGCTTCCCTTACCAAAATATAATGTTCAACTTTGGATTTAAACCTTAAACCTACTATTTAAAGTTCAAAGCCTTACCATTACACTTAATCAAATTAATTAAGAATTCAATTACTAAAATGATTCATAATAAATAAAATTCAAATAATATTATTCTTCATCTAAACTTCATGATGGTTGGTAGTAAAAATATATGTCACAAATATTAAAATTTTTTAAAATGTTACTTTACTTAATCCCATTATAAAATCCAAAATTTATATAAATACATTACACCAAATTGCTTCAAACTTTTAGAATTTCACTGACCAAAATATTTTTTAAATTTTAAGTCTAGCATCTTCATTTCAAAGTTTTAACTAAAACAAAGAAATCTGATTTGATTATTAAATACCTACATTAATTAAAAACAAAGAAATTCGATTTGATTTTTAAATATCTACACTAATTTATATTTAAATATCATTAACATGTTAAAATACTAACTGACCTTCACACCTTGGGTATCATCTCTCCAGTGTTAAAAAAAAATACTTCAAACGTTATTATTTTTAAATTTATTAATTATATAATTTAGTTTATAAATTTATGCTAATAGGCATTATATAATTATATATAGACTATGGAGGCTTTCAGAAGAGGTTTGTAGATATAATTGGAAAAGCAATTAAGAGTATTAGGTGAAGTGTAATATATATATATATATATATATATATATATATATATATATATATATATATATATATATATTTTTCTTAAATATATAGGAGAGTTGGTGTAAGATTCAAACCACATGGGCTGCTCACACCAAATTTAATTATTATATATATTTTATTTGTTATAAACCTTAATCTATATATATTTATTTAATATATGTTTATCTAACCATAAATAATGTTATTCATCCAATATATGTTTCACACTGGACACTATTTATCTAATATATGTTTATTCAACCAAACTTTGTTTACCAAAATATAGTGTTCAACTTTAGATTTGAACATTGAACCTATTATTTAAAGTTCAAAACCTTACCATTAAACTTAATCAAGTTAATTAAGAGTTTAATTATTAAAATAATTCATAATAAATAGAATTCAAATAATATTGCTCTTCATCTAAACTTCATGATAGTTGGTAGTAAAAAATATCTATCACAAATATTAAAAAATTTAAAAATATTACTTTCCTTATTTCCATTATAAAATCCAAAATTTATATAAATAAATTACACAAAATTGCTTCCAAACTTCTAGAATTTCATTGACCAAAATATTTTTAAAATTTTAAGCCTATCATCTTCAAAGTTTTAACTAAAAACAAAAAAAATCGATTTGATTTTTAAATATCTACACTAATTAAAAACAAAAAAAAAATCAATTTGATTTTTAAATATCTACACTAATTAAAAACAAAAAAATTCGATTTGATTTTTAAATATCTACACTAATTAATATTTAAATATCATTAAAATGTTAAAATACTTACTGACCTTCACTCCTTGGGTATCATCTCTATATGTTCAAGTTCTAGTGTTTAAAAAAAATATTTCAATATTATTATTTTTAAATTTATTAATTATATAATTTAGTTTATAAATTTATGCTAATAGGCATTATATAATTATATATATAGACTATGGAGACTTTTAAAAGAGGTGGTTTGGTAGATATAATTAGAAAAACAATTGAAGTATTAGGTGGAGTGTAATATAATTATTATTTTTTAAATATATAGGAGAGTTGGATACAATTATACTATTTTTTAGTAACTGACAAATGCAAGATTCAAACCACATGGACTGCTCCCACCAAACTTAATTATTATATATATTTTTATTTTTTATATAAAAAATTAATTATTATATATATTTTTATTTGTTATATAAAAGAATTGGTAACATCTTTTGTCTAAGGTGGGGTATGATTATGGACTGGGGTTGCTATTATAAATTTTAGCCTGTAGAGTAAAAGCAAAATCATCATGACATGACCGTTCAATGAATTAAAGGAAAGCAATAGGTTATACAAGAGAATTGGTACCACCTTTTGTACAATGTGAAATATGATTCTGACTATAACACTTTTTGTACAATGTGAAGTATGAACCTCTTTAATAAAGAAAAAATCAATACATTGACGGTTCAATAAATCAAATCAAAACAACCCGCCACAAAACACTTGGTCTCTCACCCCACTGCTCAATTGTATTATTATTATAATTAACCAAAAGGACCCAGGACAACACATTCAATGAATTAAACGGAAATAGTACGTTGGGAATTGATAACACCTTTTGTATAATGTGAAGTATGATTTCAATGAATTAAACGGAAATAGTACGTTGGGAATTGATAACATCTTTTTGTATAATGTGAAGTATGATTTTGGTTAACGTTGCCTGTTATTATAAACCCTAACCTACTTAATAAAGACAAAATCAACACATTGAAGGTTCAATAAATCAAATTAAAACAACCCGCCACGAAACACTTGATCTCTGGCCCCACTGCTCAATTGTACTATTATTATAATTAACCAAAAGGACCCATGACAAGTAACGATAGATACCTCCCAATGTACTTTATGGTTGTATTATTGGTAAGACACCATGTCTAAGGTACATGATGGAGATTTTTAGGACACTACCCAAACGGGAATGGCTTACGATCTTCCCGAAAGCGTTGGGAATGGACATCACGGGGCTCCATTTCCGATACAAGGGGCCGCCAACAGCCCCTTGACCTTCTCATATTTTAATTGGCGGTGAACTGCGCTGTAATCTACTTACACCTGGCAATGTAAATTCAGAGAGAATTCGAACCGACAGGAAGCCCAGGTCAAAAGCCTCCGACATTAAAAGAGGCGTTGAATCCAATCCCGCGTACCAGACAGAACTCACGGGGCGGGCAGGCCAATTGGTCCCGAGAAAACTTTATACATTTAATTTCGGCACATTGATTGTTTTCTCGGGAATTCAATTCAGGTTGTTTTTTGTTTTTTTTGTTTTCGGATTCTTTCTCTTTAGGCACTTGAATCCCATTCTTTAAATCTGCACATTCTTTATCTTCTGATGCCTGCAAAGCTTTTAAGCTTTTAGTTAGAGGAGGGAAGTTTCCTGGTGAGGCTCTGTTGCACGAATTGAAAGCCTCGGCATTAAGGTAAGATTTCACAATTATTTATTAGATAAATGTGTTTTTTTTGTCTTTTAAATGCAGTAGTTTTTATGATTCCTTTGATAGATGGATGCTACCGAGTGCAGTGCCAATGGCAGAAATCTGTTTAAGACTGATAAAATAAGAAATGCACTCTGTTATTATGAAAATTTGTTGGCTCATATCAACGAAAACGGAGGGAAAATGATGTTCTGTTGTTTATAGGCTGTTAAATCTGTGAATGTTTCCATGTTGCGTGAAGTTTTGTTGTATATGAAGAAAATCTTTCAAACCTAGGGGGCGAATAGAGGGGAAAGATAAAGAAATATGTGTTGAAGCTTAGATAACTTCGTCGGAGTTGTTAAAGTGTGTGCATATTTAAGATTTGTTGTGTTTTATGTGAAGAAAAAATCTTTCAAACCTAGGTGCGGGTGAATATGCAGGAAAGATAAAGAGATATGTGTTGAAGCATATATAATTTCCTTAGAGGAGTTGGTGTGTGTGAGATTTTCAAGATTTGGTTGGTTATACCAACGAAAACAGAGCAGAAATAATGTTCTGGAGATAAATTGTTAAATCTGAGAATGGTGCGGGTGAATATGCAGGAAAGATAAAGTGATATGTGTTGAAGCATATATAATTTCCTTAGAGTTGTTGGTGTGTGTGATATTTTCGAGATTTGTTGCCAACGAAAACAGAGCAGAAAAAATGTTCTGGAGATAAATTGTTAAATCTGTGAATGGTGCGTGAAGGTGCGGGTGAATATGCAGGAAAGATAAAGACATATGTGTTGAGGCATATATAATTTCCTTAAGAGGAGTTGGTGTTTGTGAGATTTTCAAGATTTGCTTGGTTATGCCAACGAAAACAGAGCAGAAAAAATGTTCTGGAGATAAATCGTTAAATCTGTGAATGGTGTGTGAAGGTGCGGGTGAATATGCAGGAAAGATAATGAGATATGTGTTGAAGCATATATAATTTCCTTAGAGTTGTTGGTGTGTGTAAAACAGAGCATAAAAAATGTTTTGGAGATAAATTGTTAAATCTGTGAATGGTGCGTGAAGTTCTATTTAATGTCAGAAAATGTTTCAGACCTAGGTGTGTATATATTGGAAAGATAAAGAATTATATGCTGAAGATTAAATAATCTCTGTAGGGTTCTTGGAGTGTGTGTGATTTCATCTATGTTATGAATGCAAATTTATTAACAAATTGTTAGTTTGGTGTGACTGTTTATGCTTTTAAGACGAGCTTCATATATTTGTTTTAGTTTTGAGTTTTGATTGCTTTTCTAGTGGGTTGATTTTTCTGGGCTAGCTTTTGCACAACCGAGTCTTTTTAAGCGCGTAATAATCTGGTTGTGATGTCGTTTGTATGTTACAGATCGTAGGAAATATTTATACTCTACAGTTGTTCTCTGCCTGTTGTGTTGGAAATAGCCAACATGGATAGGGTGGAGCATTCCCCTGTTTCGCAGTCTCAACAGAGCCCTGTGAATGAAGAAATTCATTCAAGGGGGAAAGAAATGAATAATGATGTTGCTATAGAGAAAGCCGAAGATGTTATAATACTCAGTTCAATTGATCGTCCGCTACACTTACTAGCTGGCGATTTTCCAATGGTGGAAACAACCCTTTCAAAACAGACAGAGAAAGGGAATGATGAAGAAGGTCAGATAACTCCATCTAATTCCATAGATGGTGTACGTGGTAGGAAGAGAAGAAACTGTGGGAAAATACAGGCAGTTGTGGTTCAAAATCCTTCTTGGCTTCCAGAGACTTGGACAACAATTGAGAAATACCGGGAATCTGGTTCCACGGCAGGCACAAAAGATAAGGTATGTTTCTTTGCACTCTGCCAAGAGTTTTGCGACGACTGTTGACACTGGACTTGTTGTAAACATTTGCTGTTTTAGTACCCATATCTCATAACGAGGGGAAAATGTTTGTCATTAAGAAAAGAATACAAGAGTCTTAAAGATCCTTTGTTATGCATCTATGTCTTTTTAAAGATCCTTTGCTATGCATCTATGTCTTTTTAGACGAGCAGAATACCCTTCTACGATTTATGTCATCAAGATTGTCATGTTTTTGAACTGCAGTATTACGTTGAACCTAAGACAGGCCGCCAGTTTCGATCTAGGCGTGAGGTGGAGTATTTTTTAAAAACAGGAGAATTCCCTAGGCCCAAGGGAAAGCTTAAAGGCGCAGAAAGTGGGAATTGTGAATTGCAACAACTTCAGGCGTTGGGTAAGTGCATTTTCATGAATTGATTATTTATTATTGTGTTTTCTCCCACTTGAAAGCACATTGTTTCATTCTAATTCTTTTAAGAAGGTGCTTTTATCTTTTGGTTTCTACATTTTATACGTGCTCTAGAGCAAAGTGTTCATTACGACTTTTAGCTTATTCTCCAGATAAGAAAAGATACCTTTAAGCGGATAATAATATAGTTTAAAATTCTAAGTTCCAACCTATGTTGAAAGCTGTAGTTTAGAATCCCAAGTTCTAATTTATGTTGAAAGCCATAATGTGATAATGAAACAACAATAGGACATGACAGAAACTATAAAAGTACGTAACAAATTGGTGAATGTGATCTTCTCAACAATAATAGGGCGAACTTCTTGGTCTGTTTGTGTTAACTGTTGTCCTTCGAATAGAGTTGGAAGCCTGATTTGAAGGGTATCTGTATTTTCTGCTGATAAAACTGCTGCAGCTATTATGAAATAAACCATGGTGGCCATGACAACAATTGCGATGCTGCAACTTGTTCTGCAAAACTTTTTAATATTAATAAGAAGATTAATAAATTTCATTTAGTGCATCTAAATTTATCCAAAGAATTTAAGATCTGCCTTCTTTAGAATGATATACTGTTACTGTCGATCTGATACAAAACAGAGTCATGCTTGCATGAAATTGGCTGTAGTTTCTCATTAACTGAGCTCCATAGTTAGGTAGAGGATGACACAAATGCCTGGAGCTAATCTGTAATGACAAATATGTGAGAATAATACTGTTGGTGCATTCAATCCATCGCTCGTAACATCATACCTGCTAAATGATGTTAAGTTGCTAGTGACTCTGAAATGTTCACATGGAATTCTCCTCTTGGCTGAATACAAAATTGAAATATTATTTCCAGTAATAAGAATTCTTAAAACCTGCTATTGCTGTAGCTGCAGATGCAGGTAAGAAAAATATACAAAGAATCATAGAAAAATTTGAAACATTCTCCTTTAGCTGTGAATCTGACTGTCAGTGGTACACAGAGTAAGTTGTCCTAAGCATCATTGATTCATCTGTTACTGCAGAATTCAATACAAATACAGGGATCCATAGAGACAAATTACAAGCAGCATAAAGGCCATAATGCTACTCGAAAATATTGGAAATGTCCTAGGCCAACGGATGTTGGTTGCTTCACCCTTCATGGCTGTACTGCTCCTCGATTCTACCTTACACTGTGGCACGAACATGGGACACTTCCCCTTGATCCCCACCACAAGACGAGGAAAAGACATTGCAGTGTCCCTTCCACAATCGGAGGAAGAGGCTTTGCCCCAAAACCATTATGTGTGAGCATGTAACTTTTTGTCTTTACATGTGAGATAAATAACTTGAAGTTTTCTAGTTTGGATCCCTATATTTGTCTCTATGGATCTTTAAATTTGTATTGAGTTCTTCAGTAATAGATGAATCAATGATGATCATGACAACTCACTCTGCTCACTGCTGACAGTCAGATTTAGATGCTGAAGGAGAATGTCTCAAATTTTTCTATGATTTCTCATACATTTGTCTTACCTGCACCTGCAGGTGCAACAAGAGTGGTTTTATCATTTTACACTAGATATCTTTTCATAAGACTTTCAACCAATACTAAGTGAGTTGTCAATACTAAGTATAAATGACTCTAAGCGTTGTATTAAGAGTTTTTTTTTCAATTGGTTATATGGGATTGAAATGGGCCCCAACCGTATTACATCATCACCACATAGTAGTATTACAACAAAGCTTGGATATTATCTATGTATCGCTTGACAAGATTTGAAACCTGGTCTCCTTCTTAAATGTCGAGGAATCTAACCGGTTGAGCTAATACCACTTGATAAGTGTTGTATTAAGTGTTAAAACACTTCTCCTTAAATGTTTTTAATCGATTGTATATGATTTTGTTAACATTTTTAAATTGAATATTAGTTAAATATAAAGTCTCTTTTGATTATTAAATGACATGAGCTGGATAGATTAAATTCGGTACTTAGGTTTGAATTCTTGAGGCTATATGTAATTGAAAGATTGATAATGAATATATTGAATACTATAATTGATTGAGTCTTTTTGTTTTAAGATGTTATTTTATCTAAAATTTATAATAATATAGAATAACTATTACCAAGAGATTGTAAAATGATATTTTATTTATTTATTTTTTTCAATTGGATATATGGGATTGAAACGGGCCCCACCCATATTACATCATCATCACATAGTGGTATTACAACAAATTTTGGATATTATCCATGTATTGCTTGGCAAGATTTGAACCTTGGTCTCCTCTTTAAATATTGAGGAATCTAACTGGTTGAGCTAATGCCACTTGATATATTTTCTTTATTTTTATCATAAAGTCCAATATGTATATAAATATTTTTTAATACATAAAATGCTTCCAAACTTTTTGAAATTCATATTTTATTTCCTTCAAATTCAAAACGCTCAGTTTGATCTTTTTAGTCTAAGTTATAATTTTGTTTCGTAGGATTGCTCAATTTAGTCCTCTTAGTCTAAGTTATAATTTTATCTTTATGGTTAAAGTCCGACATTTATATAAATACTATTTAATACATAAAATGCTTCTAAACTTCTAAAAATTTACTTTTTTCCTCCTCCAAAGATGGTTAGCTTGGTTTTCTTAGTCTTAAGTTATAATTTTGTTTTTTATAATTACCATTATTTTCAGCATTTTCATACGATTGCCCAGCTAGGTCTTTTTAGTGTAAGTTATAATTTTGTCTTGTGTGGTTAATATCATTTTTCAAAGTCTGGTCCTGTTAGTTTAGGTTATAATAATGTTTGTATGGTTTTTACCATTGTGCCCACATTTTCAGTGTCTTCATAGGATTTCTCAGCTTGGTCCTTTTAGTCTAGGTTGTAATTTTGTATTTATGGTTACTAGTAATGTGGGAGAGTTTTGTTGGCATGTGTTACTAGATTTTTATTTTTTTCTTTTGATGGTAGTACCAGGGTGAACTTATCCAGCTTGGGAAAAAAAACCAATGTCAAGAATTTCTTGACCAGCCCAACCACTGTCAGTTTCAATATTGGGACCTTTGTTATGCCACAACCAACCCACCACTGTATCAATATGCATCTTTTAACAAAACAGGAACAATATCCATTTTTTTAAGTTGACATTGAACAGGAACAATATCCATTTTTTTAAGTTGACATTGAAATGTGTGGGTCGGATAACCAAGTAGCACACACCCTCACTTGTTGCTTTTGGTCTTGATAAGCTTTATTTGCTTTGACAAAGGACCTTTTTATACTACATTTGTAATTTTGTATTATATTTCCACTATGTTTGTATGCTATTTATGCATGATGTTGTATCTTGAACATAATAATTTACACATGGTGACATAGTTCACACATGTTAAACTTTTTTGTAGTATTTAACTTGGTGTAGATCCCACTTATACTGGGATACTTTGCACACTTAATAGAAATTTTAATTTCCTTTCCTTTCCTTTTTCTTCTATATACGCAAATAGATTAAATTGCTATTGTCAGCAATTAACATGTTATGAATCATATTTCAGATCTATTGATGTCTTGTTTCCATCATTAATTGGTGTTAATAGCAACAACATATCAAATTCTAAGAAACATTTGCTTTATTCCTCCTACAAAAGTCCTTTGGTGAAGACAAGTTATTGACAAAATTTGTTGCAAAATGTGTCCATACTATCTTGGGTCCACTATTTGTGAGAGGAGGCAATTGTATTGTTGTATCTGTCTACGGGGTGTAATACCCTACCCCCTTTGGATTCAAACCTTGGACCTCCTATTTGGAGTACTTCACTAGTCAAACCCACTTAGGCTATGCTTGGAATGAGTTAGTTTGCAAGCAATCATAGATGGTAACATTTGCAATATGTTTGTGTCATGAGTTAGTTTGCAACCAATCCTAAATTGTAATGTTTGTGAACATTGTTGCCATTGTAGATAGGCCAAAGTTGAGATGTGTTTAAGAGGGAGCATTTGTATGGGCACCATGACATCATGGAGGTGCATCTTTTATCAAGGATATGTTGACAACTCTTATTGTAGAGGTCATTCCTCAATTCCCCAAAGTGTGTACCTAGGCACACTTATGAGAGGCAAAGGGAGCCATTAGGGCTGATGAGGGTAGAGAATAGGGAGAGGGTCAATAGGCAAAGGAGGCAAGTGTGGTCATTGTGGAGGCACAAGACATGCCCTCGACTCAGGTTGTGTCCCTAGCTAGAGCCATGCCTTGACTCAAGATATCAACATATGATGTAGATAGGGGAGCCATCTCATAGAAGGGCTAGAATAGAGGAAGATGTCACCATTGTGGGAGCCATGGATGAGAGCACTTTGGTGGACATCCAAGTGTCAGTTGAGGAGGTGGTTTCCCTGGAGGGTAGAAGAGTGAGCTATGCACTGAGAGACTCTACTAAGTATTCTAGGGTTTGAACTATGACTTCACCTATGTAGACATGCATATATATGTATGAAATGAAATGAAATGCTAATATGAATTGAAATGGCTAAAAAAATGATAATTGTAGGTACCTCAAAGAAATGATATGATTTAATTGCTTGTGGTCTGTTTAGTCTTTTTGCTTAAATTTTGTTTCCATCGCTACTAGTTACCTGTCTTCAAAATTTGCCCAATTGTTGGTTAGACGTAAGGATGTGTTCTTTTTGGTACATCATACAAAGAAGCTCTTATGAAATGGGGCTAGTAGTAGCATTAGTGGGTTGAGTGATAGTTTGGCTTTACTAGAGGCAAAGATAATGTGGGTAGACAAGAGGGATAGGCTGGTAGCAAAGCATGTTGGAGAGAGGGAGAAGTGCCTAAGAGAGGGGACGACTATGTGAGAGGCCCATCTTAGGGAGACAACGGTTTATTTGAGGTAGATTGCCACATTGATGGAGGACTTTGGCCATGCACATGGAGAGGTGTTAGTATTGAGAACTAGTGGACAAAGATTGAGAGACTTAGGATGATACCTCATGGGATGATGGGAAGTGTCAGTAGCCTCCCAAGAGGGAGAGTTAGGCTCCCGGAGGTAAGTATAGGAAATAGATGATGGGATGTGGATGGGTAAACATGTGTACCTCTGGCATATAAAATTGAAGATTGTACATCTTGCATCTTTTTTGCTGTATATATATTAATCTTTCTTTTTGGGTTAGCGTTATTTACCTTTTCACACAGTTATTTTTTCCAAACTGTACCTCTTTGTTTTTAGTATATGTATATCATTTCTATTGTCTTATGCACCTCATTTTTTTTTTTCTGTATATGAATATCTATTTCTTATTACTTGTCAAAATGTTAGGCGTAAAGAAAACTATAACTGGGATAACCATTATGGACTAATGCGATGGCTAAAAATCATATTAAGTAAGCAATGAACTGAATACATGTAGTGTAATGTAATGTAACATGTATGCAATCAAAAGAAATAGGACTTTATAGTAAATAGTAAGAACTTAAAAGAGAGTCACAACAATTACATGCCAAATGCTTACCAAGGGAGTAAAATTTGCATGGATGAATAAATAGCGCCTAAAACGAGAACGAACTTTGGTTTGGGAATTGCAAGTTTAGTCTTAGTCAAATATTTTGATAACTTTTGTACTTTCTTTTGAGCATAATGAAAGACTGTCATCTTTGGCATAATATAAGCCAAGTAGTGAATGAAGTCAAGAATGCATGATCATGTAGTAATCCATATGAATGCTCAAGTCGTGTGCTCCATGAAAGAGGCTCATACATCAAGAATGCATGTTCCATGAAGGAGGCTTAAGTAGCAATGCTCCATGAAAGAGGCTCCAAGATAAGAATATATGATCTTATGTAGATCCAACTTGCATGCATAGAAGTAGAATCTCATAGAAAAGATTATACTACAAAGACATCAAGATGTTTTATGATGAAACAATGTAAGATAGGAATCTCTCGGCAAGGTGTTGTATACTATAGAAGTTAGTTATATGTATCTTTCCAATAGAATTTCCCTTGTTTCCTCATTTGTTTTTTTTTTCAAGGTATAACATCCTAACGGATCTGTATTAACGCCTAGGACTACTTCCATAGCCACTATGGAGATGGTGCAATCGCTTTGGAAAGCGTAGTTTTATAGTAGTAAGATCATTTGTGCGGAATTTTGGTAGGAAAGATACAATCCATGACAAGAACAATCATATGCTAGGAAGATATTTTGAATGCAGATTTTTGAAAGCAAATCTTGACATGGGCATGTAAGATATTTTGTTGTCTGTTGCTAGAATTTTGATAACTTTTTCTAAAATTTTCCTTCTAGGGTTTTGACCAATTTTATCTAAAATTTTGACAAATATTTTTGGAAATCTTGACTTTTTGTGATCAAGAGAGGGAAGACTTCATAAATTTAACTTACACCTCAAAAAAATTTATTGATAGCGCTATAAAGATGGAATTTTTAGGGAGACTAGGTATAGAAGGGAAATATATGCTTGGTATAGTGATTAGCAAATGATGCTTGGCAATTTTTCATACTTTAAGAATTCCTTGCGCTTGGTTGGAATAAAGGCTAACATGATGACAGATATAGTATGCTACTTTAAGAAGTCCTTGCACTTGGTTGGAATCAAGCCTATCATGATGATGGATATAGGATGTAATGAATCGAAATAGAATACACCCCCTTTTAATGTGGAAGGGTGGGAAGAAGCTTGTGAAGGGGAATATGCATATAACAGAAGAGTAATGTGCTTAGGAGGTTAGGCCTTACAAGTAGGGCTATCAAGAGGATATGCAATATAATTGTTTGATCCTTTAATCTCAATAATAATGTAAGGGAAATGACATTTTTGAGAGAAATTTCTTTTGTTTCCACAAAGTAAAAGTTCTTATCATATTGCCATCTATTAAATAAGACCCATTTGATGTTGGATTTTATAATACATTCCTAAAACATTACACCTAATCCCCAATTAAATGCCAACCTCAAGCTGACATGACTTGAAAGGTTAAATTACAACATATTAAATGTATTAAACCCTTTAGTTAAGGTTAACAATAGAGGTAGTTTAACCAATATTGCTAAGGGTGAATACATAAAAACTGCTCGTAGGCTTACATTGAAGAATGCTCATAGGCTTACATTGAAGAATGCTATAGGATTACATAGAAAGATGTCCATAGGCTTACATATAGAACGCCCATAGGCTTACATAGAACATGCTTGCAGGATTACATAGAGAATGCCAAAGGCTTACATACCACTTGCACGTAGGCCACATCAAGAGCGCCCAATAGTCACTTCATCATTGTTGGCCTCGGCCTAATAAGGTTAGATTACAGATTTTCGAACACCCCCATAATCTGAATTGAAGGGCCAAGGAGAGAAGACCTTAGAGATGGTACATCCCCGCCATGATGAATGATTGAATGGGCCAATGAATATTACTATCTTCTCTTGCCAAAGATACATGAATTGGATCAACATCTCCATGGTCATGAAGTCATGTTCCACCCTTTGGATCCAAGATGTTGAGCTTCCTGTGAGAAGATCCTCAACATACATTATGATAACCACTATTTGTCCTCCAAACTAAAAAAGAAGCAACTGAATCATCAAGCAATGGGCAGGTCTTTGAATAATCAACCCCAATGGCTAGAAAGGAACCCTTAGGAACAAGGCACACCTTTTTCTGACCATTCAAAACCTACTTCTCTTGAAGGCAACAAATTACCAATTGCCACGCCAACGAGCTATTGGAGTTAGAGAGTACACCATGTCTTAGACATGGGAAAGAGGCACATTGTGAGAGAAGTGTGCAAAAATATAAACATAGGGAATTGAACTCTCAATGTCTTGAATATAGCACAACTAACCAATTGTTATACTAGATGTTTGGTGCTTCTTGAAGACATCAAACCTTGAGTGCTGTGATAAAAGAAATGAGAGGAAATAAATTTTGAACTTGACCTTCTTTTTGAAGAAGGCTTTTAAAAGATTTGTATTGGCCAAGGTAGCAAGGGACAATCTTGAGTCTTGTAATGCACAATCGGTTTGAAAATATCTCTAAATGACACAACTAGAAGGAAATATTGACTAAGTACAAACTTGTTGCCTATGCGGATATGAACTATACATCTATCTGATGTGATCAAGCTTACCGATCACCATGCCAATGTGCCTGTTGTAGTTGATATCACACTAGAGTTAAAGAGGAGAATGCCAATTGGGTTTGTTTTTCACAAGAAGTTATTTGTAGGGCTTGAAAAATTGTGCAATCTAAATAAATCAGCCCATAATTTTATTGAAAACTGCCACATGTCTCATCCAAAAATTGCCATCTAGATCATGCTAACATCATCACTTTGATTGGGCACTCCTAATTGTGCTAAAATAAACTAATTACTAATTGAACCCTTTATATATATAAATTAATCGGGTTGTTAGGTTAGCCTCAGAAATGGAAGTGGGATTCAAAATTTTGACTAGGCGTCAGCTAGCACCTCACACATAGCAACTACACTATTACATCACAGTGACAGATGCAAAAATTTAAGAAAAATCCCTCTTCACATACCTTGTGCAATGGGGGAAACAAAAGGGAAAATGCTTGTGAGATTTAAACCCCTATGATCGCCTCCCCAAAACATTTATGCTAAACCGGATGCTAGACGTGTGGTTATGAAGAGAGGTTAAAGTAGAACCTTGAAAATGTATTCGACTTAGAATGCAAATGCATCAAAAATGAAAAGGGATGACAATATTTCGAACCTGAGACTACTCGCGTGCCATTCATCCTCTCTACCATTTAGCCACAACGCGCGTCTTGTTTATCATTCGCCTCAAGTAAGGGAAAAAAATCATGTGCCACACAAATGCCTTGGACATTGTCAAAAACAAGGTCTGCAAGCCATGCAAGCAAAGCATGTTACCAATGTGCCAATATGCGTACGTTGTATGACAACTTAACCTTTCATGTAATAACAATGTGCAAAAACAACACTAAAACAAACCACCATTGCCATTTGAACTTGCAACCTTCAAAGTGTAAGCAAAATGCCTTATTACCATGCCTTATTGTCTATGGACAATTAAAGAACGACAACCTCCCAAGGAAATCGTCATCCAATGTGCCAACACTCCATGCACACTCTAACCATTCCTGCCATGCAATGCAATAGTTTGAATTTGAATTCAAATTTGGCGAAAGGAGGGAAACTTTCTATAGGCAGGTGAATTGATCAATGAATAAAGTTGTCACTTTGTAGTCCATACGCAAAGTGTTTGACAAAATGCATACATATAAATAATATTCATAAAGTGAGTCATGAAATGAGGTGTAAATGTAAGTCAAATGCATACCAAATGTACTTTAAGAAAATAATGAGGTGTTGGGTAGGTAGTGAGTTGGAGGATACAATTGCCCCCTTAGTTGTATAAATAAGACCCCTCCCTCATTCATTTGGTGGTTAGTAGGGAAGGTCGCCATGGTATTGAGGGTTGGTATCAAGGTTGGTGTTGTATGTTGGCATTGCATGTGGTAGTAGAAGTTGGCTGTAACATGCATGTATTCATCAAATACTTGTGTTGGGCCGTTTGAATATTTGGCTGGGCCATCTAAATACTATGCTAGGCTATTTGATTGGCATTCCAGGTAGTTTGAATGTTGTTCTAGGTTGTCTGAATGTTGTTTCAGGCAATTTGAACTTTGTGCTAGGTCATATGATATATGTTGTGTGCACAATGTATGCATTGTAATTGTAAGTTATTCACATTGTATATTTTGTTTATTTAAGTGATAATGGAATTGTGTTGCAGTATGTTGTATTCCATTTCTACACTTTCAAGTGTGAAAATAGGTGTTGAAATGTCTAAATCTAGAAAAGTGCTGAATTGGGATACCCCCTTAAACTGACAAAATAATCATATGCAAGGAAAATAGAAGAACAAAATAAAGAGAGCAAATAGACAAAATAGAGGGAGAGAAGAAATAAGGATAAGGAGTGGGTGCTTGTAGGCACCCCCACGATCACATCAAAAACTGATACAATAGATTAGTCATTGGGGGGTGTTTATAGTAATACCGAATCCCTAAATAAATGCTATTCTCAAGCTGACATAACTTTACTTCAAGGTTAAATTACAACATATTAAATGTATTAAACATGTTAATCAAGGTTAACAATAGAGATGGTTTCACCAATATTGTTAAAAGGGTGAACATATCAAAATTGTTTGTAGGCTCACATAGAAAAATGCCCGTAGACTTGCATATAGAACTTTGTAGGCTTACATAGGGAATGCTTGAAGGCTTACATAACCCTTGCCCATAGGCTACATCAAGAGCACTTGTAGGCACTTCATCATTGTTGGTCTTGGCCTAATAAGATTAGATAATATATATTCCAACACTCCTCCATAATCTGAACTAAGGGGCCAAGGAGAAAAGACATTAGAGATGTTACATCTTCCTCCCCGATCGACATAGAAAGGGACAATGTTGAGTCTTCTGATGCAAAATTGGTCTAAATTCTTGCAAATGACACAACCAGAAGAAGGAAATACATCTATTGGATGCAAGCAAGCTTGCTGACCACCATGCCAATGTGCTAGTTGGAGTTAATATTGAACTGGAGTTAAAGAGGAGAATGCTAACTAGGTCTGTCTTGCACAAAAAGTCCCTAAAAACTATAACAAGCCCTTAAAGTAATGTCATTGGTTTGTAGAGCTTGAAAAACTGTGCAATCTGAAAAAAGGGCTCGAAACTAATGTCAGGTTCTCTTCATGGAAGCTTCTAGTCCTACGACCTAGAGCTCTGATACCAAATATTGTCATCACTTTGATTGGACACTCCTCCCAATTGTGCTGAAATGGATGAATAACTATTTGAAAAGTGGCATAAAATGATTGGTGGAACCCTTTATATATATACAGATTAAAATAACTGGATTGGTAAGCCAATGTTTGGAATGAACCCTTTATATATATACATATATATAGAAAACTTTTTAGGGACAACCCTAGAAGGGTTTTGACCTAATATTATGAACACTATGACTTTGACCCTTGTTGACATTTGGATGGATAGCTTACATCCATGTGTGCAATGATGTTTCAAACTTCTTGGAAGAAGTCTACACGATCATCTTCCAAGGGGGCTTGTTGGGAATGGTCCAACGTCGGATCCTCATAGATCTCAAAATTTTGATTGGCTAGATGTTGAGGTTTGTCACTTTTAGCAATGTAACTAACAACCAAGGCATCATATTTAGGTCTTTCTTTGTATTGGATAGCTTTGAAAATAATGTTTTCACCAAATATAGTTTCATAGAAGAATTTCTTGAAGGGATGCCATTGGTCATAAGAGTGTCCAGGAATACCATGCCAAAAGCAAAACAAGTCATTGTAGGCTTAGGTTTCAGTTCAGTCCATATGAGTGGCTTATCTGGATGCTTAGATAAAGCTCTCATAAGTTGGTCCATGGTCATGGATAAGACCATCAAAGGCATCTTTTCTTGGTGGATTTTGTTTTTTTGCTTCTCTTGAGCTTTCTTCAGAAAGAAGATAGGATGATTTCTTGTTGTCCATTGACATTAATAGTGACCACATTTTTGCAAAAGTTGACATTGTTGATATCATCTCCATTAACACCTCTATTGTTATTCTTAGGTTTTGGCTTTAGGCACCCTTCTTCTTTTATCCTTGTGTTAGAACATATGTCATGTAATATTGTAAGGTTGCAAAGTTAAATTGTCTTTTGGTGCAATTCCTAATTTGAGGTAAGAGAGCTTATGTAAATATTTCCTTAAGACTAGCATCATCAATGTTATGCTTGGCTTAGTAGCTAAGGTCTTTCCATCTTCTAGTGGAGGCATCAATATTTTCACCTTGGTTTTTTTTGGTTGTAACAAATTGGAGAATGGTATCATTAGTTGTTCTAGCTGTGAATTCAAATGTAAGCAAGTCAATCGGTTGTTCAAATCTATAAATAGAACCTATGGGTAAGATTGCACACCACTCTAATACGGGTCCTGTAAGTGATCTTGCTAGTAATTTTGTGGTGGCATAAGGATTGACACCTATCCAATCTCAGTAAGTGTTAAAGAACCCAATAGGAAAGCCTTATGTTGTTTTTGATCCATCATAAGAATGTGGAGGTGTTGGAGGTAAGACATAGGTAGCAATGTGAGGTGCTAGAGGTTTGTTGATCCACTTTTAAGCTTGGGGTTTTGCAGTTGGGAAATGTTGGAAGTTTGTTGCCTTTTCATTTGTGGTGGAGGCATGATCATTGGAATTTACCCTTAGGGTCAAATGGTGCCCCCAAGTATACATTTTGAGGAATTGGTGGTTGTTGTGAAGTTTGTACTTGAAGAGATTGTACTTGCTTGTTTAAGCTCTCCATCGTATTTTCTTGAGTATGGACATTTTTACCTTGCAACTTTAGAAAAATGTTCTCTTGCTCTTCTTTAGGTAATTATCTAAGCGAGGAATTAGCATTAAGCATGTCTTCAAAGGCATTAGGTTGCTTTCTTTCAGTTTTTTATCCCCCGTAGGTTAAATAGGACATGTTCTTGTTGCTTCTTGGATAAGTTGGCAAGTCTAGAATTCAGGTTGATCATCTCTTCTATGTTCTTAGACATACCTATTCGCTGTTGTTGAACTTTTGGTTAAGCTTTTGGGTGAGAGGTGCTACTAGCTTGACTTTTGGTCTTTTGTCACCCTTGTTGGTTGAACATTTCAAGATCTTGTTGATATTTCTTGAACCTATTGTTTAGAACATAGTAGCAAAACTCGGACTCGGAAAGTTCGACTCGGGAGTCGGACTCGGGAGTCGGCAAAAAAACTTGGCAAGACTCGGTAAAAACTCGAAAAAAAGAAAAAAATGAAAAAAAAATTCACATTTTATTGAAAAATAAGTTTTTTCATGAATATTACTTATTAGTATATTCTAACACACTTACTCAACATTCAACATTGTACAAATAAGAAATTAACAAGAGGAAGGAGCATATTCTAATAGCAAGCTAGTAATTTTGTTTTATAATTTTTTTTTTTTGGATACATAGGGAGTTGGTTACATCCACACTATTTTTAGTAACTGCCAAGTGCAAGGTTCAAACTACAAGGACTGCTTCCAACAAGCCTATACCACCTCATTATTTTATAACCCGGTATCAAGAGGACCACCGGTCACTTGAGATTCATACCATCGTTGTCGGTCTGGCGTGCACTGAGAGGATTCGGAACAGACTATGACCTTTGCAGGCATGACCACTTTGGTTTATAAAATTATAAATAAATAATATAATGATAAAATAAACTTAATATATAAAGTTCAAAAACATTATTAACATTTTACAAAACATTAAATAATAATAAACTTTACTATATGACGAAATCACCCTGACTTAGTCCACCATGTTTAATAAATAAAAATTTCAAATACCATATTTAATAGAGAAACCATGTGACGGAATCACCCTAACTTAGTCCACCATGTTTAATAAAATAAAATATTCAAATACCATGGTTAATTATAATGGGTGGGTTGTCTAGATTCGATTTCCTTTGGGATCTATTAACTTTACTTTTATTAAAAGGTTCTTGAGAAAAAAAAATTGAAAAAAAAATTCTTCATATATTAATAAAGCTAATATTTAATCATAGCCATTTTTCCGGTTTTAGAATGGGAAGCTGTTTTTTAAAACTGCTTACCAAAATTCAAGGTAGAAGCGACATTCATTATTTTGGGGGAGCTTCGTGCGTAGAAATTGTTTCGTTGGCAGTCGAGGGTTTCAGAGCGAAATAAATTATCGTTTTTAATTTTTTTCCATTGTCGCGTGGTGGTGTGTATTGGCTGCAATGGCAACGGTGGTAGTGACGGTGACGGGAGAGGGTGCATTGAAGGAGAGAAAAGAATATGGAAGAAAATGAAGGTGCAAGAACTGCACGACGAACTCTCTATAAGAGGTCTCAGCACTGGCGACCTCAAGCGTTCCTTGATCGAACACCTCCAAAACTCATGCCATTCTTTGCCCGAACTGCCACACCCCACAGGACATGCATACGTGCATTCTGAAGCGGTTCTCATTCCCAAACAAGATGCGGATGATGTATCCATCGGAGAAAGATATATTTGTATAAAAATAAATTATAATTGAGGGATAAGCATTCTCAAGGTTTGAGAAGCAAAATTGCACATTCTCTCGTTAATATAATAAACAAAGATTTCAGCATCTTGTTCGTGATTGTGCATTGGCTAACGTGGATGCTCAAGTCGTGGAGCATCATCAAAACTTAACCTCCCTGGACGTAATTTTTTTTTTTTTTTAAACTTCCATTTTTTTTTGGGCCAGCCGAGTTCCGACGTTGGGACTCGGGAGTCCGAGTCGGACTCGGACTCGGCCCAAGACTCAGCCGGACTCGGAGGAGTCCAGAAAAAAAAGGAGTAGGAGTGGGCTCGGCTCGGTTGAGCCCACTCGGACTCGGACTCGGCCGAGTCCTCGGGAGTCCAAAAGAGTTTGACTACTATGGTTTAGAATGAGCTCCAAAGTGTATTTGTCATATCCAATCAAGTTAGGTTCTCTCTATATATCGGGTCATTGATATCATGAGGGGGAACACTTTGATTGCTAGGAGGTTGACCATCTGTGATGGGTTTGGGGAAAGGGTCACCCATCCTGAGGTATGTATAAAATAGTTTGTGTGAATGCAAAATGAGAGTATCGATACCCATTTACAAGGAATGGTTCACGTTGGGTTTACCAAGATGTTTTGCCTAGATTTGGACAAGCCAATGAAGTCAGTATACCCCATAGGTGAAGACAACACAAGGTCAAGCTAAAGATAAGGAAACCTCCTGAAGGAATAACATAAGGGATTGGTTGAAAGAATTTGATTGCTAGGAGGTTGACCATATGTGAAGGGGTTGGTGAAAGGGTCACCCCATGTTTGTGTACATACAGAATATAACAAGAAGTAGTTAATGTCATGTTCACCAAGATGTTTTGCCTAGATTTGGACAAGCCAAGGAAATCAGTACACCCCATAGGGAAAGACAACACAAGGTCAAGCCAAACCTAGGAAAACCTTCAAAAGGAATAAAAAAAGTTTCAGTGAGGACACCTTGGAGTTTAAAAGCTGTAGGATTGTAAGCGAAGAGTGAAACTGCCGAGTTTCTTCTACTGAGCAGAATTTCTGTATAGAAAATAGAGTAGTTTGTGATGCAAATGCACAGGCAGATACCTTGGAGTTTACAAGCTGTAGGATTGTAAGTGGAGTGGAACTGCCAAGTTTCTTCTACTGAGCAGAATTTCTGTATAGAAAATAGAGTAGTTTGTGATGCAAATGCACAGGCAGATACCTTGGAGTTTAAAAGCTGTAGGATTGTAAGTGGAGTGGAACTGCCAAGTTTCCTCTACCGAGCTGAATTTCTGTACAGAAAATACAGTAGTTTGTGATGCAAATGCACAGGCAGGTTGTTCTTTTCCAACATCATTTATTCTAAACACAAAAATTTCTTATTTTATTGTTTTCTTGATAAATAACAAATGAATCTATTGCATGGTGCATTCCCATTTCATCTGTTAGAGTCACTTAATGACGTCTGCTTCTGGCAAGAAGTTTGAAGTGATTCTAAGCTGTGATCAAGAAACTTTCAACCAAATATTATGACAGAAGTAGTTCTGGTAGAGAAAGATAGCAGTGAGACATAAGAAACAGATTGCAAGAAACAGATTGCAACACAATATCCTTTAAGGAAGCTAACGATGATCACAGGGGAGGAAATGATAATTTTTGTGCATGTGGCATAACTAATTGGTTTTTACTATCAATAGACATTGCTATCTGGTGGAAGTGTATAAGTCAACTCCTGAACTCTTCACACAAGTTTAAATTAGATCCTTCCTTGTGTACAAAATCTGCACTTTATCTAATCCATGTAACAGAGCCATCTGAAACTTCTCTAATCAGCTGAGTTATTGCTAACAGGGTGGGGCACAGATTCTTTTCACGATTATTTTGTAATACTTTGATCAACAAATATTCATAGCTTGGTACTCCACATGTTTTTCCCATGTGTACTGAACTTCATTGCTTTTTCTGTTTATTTGTTGTTTTCATTTCCATGCCTATGACGGAAGCTATATCCTAAAGTTTTTATCTCTCTCTTACACTATTTTGATGCCCATGGTATATACTTTATTTGTTCACAACATTTTTCCCTGTCCACTGCTTGTTCTTTCTTTATTTGTCAGCAGATAGAAAAAATCATGAAGAGGAAAAGGAAGACTCAAAGCTAGATGGTTCAGGAAACCCAGTGAAGAGAAGAAAAGTAAACGACCACTTGACAGGAGCCGCATTTCATATTGCTATGGACTCGAGTGAAATCAGGGATGGCCAAATTCAAAGGCTATGTGAGTCACGTCTGGCCTTTCCATCTACATCCAAAGCTCAGGGCCAGCCTGGTATCTCCTCTATGCATGGGCAGCTTACTGACCTGATGTTGGCTCCATCAGTATGCACTGGTGTTTTAAGTTCCAACAGCCAATTAGTAAATAAAGGAATGTCAGTGGCCAACAGCCTGGTGAACATGGGGTCTTGTTCTGTGACTCCAGGATCATCGAAGGTGGTTCCTGTTCCAGCTCCATCCAGTCCATGTTCTGTTTTGCCTGCGAAACAGCCTTTCAAAGCAGGTAAAAGGACTAGAAAGCTGAAAGTTTGTCCTCAAGAAATGAGAAGACATCTTGTGGCACTAGGTAGAAAGCTCTGCGGAAAAGTATGCAAACAAAATATGCAAATTGTAGAGACTTCAAGTCCACCCATGAATGTTGAGATTCAAATTGCGTGATGTGTTTTTGTGGGGACCAAATATTTTTACATAGCAATCCAGACTTTGCACCTACTTCCTGCTTTCAAACAGATATTTAGCCTTAAATAATCATTTGCAAATTGCATCTTTGTATGGATATGTTGTAGAAGATGCATTTATGTTTCCTAACAACTAAAACGGCAATTATTCTGTCATAATTTACAATTCTTTGATTCATGGGCTCTAAGCTGGGATACAGTTCGGCAGGGCTCAAATGGCCAAAATACTTGTTTTTTTTTGGAGCTGGATAAAGCTCAGATTGTATAATTCTTATTTTTTTCGAGGTAAAATTATATATTTCCATAAACATTGATTTAAACTGCAGCAGATTCATTTTAGTAGCCTGGTTGCTAGTTCACTGACATGGAGAATGGACACAAACTTCTCCTGATGAATTTCATAGGATATATAATACCAACAACTTGGAAACTCAGTCCTGATTAATAATATTTTGGGTGGTTGATTCGGATGCTAAAATATGCATACCATGGTTTAAAGATTATAAAGTTAATCAGTGTTCCTGGCTTACTTTCAAAGTAACCTGTATCATCTACATCCCCCTTTCTAATCAAAGTACAACTTCTGAATGCTAAAGTGTATTGCATTAAAGATGCTTATAATATGGAAATTTTGGATGAATTTGGTATTGTCAGAAGAATAACTCAGAACAGTTCATATTTTATTTTTTCGTTCATTAACAATAATTTGACAGATACTGCGTCAGAAACTTACAAAATACTCTTCAGTCCATGTGAAGTTGAAGACACAATAAACAGGCACGTCTTCCCTTCAAATAAATAATTGGATTAATCAAACTTCATATGCTCTTTGTCAGCGTGAAGAGTAATTTGTTTTAATCTGCCCAGCTCACTTCTTGCTTTAAAAAATCAAGAGGAAGTTTTTTAATTTGTCAAAGTTGAGGTCCAAGTTTATGAATATTTTTCCTTCTCAATATTTATATACATATTCTTAGGGAAAACATGATTACTAAGTACAATTGATGTCCTAAGAACCAGTTCTAAACATCCTTGCTCATGACTGAATGCTATGGTTTTAAGGGGAAAAATTTGCTTAGTAAATTACAAATGAATATGAGCTGAATGCCATGCCGTAATACACAAAGAAGTTTGAACACCAATGGAGAAGGGAATTTAAGAAACTTCTTACTTTTTTGGTTTATGGTGATAAATAAGCCTACAAGTTCGTGCCCTGCTTGACTTAGCTGTCAATGCATTACGCTTATCCCTTCCCACTAAAATCCGTCTCAATTCTATCAGCAGCAATGGAAACCTCATGGGCTTTACATAAACTGAGGGCTTTCACCAGTGAAAAGAAATTTTTTTGATCATTACTGCATTAAATTCTTAGTGTTGCAAATGTTTTAAGACTCTTTATCTTCCCTTGCTGCAAGAGATTGCTTTTATTTTGCTTTAGACAGATAATGCTATAAATCATTTTTTGTCTTTGGTATTTGACGGTATATGCAATTGCCTATTTGATTGTTCTAATAGTTGGTGAATTGCAAATGATTAACTACTTTTGATTCCTCTCACCCTTAAGGGGAGAGCTTGATCTTCAGAATGCCAACGGCATAAATGTGTGGAGCGGCTATGTTTTTTAATTTATGCATTCGTATTTAGTAAGCTTGCAGAATTCTGAAAAATTTAGTAAGAAATCCACGGAGAAAATTAATATGATGGTGGAAAGTTTGTGTACGTATTGTCACTAGTTACTGTGTCGGTCGATGAAGATAATCATAATATAATTACATGGAGAAGATCCATTATAAAGAGAAGGGATTGTGTGCTTGTTCTCTTAAAGCTCAAAAGAGCTCAGTGGCATATTTGTAAACTATTTACATAGATATATGAATTAGAAGAACAAAATTAGTTCTAATGGGCTTGTTATGTCCTCTTGATTTCATCCTATAATCCGGAACATGATGCCGTAAAAGATTCATGTGACCAATTCAGAATCTTGTGCGTGTTGTGACTAAATGTCGCAACCTAGAATTGCAGGTTAGGGCACAATCTCATCTTATGGTTGACCAGGTCAGAGTTGGGCACAATTTCAGAACTTTCGGGACTTTTGTTTGGTCAACACCCTTCAAAAGGCAATGGTTCTCCTCTGGGTTTTAATACATTTGTCCAAATTTTATTGAAATGTTAATTGCTTAAACATTAGATGCTTGAAAACTTTAGATAGACCTTTTTTTCTGAAACTTGGTGCCTGGAATAACATTGGAATGACATGGAACACTTAAGGAACTGCACCCCGAGTAATAGGTGCCTCTTATTTTCCTGGTTCTCTATGGAGCAAGTTGTATGCTTCATAAAGAAGGATGTCTTTTAATTGACCTTTCCCCAACAATGAATCTCTGAAAGTAATATTTGAATTTGAAGTAAAAAGAAATTTGAAAGTAAAAAGAAAGTTAACTGTGGTGAAAAGGTGAGAAAATTTGATAGCTTTGGTTGAAAATTATTGATATGGTTTTTAATTTGTTGTTATTGATAAAGCCCAAAACAAATTGAAGTTTTTATATATCAAAACAGAATATTATATAAAAAATAATTACCTAAATTTTAGGTTTAAAAAAAAATTATAGATACAATTGGCATGGGCCTAATGATTAAGACTTTGTAATTAAGGTTCAAGGTTTGAATCAAAGAGGAGGTAATCAAAATTGTGTGTTCAAATATTAATATATAATGCAATAAGTCATTCTCTAAGATTACAAACAATATTTCAAAATGGAGCTTTGACATATGTTCATTTTATAACTCAAAATAATAACAAACTCACAAGGTATTCACATGGATGTTAAATGTATTATAGTACAAATTAATGCAATGCCATTATTCAAAGTCGGGGGAGATATGACTTCTCATATTTCTCATAAGAAAAATATTTTATTAACCTCCTAATAATGACAAAACCTAATGATTACATGAAACCAAATTTACAAGATAAAACTATTTATAAAGTACTTACAAGGTATTTACAAGGATATCAAATAATGTAATAATCTCCAACATGCCTCCATATTACATTATTTGGTATGATGTCAATCTCTAGCTTGGTTTTGGCTTTTGTTTCTGGTGCTAGCACTTTTCAAACATTTGTCTTTTAAATGTACATATTTATCACAATAGCTATAATTGGTATCTATCATAATTTCAGCTTCTCTATTTTTTGTTATATATTCAATGTTATCATCACTACATTCTTTGTTACAAAGTTGATGTTAGTATTCCTATCACAAAATCACTCGTCAGTTTCTCCTATAAATCTAAAGCCTTTGCATTTAGATACAATAATTCTTTGGTTCCTTGTCCTATTTCACCAAATTCCAATTTAGTACCAATTGCTTTTGTGTGCCTTTCAAATTCATCATTACCTTTATATCTATAACCTTTTGAAGGTAACAAGTCATCACAAAAATATTTATCATAACTTAGACCATTTCTGATAAATTTTAGAAAGGATAGATCACTATCACTGACAATATCTAAATGACTTATTCCATAATTATCCCTGTCACTATCTAACCCATTAACAACACATCGTTCTTCAAAAATGATAATTTGGTCTATATTTTGACCAACATCACTGCATAATCAAAGCAATCATTTTTTGTACTAGCATTCTCATGAATACATCTGAAATTGTCATCATTATACTCATAAAGCCTCAAATCATAATTCTTTGGAGAAACCCATCTAGTGCTATCCTTGTTAACATCAACAATATATGAATGTTCATCAACAAAAAATAAACTATCACTATCATCAAATCTAGTAATTTGGCTTTCATAATAACCATCACAAAGATTGACTATCTCAAACATTTTGTGCATAAAGATTCTTTGACTCACAATACTTTCTATATTACTGTCACTCTGAAGTAGGTCACATATGTTACGTTTTTCATGAATCATTTTGAGTTTATTACTCAATATTTCATCTTGTTATTGTTTAGAATATTTTTTGCAAGATTTCGATGTCATACATGTTTTAAACACTTATTTTGCCATAAGCTCTTTGTGAGTTAATTCATAGCCCTTATTGTTAGACTCTAATTTTTGTACTTCTTGCACTATATGTCCTTTTTGATATTGCTCTTATTGTCTTTGTTGATTTCTTTGATAAGGTTTACATACTTGATTCCATTGCTTGAGTGAATGAAATTTACAGAATTTTGTGATGTGTCCTTTGTTATATATATGACAATATCTTCTTTTCCATTTTGGCTGATTCTATGATGAAGAGAGAGAAGGATTTCTTGTGTTAGTGATCTTTTTGCTAAGATGAGAGCATTATTTGATAGTTCATCTCTTGATTTTCTATTTCATATTGTTGAAGGATATTAACTAACTCTTCAAATGACACTTTTTTGTTTGACACTTGGAGAGATGTGACCAATGTTTTAAATGATTTTAGAAGTGCTCTAAGTGTAACTAAGACAAGAAACTTATCTTCTACTTTCTCTCCCATAGTTTGTAGTTTTGATTTTAAATATGCTATCCTTCTAAGAAAGTATTCTATATTTTCACCATCTTGGAATTTTAGTGAGTATAGTTGTGATTGTAAATGTAAAATAGTGGCTTCATTCTTTCCCTCAAATATGGTGCACAATTTATCTCATGTCTCTTTGGAAGTTTTAGCTTCACTAATATGTGTTTGTATTTCATCTGATGCCCAAAATGTAATTAACATAAGTGCTCTTGCATCTCCTTCCACATATTTTTTTCCTATGATATCTTCTGGACATGTTTCATTGCCGATGACAATATTCCAAATTTTTTACACTATAAACATTGCTTTCATTTTTTTTCAGAGTAAAATTTTATCCCTTAAGTAGCCGAGATTTGAAAGGAAGATTATGTATTTGACATATCTAACTCTTGATATTTTCCTTCAAATGTTTGCTAGCTCCAAAATCCATGATCTTTAATGTGTACTTATAATTTCTATTCTTTATCTAAATTTTATGTTCACTTTTTCAACCTTCTATTCTTTGGACATCTATCATTTCTTTCAAAAAATCCTCTCATAAATAAAAAAATTATTTCCAACTTTTTCACTTTTTCAAAGTTTTAAATTTACTTTTAAATATTTAGTAAAAAGATTTTGCCTCCCTAATTAAGTTCATGTTGGAGGGTCGGGAGTGACCCCCCTGCACTCCTCAGGCATTACAACCCCCCATAATTGTGGCCTTGACATTTATCACCGTCTTAGCCAAACGGGTGCATCCGGTGCCTTGTGCATTGTATGGGGGCACCAGTCTTGAGAAGTTTGGGAGAGTGTGGGATATGGTTCCCATCAAACGACCTTCGAGGTTTTTTACCCAAGGTCGGTTCCTTGCTTCTAGATGTCTTCTTTGATGCTTGTCATTTTGCTCGCGCTATGCTACTCTACTCCTAGCCTAGGCTTCTTCAAGGGGAAAAGAAAAAAGAGAATATAAAGCAAATTGTGAGAAAGCGATAAATGTGAGAAAGTAAAGGAAATCAATAAATTAATTAGAAACATAAACTACCTAACCTAGCCTAAGGATGGTGATGCACCAAAGAAAAATAATAAGACCCCTAGTGTCTTGACAGGTTTAAATGAACACAAGCATGATGACTAATAGTACACTAGGAACACAGGTCCCTGTCGAGAACATGTAGTAGAAACAAAACACCCACGCTAAAACCAAGACATAAATATGTAGAGTCATATATTCTTATTAACGCAAACTCCACATTACATATATAGAGGGAAGAGGTTTGAAAACTACCTAGCAAGCTACACAAGGCTTGAGCTAGGCCAAGACATAGAGGAGAATGAAGGAAAGCACCTTTCAGAAGGATAGATGACTTTTGATAATTATAATGAGAGGAAGATTACATATTTATAAAAGAAGTCATGGAGGAAGTTCCCCCAAAAATACATGTAAGATTTCAAAATTTGAATTAAAAACTTTTCTTGGGCTAGTCGACATCAATAATGAATGATCTAGAGGTTCTGGAGGTCTATAATAAATCTCCATGATTAGATCCTTGTGATCATCTATCTTTAATATATCGAGCATGCGTTGCCCCTTAGGTTGTCATTCTTGTTACCGCTTTAATTCTCTAGTTGTTGCCTAGGGAACCACATTTGGTTGTGGAGTGTTAGGATCGAAACTAGATCGTCACCTCTTTCCTTGTATCCGATCGTTTTAGGTTGGTTCAGGGTTTTAGTATTCAAAGTCTGGTTCATCCACACTCTTGGTAGTTTTCCTTGGTGAATATGTCTTTCAATGCGTCCTATGGGGACGATAGTTGCCATCTTTTGAGCTACTCCACTTTGAGGACTCCTCTTCCACAATGTATTACAAGGAGACGATTATAGGGTCGATAGAATAGAAGGCAAAGGAGGAATGTTGCAACTAGGAATATTTTAGGCTGCTTTATCCTTCCTTGACCTTTGGGTATCAAGATATCCCATAAAAAAGGGGGAATTATTGCCTTGCCACATCTTCACTTGGTATCCTTAGGTATTCCTCTTCTTTGACCAATGAGAGGGTCTTAGTCCTCAAGATTCACTGGTGGTATAAATTTGGAATGATACCTGGGACTAAGGAACCTCCTTGGCTAAGGGGAGGGAATAGTCTTAAAGGCTTTGTTCATTGAACATGAGAAAAGACCACAAGTTTCGATTAAAGTAAGGCCCCAATAAAAGTGGTTCGCCATTAGCCGTCACTAGAATGTCTTGGGGGTTCCAAGTATTATTAGGACCCACTTTAGCCACCATCAAAAAGGCTTTTGAGTTGTTGCTTGATTTACCAGTCCAATGATTGGGTTGAGGTTCATGGTGAAGGAAGCTTTAGGTACATGAATAGTTGGTGGTAGTGGTCCCTCCTTGGATGCATATTAGATGGTCTTTTGGCTTTGACTACATCATAAGTAGTAGGGGTGTTGGGCCCCTTCATCTTGACTTCAAGTAGGTGCTTTGGTCAAAATTACCTCTAGGAGCAGGATTTTTCCACTATAGTGAGACTTTATTATAGTTTTGGTAACTTACAGGGGAAATGCTACTAGCAAGATTTAAGGAACCCAGAGAAGGATGCGTTATCCATTGGACATAGAGTCTAATATTATGAGGCTTCTATAGTAGTGGTATGTGTTCAAAGAGGAAGCCATTGGAGATCATTTTGCTCAAGATTCTGTCAATTCCAACATGAGGTGTGTCTTGCTTTATAAGCCATGCTGCTTGGATGGCTTCTAAGGTTCACCTTCATCCTTTTAATCAGTTAACATTAGATGATCATGTGAAGACTCATTTCCTCATGCGTAGTATTTGGGGACAACATCATCTTCTAAGATTCCTTTTGCTTTGGTATGACAATTGTACTTCAACTAATTAAAAGAGGCTCTACTAATCTTGAGGGGTTGTTAAACGTGATTTGATCCCAACTACATTGTCCTTTGAGTTTGTGTGATTTCATATCCTTTATTGCTCATCTGAATTCATTCATGTCCTTTGCTTGATAGGTCTATGAAAAGATAGTAAAAATATATATTTTTTACAAAGGCCCTTAGATTTCGATGAGTCCTCCTCGATGCCTAGCATTTAACCTATGCCAGTTTGATAAAAAATTATCACCAGATTAGGCTTCCAGGATTTCATATTGCAAAACTTCCTTTTGTGGGATGGGTGCTTTCTTTGGTGAGGTGGAGTCCCATTTGCTTCCTCCATTGAAATTCTAGGGATTCCTCTCTTTTTATCCTTGTTGCTGATTACTTTTCGAGGATCATACCTCTAATTTAACTTCAGTTTGTAGATTATCTAGAGCTTGTTCAACTCTTTGGTCTCCTTTTAGTGTTTGATGGGGGCCTTGGAGGAAGACATAGTGCTAATACAATGATAGATCGATCACCATGCTAGGACCTTTACATATTTAGTTCATATTCTTTTTGACCAAATGAAAGACCATATTTAACACTTGGACCACCACTTTAGAAAAGGAGGAGGTATAAATTATGCCTATTTGGCACCTTTGGACTAACTTACCTCTATACCTTAAGATCAAGAGGGGTGGTTCCATCTCTACTTGCGTAGGTTCTTCTATCTCCCTTTCCTCCTACTAGCAATCTTGCCTCTTCATGGGTTTTGATTGAGGCCAGAGGCTCCCCAAAGGGGCTTGAGTGTTGTTGCTAGTATCATTTGGTAGAGCCAACATTTGCCTTTTGATGCTTTCATAGGATATGGCACCTTTACTTTGTTAGTGGTTCTGCTTCCTCGGAGGCCTTGTTCAGGCCTAATTCCAGTTCCTAGCTGGAAATATGATTGCATTTGCTTTAGTTATTTTTTGTCCTTTGAAAATTGACATCCAAAGTGGGCCTCTAGTACTAGGTATACCATAGGGTCTTCCTTGGGGGAATTTTAGTCTATAGGGAGTAGGGGGAATCGATCTTTGAATACAAAGGGAAAGGGAGCTAGATTAGAGTTATGGAGAAAAGGACTTTTAGGAGTCTTGGGGGAAATTTTCCTACTAGAATGAAATATTCTTCTACTTTGAGAGCAATATAATAGGCAACAAGGAGGGAATCCCCTTAGGCTTTGATCATTATGACAATATTTGAATGTAAAGCTCTGAGATAAAATATGAGTGCCATACCTGGGGAAGGTTGATCTTGCCTAGGATTCTTTGCTAGGATTTTTGGAACCATGCATTAAAGTCCTCCATTATCTCACCAAAAGTTTTCCTAGTACCCATCAGGTAACCTAATAGCATAGGTCCTTAGATGACTAGTTGTTCCCAATTTTTGATTGATTACATAGGTAAGGAGATGTTGTGCATGTTGAAGTATGTAGCCATTTACTGTAAGTGCTCCAATGGGATGATTGTAATTTCTCAGATGAAATCTAGTAAGGAATCCAAAGTCTCTTTAGGAACTAGATCCCAATAATGAAGGGGGACCAAGATGACCAAGGGGCTCTAACTCTTCCATGTCAAAATATTTCTAGCCATACCTTTGCTTTGATTTCTTTGTTCTATTTGGTTGGATGGGGGTAGTGGCTCTTATTAGGATATTAGATTTGTGCTCTTTTTGGTGGCTCCTTTAGGTTCTTTCTATTGCAATGGAGTCATCAGGTGGGGAGAGTGCTAGCCAAATGGAGGTTCCCATCGTAACCTCACATGGGAATGACAACTTATTTTATATTTTTCTTTTGTAATGGAATAACTAGGTGAATATTTAGAGTGCTTCAAAAATCTAGTGACCATGGACCTCACCAAAACCATGGTTTGACTTCTAGATCAAGGGATGGATGTACTCAAATTCATATCCTATTGGGTGTGTCATTCTAAACTATTAGGATATTCGGAGTGACCCCATTGCATTCCCTAGGTGTTGCAAACCCCCACGATTGTGGCCTCAACATCTACCACTACCTTTGTTGAGCGGGTGCATCTAGTACCCTATGCCTCGTATGGGGGTTCCAATCTTGGGAAGTCTAGGAGAGTTGGGACACGACTCCCACTAGATGACCTCTAGGGTTTTTTACCCAAGGTTAATTCCTTGCTTTTGGATGCCTTCTTTGACCCTCACCATTCTACTCCTGCTATGCTACTCTACTCCTAGCCTAGGATGCTTCAAGGGGAGAAAGGGAAAAGAAAACATAAAACAAATTATGAAAAATCAGTAAATACAAGAAAGTAAATGAAAGCAGTAAATTGCAAGAAACATAAACTACCTAGCCTAGCCTAAGGGTGGTGATGCACCAAAGAAAAAGAATAAGACCCCCCAATGCCTTGATGGATTTACATGAACACATGCACAATGATCGATAGTGCACAAGGAACACAAGTCCCTATTGTAACAACCCTGCCACCTGGTTGCTCAACAAAAGTATAGTTAGATTCCTAAACATTTTTTTTTATATAATTAAACTATACACTCAATGATGAATGCATGCAAAACTAAAACAACAAAAACCATCCCCTGAGTCCAATTTTTTTTTTTATATATATACATGTAGCACAAACATTAAATACCACTTTTGGGTTTACAACTGCTATAGCCAGTCACCCAAGTGGACAATATTAGCTAGATTTCGTAAAAGAGTCATTCAGTGATTTCAGCTATCTCATTTATCATCCATGTTTACCAACATGAGGACCAAACCATGGTGAGGGTTATCCTCTAGGGCCCATAACACCTAGAGGGGGATGCTTTATTTCCCTATCCTTTACATTCTATACCCTCGATATCCAATCATTTTGGGTATTCATAATGTGAAAGAGCTCAACATAATTATGCCTTTAGTGACTAACTGAACTATCCCTTATTCTTGGAATTAGTTAGTGTCATGTCCGTCCTGGAACGTGATCTTCATTATCTCACACCTTCGCAACTCACAAAGGTTTATCCCATACCAGAACCCTATGACCATTTTCTTGGCAAAGTTTGAGAGGTATAGTTTTTATCACAATGCTCAACAAAAGCAACTTGGAAAAGTGTCCCATACCACTTTTCCATTTTGAGTTGACCAAGTCTTATGTTGACCATCCCTATCAGCTACCAATTATTTCGATCATAAACCGCGCCTTTCTGCACCCTTCTTTTATTGGATGGAAATATGTTCTTTAATTTATGGGCCTGGTTCTTCAAATATTCCCTAGGCCTTGTCTAGTAATCTCTTGATCAAACAAGTTATTTTATTTTGTTTTGATTGGCTCAAACTTCTCTAGAAACAACCTCTCCTAGGAATAGTTTTAAAAACATCCCTTCTATAGAAATCTACTAAGTTACGCCATCAAAAGTATTCTATAGGAAGTATAAACATTCCTATTTCTTAAGGTATTTTTTTTTCTAAAAAAATATGGGGTTGACTTCATCACACCCTACTTTCTATAATTAAGATAAAAGATAGTCATGCATATTTAGCTCATGATGAACCAAGTAACAAAACTGTTAGTTGCACTACGTTTAGGCAATTCGAGTTCCAATAGACACCCACTCTCGATGTCACCTACCATCCTAAGATAACATATCTCTATCATTTTCAAACATCCATTGCATACTTGAATATAGGCTCTAATGCAGTAAATACAACATAAACAATAAATTCTAAAATTACACATCTATCTTTATAGTAATTCCAATTAATATTAAAAGGCTAAGAGATAGTGCACTTTCATTAAACGATTTGCAGAAAACATGTTAACTCTTCAAAAGAATTGGAGTTACAACATAAGTACAAATTTTAGGCTTACAATAATACATATCCGCTGCAATGTTATAAATCTTAATTCATAAATGGATTCAGTATTACCAAGGACCTGATGTTAATTTTTCTTTCCACAAAAATGTATGAGGTTATACAATTCTGCGAAGTTTATTATTTGTAAACACTCAGATCCTCAAGATGTGCGCCTTTGCTACAATGTGAAAGCCAACAATACAACTTCTATCTAGAGGATCCCTTTGCTAGAGTCTACCTCACTTGACTAGAAATAAATAACACTGTATAATTTTTTTATAATTTTGTTCTTTCACAGTGTGAATTCCATCTGTAAGTCTGCGTTTGAAGCCTCCTCACGATGCCCTCTGAACACCATAGTCTATTACTCATTCCAGGTTTTGAACGAAGCCGTCGGGGATCAGATATGGATCTATATGATTATGCAACTAACATGCAATTAAAAAAAAATATAATTCACACCGAAATGTTTAGACTTCTCAATCCCCTCACATGAGATTTCCGAGAAGTCCCATTACATTTCTACATGGAAAACACCAAACTACGTTTATGATTTATGAATATAATTTTATTACACTACAACTGTTCAATTGCAAGCTTACACTATTTTAACTTGGCAGTATATTTTAGAGAGCAATCAATATAAAACACTGCAACATCCAGCTCATCCCTGCTACCCATTGCATTCATTTATTTTAATAAAAGATAAACATATTACTGGTGTTGAAAGCCTTTCACACATAGCAGTGTATCTTTTGTGTTTAACTCTTTTACACATAACAAATATATTCAATCGTGTTCAACTTGTTTCACACACAACAACTTTCTAGTGGAGATCAACTCATTCCGCACACAATAAATAGAAAGTTTTAAATATAAATAGCAAACCTTTTATTTTAAACAAGAAGTTTCATTTCCATTGCCTCCTATACTCTCTATCTACGTGACAAAAAAATGTAAAAACAACTCTATGATCACAAAATTTATTCTACGAACAACACAACAATCCTTTTATTTCTTTTTCACACAAGGAAATCATTTTCATATACCAATGGTGCAACATTCGTGTAAAGAATTCTTAAAAACATTTCTACATAGCATAGTCACAATATTGCTAACCTGTTTTCAAAATTTTGAGCTGTGTCAATTCGCTGCACTGAAAAAACTTATGTTTCTTCCACCCACTACTCGCATGCCCTTCTCCCTTTGTTCTCTCTTTTTTTTCCTCCCATCTTCTTCTACTAAATCCCCCTCTTGAACTGAAGCACTAAATTTTCATGATGGATTTCCCATATTTGTGACACACCTTCATAACCAATAACCATAACCAATGCACATTTTGCTAGCATGGTGTTCTTCATTTCAAGGATTATTTTTTTTATAACAAGTATTATCCCCTTCTCCAATTTCCACCAACACAGCCAACGCTACCCGCAATCAAAGCCATAAGTGGAGCCACTCTCCCCTTTATTTTCTCATCATAATTTAATGCATAAATTAAAATACAAGAGTACACACAGATCAACACAACCATCATTTATTTTATAGATGTTTCTTTTCCTTTCAAAAAGGTAAGGGATGAAACAATCATTTCCCTATATATACTCTATATAAAAATTACCTTTCCCTAATGTCATGGCAACATAAAAATAAACTTTGAGTTTAAACTATTTAAAGATAATTTCAAGACTTAAACAACCAGTTTACTACCTTTAGTCACACAAGCCACCATAGAGTGTTTCATGAATCAAAAATACATACTCATGCATCAATAGTAAACAACCATATGCCTTCTCACACTAGTGGCTCCCATCATCATTGTCACGACAAAATATTTCTCATACATTGCCCACATGCAATATTCAAACTAATTTAACTCACACAATACTTCATCTAAATGATATGCATATGCGAGTTTCCATGTGCTCACGAGCCGAATCATCACTTCCCCTTTTATATTTTCCACTAACTTGCTTCCTTCATTGCCTTTCTTCATCTAACCTGCACTCATAGAAGCCATCAACAATACCTTGTCTCACAAGAAAAGGTAATTATGAACATATTTTATTTTTTTCATTGATCGTACGAGGAGGGCCATTACATCCTTCCCCGCTAGAGATAAACACAATCCCTGTGTTTAAAGCTAAAATGAGTAAATAAAATCTTATGAACATTCTTTCATATTCCATTTTCATGTAATAACACTAAATCAAATTTCACTTTTGCCATTTGATTCCAAATATTGCCAACACATTTACCATCATAAAGAAAATACATAATTGCATTTAAAATCACCACATGATCACATAATTGATTATGTCATAAAGTAAATCAAATACACATTTCCATTGCAACCCATTCATGAACCTTACCAATACCAAAACAATCATATTCTACTCTACCCAACAATTCAACATACATAATTTATATACATAGTTTTCAAAATTTTATCATAGTTTAATGAAAAATTATTTAGCTACTCAAAAAAATAAGGAAATTATCATTGCATCTCTGCTACATCTTCCCACATAGAATTTTGGTATGAGTAGTGGTCCCATTTGACTCGATATTGTTTAATGTTTTGCTTTCTCAAATTTTTGGTTCAGAAACCAAGCATGCAAACAGGTCGCACCTCAATCCTTAATGGATCTGTCATCTGTAAATTGAAAATATCTAAAACATGAGTAGGATCAGAAATATATATTCTAAGAGACACATGAAAGACATTATGGATTTTGGATAAGCTTGGTGGTAGAGCTAATTTATACATAGTAGGGATTATCTTATTTGTGATCTCAAATGGACCCACATAACAAGAATCAATTTTGGAAGATTTAATTGAACATTTTGTTGGCTTCACCATTAAGGATACTCAGTCTCCCACTGAGTATTCCTTCGGTGTTCGTTTGAGGTCCGCATAGCTCTTTTGGTGATCTGTGACCTCTTTCAGCTTTTGTTGAATTCCTTTTAATTGCTCTTCCATCTCTCTTATCATTTTTAGGCCGATCACTACCTGATCCTTCAAATTATCTCAAGATAAGGAAACTCTGCATCTTCTCCCATATAGGGCTTCGAAAAGTGCCATACCCAATAAAGCATGGAAGCTGTTGTTATAAGTAAATTATACTAGATATAAGTAGTCTTTCCACTTAGTATGCTGATCCATGCAATACATCCTGAACATATCTTCAAGCACTTGATTCACCCTCTCAGTCTAACCATATATTTTTGGGTGATAAGTAGTACTGATATTTAGTTTGGTCCCTAATGCTCTATGTAGTTCTTGCCAAAATTTTGAGGTGAATCGACAATATCTATAAGAGATTATAACTTTTTGAAAATCGTAGTCTTACCACTTCCTTGGAAAACTTACTTGCTACAACTATTGCATCATCTTGCACATTACCGAGTATAAAATGTGCAACCTTTGTTAATTTATCCACAATTACCATAATTACATCATGCCTGAATCTTGTTTTAGGCAATCCTATTATAAAATCCATTGACACTACTTGCTGTTTTTGTTTGCGTATCTCATGTGGATATAGTTTTCCAACTGGATGCAGGTGTTCTACTTTCACCTTTTGGCATTCCAAACATCTGGCCACATAATTGGAAATATCATTTTTCATACTAGGCTAGAAATATACTTTTTTTAGATTCTCCTGCATCTTTGCACTTCTAGGATGTGTGGAGTAGGGAGTGTTATAAGCCTCCCTAAGGATTGTTTCTCTTAATCCTTCTTCATTGGGTACCACCAATTTATTTCTAAAATAAAGCAAATCATTTCTCCAAACAAAATCTGTGTCCTTAGTTGTTTTTTGTCCATATTTTTCCATATAATATTGGTAAAAGTCATATTTTTTTGCCATCTCTTAATCTGATCTAATAAACTATATTGATATTTAGTCATTATGGTTATACACCCTCTTCGACTCAAAGCATCAGTGACTTTATTCTCTTTCCCCTTAATATACTCAATACCAAAATCATAATCCACTAAGAACTCTAGCCAACGTCGCTGTTTGGCATTTAGCAGAGGTTAGGTAAATATATATTTCAGACTCTGATCGTTTGTCTATAGCTCAAATAGTTTTCCTAGAAGATAATATCACCAAAATTTTAGAGCATGCACTACCACTGCCAACTCTATATCATGAGTGGTATAATTGACTTTGTGTCTCTTAAGTTTCCTAGACTCATGCAATTACTGCATTCCCTTGAGTCAAAACTCCACCTAACCCTTCGATTGAGGCATCTGTACAAACTATAAATTACTTATTAGGATCAGGTAACTACATGATTGGTGTCGTTGTTAACTGTTATTTCAAAACTTGAAAAGCCTCCTCACACTGCTCTATCCACTTGAAGCTTTTCCCTTTCCTCTAAAGGTTTGTAATAGGTTGGGCAATTTTTGAAAACCCTTTTACAAATCTCTTATAGTATCCTGCAAGTCCCATAAAAATTTACACTTATGTGACACTAGCAGGAGCTGGCCAATCAATGATTGCCTCTATTTTCTTGGTCTACTACAATTCCTTTAGCAGAGATAATATGTCCAAGGTATTGTACTTGTGAAGTGTAAAACTCATACTTTGACAATTTCCCATACAACTGATTATGCTGAGAATTGCGAGCACTATTTCCAAGTGTCAATCATGCTCTTCTTAAATTCTTAACTAATGATATCTATATCTCAAGTCTATTTTATAAAATATGGTTGCTCCTATTATTTGATTAAATAAATCATCAATCCTTGGTAATGAGTGTCTATTATTGACAATAACCTTATTCAAAATTCTATAATCTATGCACATTCTTAAGGTTCAGTCTTTATTTTTAACAAAAAGAATAGGATCTCCCCTAAGTGACACACTAGGTTTGATTAACCCCTTTTAAAATAATTCTTGTAGTTGCATTTTTAACTCTTGCAACTCAAATATGTCATCCTGTAAGGTGACCTTGCAATCGGTGTTGCATCTAGTAACAAATCAATTGAGAAATCAAACTCCCTTCAAGGTGGTAACCCTAGTAATTCCTCAAGAAAAATATCCTTGAATGGACCTATCACTGGATGCTTATGGAAAAGATCAGACTCCTTATATGACTCTTCCTTTCTATTCATTTTCACTATGAAAACCATACCCTTATTTTTAATAACCTTTGTAAATTGCATTGCGGTTAAAAGGTTGGGTTTTACTTCTCTTCACCTGTAATTAATTCTAATCCTTTGAGTGGATTCATTCACAAATTCCACCCATATTTCTTCAAAATTCAAAATGACCTTATGTGCTTATAACCAATCAAATCCCAAAATAATATCAAACACATGCAAGGGTGCCACATATAGATGCCAATTTATCTTTCCTTGTGGTAAAACAATGTGGGAATCAAAGAGACACTGGTTAACATAGTGAGTTTACCTTGTTCCATAGTCTATCTTCCAACCATTTACCAAAAATCCAGGCCTAACAGGTAAATCTCTCATTAATATAGTGGATATAAAACTATCAATTGACCCACTATCAATCAACATTTATACATTTTTATTAAATATTTTTCCATGTAATAAGAAAGGAGTAATTTATCCATTGAGTTCAAAGCTACCTATGGCCGCATAAATCTTGTGGTCAAATTCTTCTGGAGATTTTGGTGGTAGATCAAATTTATGAGGGCATTTTTTGGCATAATGAGCCCATTTGCACACACATCATCCTCTCAGTGGAGCTCTATTTCCCTTGTTGATATTGTTTTCATTTCTGTTCACAGTTACAATTTCTTTTTCTCTTCCTTGACCCAATGTTTTTTGGTCCTTTCTTTTGGGAAAATCTTTGACATACTTTCTGTACTTACCACCTTGATAACTGAGTTTATTCTTTTTGTTAGGCTTTTGCTGGTCTCCTCCTTTAGGTTTCTTATTTTGTTCTTTTTCCTACCTGATGAAGCCACCACTTTTCTGCTTTTGAAGATCATATTTTTCCTTATCTGATAGTTTTTGGTAGTTAAACCATTTCTTCCTTGTTTCCTTAGCTTCTTCTTTTCTTGCTAAATCAAAAGTAGAAGATAAATTGACAGGATTATGCATGTTGACCACTGTCATAATTCTAGGATGCAATCCTACAATAAATTTATGAGTTTTCATTTCCTTATTGCTTTCATATTGAGTCGCATACTTCAACAACTGTATGAAATTTTGGTGATATTCTTGAAATGACATATCTTCCTGCCTCAAATTTGTGAATTCACTAAAATTTTCCACATAATATTATTTCGTTAAGAATCTATCTTTGAATTCTTTAAGGAACTCCTCCCACTTAAGGTCAGCAACCTCTACATCATGCCCTTTCTTGTATGATTTCCACCAGTCTAGAGCAACTTTAGTCATATTCATAACTGCCAAAGCAGTTTTAGATTCAGAAGATAGAACTACCAAAGAGAATTAGGACTCTAATTCATTTAACCAATTTTTAGTTGACTCCCTATCATCCCTTCCATTGAATTTGGTTATTACATCTTTCCTTAAATTCCTATCCAACTCCTTACTCACTCTTCCCCTTCCATTGCTAGATCCATAAGGTTCCTCTAGTGCTTCCACTATCCTACCTAATCCAATTTTTCTATTTCTTGCTAAGTCCTCTATGACTTGCTATTGATGGGAAATAAATTCCTGTTGTTGGGCCATGTGAGTTTTTTGTTGGGCCATTTATTCTCTTTGAGTTTCCATTTGAACTTGCAATAATTTAACCATTTTTGCAAGGTTTTCCCCTTCCCCACTAGTTTTATTTTGAGGAATTTCGTGAACTCTTTTCTGTCTCCTTTCACATTGAGGACCATCTATGTTTAAGTTTGTACGTGGCCCTCTTACAGGCCTTTCAGTGCTTTCCTCTTCCCTACCTCCCATAGGATTTCCTGGGGACCCACCTCACAACATTCGTGCCATTTGCTTTGTAAGTGAAAGTTAGTTTATGATAGCTATTCTAATTTAAACTTGGAGTTCTACAAATTAAAAATCAGTTATGCTCTGATACCATATGTATTAAGCCTGTCACCTGGTTGCTCAACAAAAGTATAGTCAAATTTCTAAACATTTTTTTAAATTAAACTATCATGAATGCATGCAAAATTACAACAACAGAAACCATTCCTTGAGTCCAATTTTATATATATATATATACATGTAGCACAGGCATAACCTACCAAGTGGATGAGATTATCTAGATCCCATAAATGTGACATTCAGTGATTTCAGCTATCTCATTTATCATCCATGTTTACCAGCATGAGGACCAAATCACGGTGAGGGTTATCCTCTAGGTTCCATAACACCTAGAGGGGGATTCTTTCTTTCTCTATCCTTCAAATTTTATACCCTTGACATCCAATCATTTTGGGTATTCACAATGTGAAAGAGCTTAGAGTAATTATGCCTTTCATGACTAACTGAACTATCCCTTATTATTGAAAGCAGTTAGCATCATGTACATCTCGGACCGTGGTCTTCATTATCTCACACCTTTGCAACTCACAAAATTTTATCCCATACCAAATACTATGTCCATTTTCTTGGCAAAGTCCAAGAGGTATAGTTTTTATCACAATGCTCAACGAAAGCAACTTGGAAAAGTGTCCCATACCACTTTTCTATTATGAGCTGACCAAGTCTTATGTTGACCATCCCTGTTAGCTTCCAGTTGTTTCGATCATAAACCATACATTTTTGCACCCTTCTATTCCTGGATGGATATTTATTCTTTAATTTATGGGTTTGGTTCTTCAAACAGTCCTTAGGCCTTGTCTAGTAATATCTTGATCAAACAAGTTATTTTATTTGTTTTGATTGGCTCAAAATTCTCTAGAAACAACCTCTCCTAGAAATAGTTTTAAAAACATCCCTTCTATAGAAATCCACTAAGTTATGCCATCAAAAGCATTCTATAGGAAGTATAAACATTCCTATTTCTTAAGGTCTTTTTTTTCTAAAAAGATATGGGGTTGACTTTATCACACCCTACTTTCTATAATTAAGATAAAATATAGTCATGCATATTTAGCTCATGATGAACCAAGTAACAAACTTTTAGTTGCACTACGTTTAAGTAATTTAGGTTCCAGTAGACACCCACTCCCAGTGTCACCTACCATCCTAAGATAACATCTCTCTATCATTTTCGGACATCCATTGCATACTTGAATATATGCTCTAATGCAGTAAATATAAAATAAACAATAAATTCCAAAATTATACGTATATCTGTTCAACAATTCCAATTAATATTAAAAGGCTAAGAGATAGTGCATTTTCATTAAACAATTTTTAGAAAACATGTTAACTCTTCAAAAGAATTGGAGTTACAAAATAAGTACAAATTTTAGGCTTACAAGTACATCTCTTGTGCAATGCTATAAATATTAATTCATAAATGGAATCATTATTACAAAGGACCCGATGTAATTTTTTCTTTTCACAAAAACGTATGAGGTTATACAATTCTACAAAGTTTATTATTTGCAAACACTCGGATCCTCAAGACGTGTGCCTTTACTACAATACAAAAGTCAATAATACAACTTCTATCTAGAGGATCCCTTTGCTAGAGTCTATCTCACTTGATTGGAAAGAAAGAACACTGTACATTTTTTTAATGATTTTGTTCTTCCACATTGCAAATTTTATCTGGTAGTTTGCGTTTGAAGCCTCCTCATGATGCCCTATGAATACCACAATCTATTACTCGTTCTAAATTCTGAATGAAGCCGTAGATGATCAGATACGACTCTATATGATTATGATTATGTAACTAACATGTAATTTAAAAAAAAATAGAATTCACACCAAAATGTTTAGACTTCTCAATCCCCTCACATGAGATTTTCTAGAAGTCCCATTACATTTCTACATGAAAAAACACCAAACTACGTTTCTGATTTATGAAAATAAATTTATTACACCACAATCATTCAATTGCAAGCTTACACTATTTTAACTTGGCAGTATATTTTAGAGAGTAATCAATATAAAACACTGCAACATCCAGCTCATCCTAGCTACCCATTGCATTCAATTATTTTAATACAAGATAAACATATTATTGGCATTCAATGCCTTTCACACATAGTAGTGTATCTTGTGTTCAACTCTTTTTACACATAGCAAATATTTTCAACTGTGTTCAACTCGTTTTACACACAACTTTCTAGTGGAGCTCAACTCCTTCCACACACAACAAATGATTTTTTTTGAATATAAACAAGCCTTTTATTTTAAACAAGTTTCTTTTCCATTACCTCCTATACTCTATCTAAGTGACAACAGAATACAAAAATAACTCTATGATCAAGAAATCTCTTCTACAAACGGAACAACGATCCTTTTATTTATTTTTCACACAGGAAAATCATTTTCATATACCAATGGTGCAACATTCATGAAAAGAATTCTTAAAAATGTTTCTACACAACATATTCATAGAATTACTAACATGTTTTCACACTTTTAAGCTATATCAATTCATCGCACTACAAAAAATCGTATTTCTTCCACCCGCTGCTCGCATGTCCTTCTCCATCTGTTCTCTCTTTTTTTCCTCCCATCTTCTTCTATGAACCCCCCCTCTTGAATTGGAGCTCTAACTTTTCATGATGGATATCCCATATTCACGATACACCTTCATAACCAATAACCATAACCAATGCACATTTCGCTAGCATGGTGTTCTTCTTTTCAAGGAAATTTTTTTTTTTTTTAGAACAAGGATTATCCCCTTCTCGAAGTTCCACCAACGCATCCAACCAAAAGAATAATAAAATATTTTTCTCCTTTTACATGCAATTATTAATAACACATTATGCTTTGTGGAGAGAATTTTGGCCATCATCGTGCGACCGCTACCCGCCATCAAAGCCATAAGTAGAGCCACTTTCCCCTTTATTTTCTCATCATAATTCAATACATAAATTAAAATACAAGAGGACACACAAATCAACACAACCATCATATATATTATAGTTGTTTTTTTTCCTTTCACAAAGGTAAGGGATGAAACAATCGTTTCCCTATATATACTCTATATAAAAATTACCTTTCCCTAATGTCATGGCAACATAAAAATAAAATTTGAGTTCAAATTATTTAAAGGTAATTTCAAGACTTAAACAACCACTTTACTACCTTTAGTCACACAAGCCACCATATAGTGTTTCATGAATCAGACATACATACTCATGCATCAATAGCAAATAACCATATGCCTTTTCACACTAGTGGCTCCCATAATCATTGCCATGATAAAATATTTCTCACACATTGCCCACATGCAATATTCAAACTAATTTAACTCACACAATAATGCATCTAAATGATATGCATATGCGATTTTCCATGTGCTCGCGAGCCCAATCACCACTTCCCCTTTTATATTTTCCACTGACTTGCTTCCTTCATTGCCTTTCTTCATCTAACGTGCACTCATAGAAGCCATCAGGAGTACCTTGTCTCACAAGAAAAGGTAATTATGAACATATTTTATTTTACACCTATCAAGAACATGCAGTAGAAATAGAACAACCATACTAGAACCAAGACAAAAATATGTAAATAGTTACATTCTTATTAGTGTGAACTCAAATTTACATACATGCAAATGGAAGAGGTTCAAAAACTATCCAAAAAGCCATGCATGGCTCCATCTAGGTCAGGACATGAAGGAGAACGAAGAAAAGCACCCCTTAGAATAATTAGGGCTTTGTATGATTACGATGAAATGAAGAGTAAATATTTATAGAAGTGGAGGGGGTTCCACCTAAAATAAATGTAGGATTTAAAAATTTGAATTCAAAACTTTGTCCAAGCTAGTCGACATCAATAATGAATGATCTAGAGGTCCTAGAGGTTCGTAATAAATCTCCATGATTAGATACCCATGATCATCTATCATTAATATCTCAAGCATGCATTTCCCTTGGGCTGTCCTTCCTATCATCTCTTTAATGCTCTCGTTATTGTTTGGGGAACCATGTCTAGTTGTGGAGTGTTAGGATTAGAATTGGATCATCATCCCTTCCCTCGTGTCCAATCACTTTGGATTGATTTGGAAATTTGATGTTCAAAGCTTTGTTCATCCACAATGTTGGCAGTTTTCCTTGGTGAAGATGTCCTTTAATGCACCCTATGGGGATGATAGTTGTCATCTTATGATTTGTTCCACTTCTGAGGACTCCTCTACCATGTACCATGGGGTATTGTTATGGGGTTGATGGACCATAAGACAAAGGGAGAACATTGCAACTGAGAATCTTTCGTTTGCTTTGTCCTTCCTTGACCTTAAGGTATCAAGCTCTCCCTTAAAAAAGGGAAGTCTTTCCTTGCTACTTCTTCAATTGGTCTCCTCTGATACTCCTATCCTATAATCAATGAGAGGATCTTAGTCCTCAGGATTCACTGATGGTATCAATTTGGAACGATACCTAGGACTAAGGTGCCTCCTTTGCAAAGAGGAGGGACTAGTCTCTGAGGCTATGCTCGCTAAAAATGAGAAAAGACCATGAGCTCTAATCCAAAGTTAGGCTTGGATAAAAGTGATTCCCCTTTAGCTGTCATTGGTGAGGCTATGCTCGCTAAAAATGAGAAAAGACCATGAGATCTAATCCAAAGTTAGGCTTGGATAAAAGTGATTCCCCTTTAGCTGTCATTGGTATGTATTGAGGGTTCCAAGTATTATTGGGATCTGCTTTAGCTGCCATTGAAAAGACTGTTGAGTTGCTGTTTGATTTCAGTCCAATGATTGGGATGAGGTTCATGGTGAAGGGAGCTTTAGGCACAAGATCAATTGGTGGTGATGGTCTCTCCTTGGATGTATATTAGATGATCTTCTGACTTCGACTGTATCGTAAGTAGTAGAGGCGTTGGGCCCCTTCATCTCGGCTTCAAGTAGGTGCTTTGGTCAAAATTACCTTTAGGAGCAAGATTTGCCCATTGTACTTAGACTTCATTACAATTCCTTTTAATGTTCTAATAATCTTTGAAGAATGTAAACTAAGGTAAAATATTTCATATCTTATGGAACTTGGTCAATGATCTATGCTTATCTTTACCTTCAATGTATCTCTTTTGAAAGATATTTCTTCAACAATGTACCTTCCAAATATTATTTTCATAATATCCTTTGCAAATCAAATGGACTTCAATATTTTGAAAAAATCTTTTAAATGATTTTTTCCTTCTCAAAGTGCAAGCCAATATTTCCTTTCATCAAATTTCTTTTCAATATTTACTTTTCTTAATTCTTCTAATTTTATTTGTCCACTTTTAATATTTTCCCTCACTTTTAATATCATTTTTTTCAAATTTCTTTTGCAAATTAATTACACCTTATGGACTTCAAGAATATTTGAACAACTCCTGCTTTTTCTTTCTTTCAATGAATTAAATATTTCCTTTTTCTTGGTGACTTTACTTTTAATTAAAATAACTTCTTTCTAAATCAAACCTATTTCAATTTTATTTACTTAAGGCAATAAAGTGATTTTTCTTCCTCTCTTTTCAATAATCAAATTTTCTTTTTAATTTTTCAGCTTGTTTTTGAATCTTTTTTAATCAATATTTTAATATTTTCCAATTCTCTTTGTATATGACTTTTGTGTTAAATAATATTTTCTCTTAAGAAAGAATTTTTTCTTTTATCTCCCCCTTTTTTATTGAATTCAGCGAAAAATCCCTTGGTCTGAGAAACCACGACCAAGAGGTTCTACATCGTCAAATTCAATTCAATCGAGAGTCGCGCTTGACCGTTACTGCACTAGTATTATCAATTGGATTTTGGGTACCCCATGTGCATTTGGTAAGATGGAGATTCAAACCAAGGATTGCCCTGCCATCTCCAACTCACCTACAACAAGGAAATTTTATCTCCCTTTTCTTGCTTCCTTTTATTAATTATATTTTCTTAGAGAAGATGACCTTCATTTCATTTAATTTTTTTTTGAATCAATCACACTTCTTACCTTTCTCTCTCTTCAAATATTTAACCTTGTGCTCATGGAAAAGAATTAATATAAACACCTTTGAAGTACCTTAATATCTATTATTCATAGAAGTTTTGCTGCACCTTTCCAATTGTGCTATTCACTTCCAAGTTTACTTTTGAAATTTGTAGATATTTTGCTACACCTTTTTTGACTGTGCTATTCTTTTCCTGGTTTATATACTTTGACTCTTTAATGTCTTTTGACTATTCCTTCCTCCAACTTTTGGTAATTATCATATCTACTTGGGCACGCTTCTCCTTCTCTAAAAAAATTAGACATTGCTCACTACATATTGCATTAGCATCATTCAACTTGCAAACTCTAAATAATGACTCTGAAGGATATATAGTTCTGAATTTAGCTCAGATTTTGCAAGTGAAGTAGGTAAAAAGCAATGCTTCTTTGTTGTAGAGCTAAACCATACATGCTCCAATTTGGACGTGTTTTTAAAACTTGGAATGACTTAGGAGATATACAATGACTCAGACATTGTTCCAAGTATATTCAGGGTGCAAAATTATCATTTCAGGTAACTACTTCTCATAGTTAACTTGGGTGAAAATCTCTTAGTCAGACTTCGCCAAACTGTGATATATTTTTAGTATGGTAAGCAAGGTACTGACAAGGATATGTAGCAATGTACAAGATTTGGACGACTATGTTTCTTAGTCAATTTATTTCAGAGGGGATGAGCATTGCATCATATACCTTGTAATGCAAATCCCGCTTCTTGCTTAGAACATGCCATATTATTGCGAGGGTTGTCTTTCCTTGAAGCAACAATTCTCATAACTCCTTACAACTGATTTCTCATAACTTTTCTCATACCTCCTCAAAGTTCATAATTCCTTACAACCATATAAATTATTAGCAAATAACCAAGATTGTATATTTAAATAATAATATATCATGTAATAATCTATCTCTAGAACTACAAACAATATTTCAAAATGGAGCTTTCACATATGTTTATTCCATAATTCAAAATGTATTCACATGGATGATAAATGTATTACAATACAAAATAATGCACTTCAATTTAATACAACAAACCTAATTCACAATCCTTACATAAAACCTTTATATGAAGTTTCTTGAAATTTCATCTTCAACTAACTTTTAGTCTCTTCAAATTCATGGGAAATATGATTCATATTTCTCATAAGAGAATTATTTTATAAACCTCTTAATATTAAAGAATCTTAATGATTACATGAAAACAAATATTTACAAAAATACTAAACAATATAATAATCTCCAAAATATAAGCACTTGGATAACCATAATTTTTTTCTTATATCCTCTAGGCCTCTTGGAAGTTAAGAACTACTTTATATAGCATTGGAGAAATTTATAGAAAAACAATCAAATATATCTTTAACAAATTGTAATTTTTCTTCCATTCTTTTGTAAGTCTAAAGCATAAGATTTATTTTTATTATCATTGTTTCAAACACTTTTTCTCCCTTGGATGACCATAAAATATCCTCTTCCAAGTTTTTTTAATTTTTTTTATATTCTTTATTGTATACAAATTATTTACATTGCGTAAGAATATTTTAAGAATTTATCAATATTTATTGTATTTATAATAATCATTTAAAAATATTATGTATATTTCCTTACTCTTAAATTTCTTGTTTTTTAAATTTACAATAGGTTCAAATACATGAATAATATCTAGTCGGTGCGAAGGTACTAGGATCCTTTATAAAAATCCATGTAAGCTTGAAAAATAAAGTGGCATTAGTTCAACAAATTAGATTCCTCAATATTTTCAAAGAGGAGACATAGGTTGGAATCCTGCAAATGAGGAGACATAGGTTCCAAATCCTGCCAAACTAGGAGACACATGTTCAAATCCTACCCAAAAATACATAAATAATATACGAGCTTTGTTATAATACCATTATATGGTGATGATGCAATATGAGTGTGACCTATTTTAATCCCATATAACCTATTTTAAAAATAATTTGTCTATCCATCATTCTATGATGTTTTAATAATTTAATGTGCTTACTTTCCCAAATTATTGAATAATATATAATGGATTTAGATCTGAATAACTGTTATATATAATATTAACTACAATCAATCTAAAGTGGATCTAGATATATAGAGAATAATTATATATATAATCAATTACAATTGTTCTAAAAGTAGATATAGAATAATGATATGCATATATGCATAAAGATAAATTTACTATGCAATATAGTATAAACTATAAAGGATTGCACCTCATTTTATGACTATGTTGTGTTTAAAGTATTACACTTATATGCGAGGAACTATAATATAATTTTACAGTCATTTTGATAGATAAACAAGATAAATATATATGTTTCTTTTTTAAAAGTTTTACGGTCTCTTAAATTCAAAAATTGACTTCATTAAGAGAATGGTTCCATTTTAGTTTTATTTAATTGATCATACTATAGTTATTCTTACTATAGTTTTTCAGAAAATAACATAAATATTGAAGAGTGGTTTTATTTTAGTTTTATCTAATTGATCATATTATGGTTATTTGTATTTACAGGACTTACGAGTTAAGAAACAATACATGAAGGAAGGTATGTCTTTCAAAACAACTAACAATGTCTTTAATAATTAACACATTAAATCATTTTTTGCTTAATATAAGATATATAATGAAAAGTTGTGAAACAAAGGAAAGCAATTTCTCCTTATATTTATGAGGCGACTTTTTTTAATCAAGGTCATATAACATCTAATCTCCATATCATGCTTAGTGGTTTAAAATTTAAAAATATCTTTTTGGATTGGATCAAAATATTTTAAATTGAGACATAAATTTTGTTATAAGCATGCATTTTTTCCTTGCTATCTCAATACATCTATGAAAGATGCATTTGAATATCCATGATAAGATAATTTATTCTATTTTATTTTTAATTTTTTAAAGGTATGGTGATAAATATATCTCACACAATTCATGTCTAGTATTGAATATAATAGAAGAGAAATATTGTAGGGTTTCTTTCCAAGATATGTAGAAGATAATACTTAAGCCCCTCAAATGAATTTTTCTTCATAAGATCATGAATTTTTCATTGTTTTATATATTAATTTTTATTAATACGTATAGTGTTTTGAAATTAACGATTTTTTCTAACTAATAGGATTTTGTATTGTGCACACTTTATCTTTTGAGGTTTTTTTAAATTTCAAACTTTTTATATTTAAAATTATTAAAAAATCATAAACAAATCATTATTTATAGAAAATCATTGTAGAAAAAATAGTTTTTCTAAGTGATATGGGTATTCATTGGTATACCCAAGGCTAAGGATGACATAAATCTAGCATATCATTTTATGATGATGGAAATAGTAGTATCAATGGTGATGATACAAAAGAAGGTTTGTGCTGTGTGATTATTTCATCTACTTTTTACATCATATAAGCCACAACAATACCTTCCATTATTTTAAATTTTGGGCTACTAAATATGAACAAATCCTTATATTTTTGTTGTTAGAGTATATTACATTATTTGACACATGCCAATGTACCATTTTGGGTACATAACTAGAGTAGGAGTTTACTTTAGAGTAAGGTTTGAGCAGTTACTTCAAGCAAGTAATAAATACACAAGTGTTCGAATGTGCAATGATGTAAATGAGTGCACATGTACATGAGTCATATGATAGGTAGATGAAGAGTCATGGGTAGAGTAAAGGCCAAGACACATATTTTCCTATAAATAGGCCTTTAAAGAAGTGATAAGAAGCGACCGAGTGAGAGAGACAATGTTACTATAGAAAGTTAGTTTATATGAGTGAGTAGGTACAATGTAGTTCTTTATTAAAAATTCTAGAGCATATTATTGAGTTATTGCAGAAGTCCTCAATTATATTGCATTGTACTATTTTTGTGAGCTTTCATTAATGGCATATTATTGAGTAATTACAGAAGTCTATCTCATTATTTTCCTACATATTATAGTGCCATTATCATATACTTATCATAGCTTACTTATTTCACATCTTGTGGTTGCATTTCCATTAATATACATCCTCAAAAGCTAACAATGGTATCAGAGCCATGGTCGATCAAATAGGAAATAGAGAGAGACACAAGAGATTGAGAGGAGTTTAGTAATCTCATTTTTAGAATTTCTAAAAATTGCATTTGGCTAGAGTCTTTCCATAGGGTTGCAGAAAAACTCATGAATACTAGGACTCAACATTGATTCCACTAGATTGACAAATCAACTAGTGAATATTGATTATTTCTATATTTAGAGTTTCTTCCATTATAGTTCTAATAATTTTTAGTATGAAAAGGATATTCAAATAAAGTTTGGAAGCTTCCTATAAGAGCTAGGAAGAATATATTCTTTAGAGTCAATCCAGTTCCTGAAGCAAAAAATGAAAGAATGAAGATTTGGAGACCTAAGAAAAAGGTCCCATTGCTAGAGTTAAAAACCTAAGGAAAAAGTCCCATTGGTAGAGTTGCAAACCTAAAAATTGTAGAAGAGAGAAAAAGGCCAAATAAGCCTTACTGTAGCCTCAAGGAAGAAAAGACTCTAGAGTAGAGTCTAGGAGAATATTGGAGGTTGGTGATATTCATTAAATATTGAATACTATACATTGTAGATTGAAGGAGTAGAATAAATTAGCTTAAGAAGATGAAGACACCCACAAGAGGTCCCATTGAAGAACTTTCAGTTTTGGAAGATTGAAGATAGATAAGGTATAGCAAAGGTCTCATTCTTTTAAATATCTGTGAGAAGATCTCATTTCAAAACTTCCATAGTTGAAGATTGAAGAAAATGTCTCATTTAGAAGACTAGAAAAGATACGAAATTAAAGGTCCAAGGAAAAAAGGTCTCAAGGTAAAAATGAGAAGGCTAAGAAAACCTCATTGAAGGAGATTTTAGGAGAACTCATTGGAGAATATTTCTATCAAGAAGAGTTCTTGTTAGAGCAAAATTTTGGGACAACTATCACCATCCAACAACAAGACCAAAAGAAGAAGAATTTGTCAAGGATTTTGCAAAATTTTAGAGGATAATAGTGAAGACCTTAAGATAGTCAGAATCTTGAGAAGAAGGCCACTAGATAGGCCAACATTGAAGTCAAAATTCGACAAGGAGGTAGAAGGAGAAAGAAGATAGATAAGACACCAAATTTGAGATATTTTGGGATTTCCATTGAAGGCTTGAAGGTTATTTTAGAGAAAGGAGTTTGTTGGTTTCTATAGATGAAGATTGAAGGTTTATAGAAGATGAGTTTAAGTTGCAATTTGGATATTCAAGGATAGCATTCGAAAGGAGAAATTAATTGCGAAATGGTAGCAATTTGGGTAGCATTACTAGCTACTAATTTATAGAATTCAAGGGAGCATCGTGAAGGAGAATTAAAGCCACCAAACTACACTTTCAGGAAGCAAGTTAGAGGAGTTTTAAAGCTACAAATAGGTGAGCTAAATATTTGTTTTTGGATAGCAAGGAAGAAATATGATTTCATCCATTACAAGGCAGTAATTAGGTGATTCAAATCACCAAGATATTCATCATCTATAGAGGTCATTAAGGTAAGCAACTTTGGTGCAAAAGGTTCATTACTTGAACATTATTTACTTGGTTTATTATTAAGTTTCATTAAGCACCATATTAGAGTTTAAAAGTTGCAAGAAGAAGGTTGCATATTAAAGTCTTCAAGGAAGTGCAGAAGATAGTTTCTACAAGGGTTAAAACCTGCACATCAAAAATAGGAGTTAGATATATTTCAAGAGAGAAAAATATCAACATCCTATATTTTACTAAAAAAAAGAAGACATTACTCTTAAGTGAAGGTTGCATAGATTAATAGTTCATTTAAAGGAGCAATAAGGAGAGATTACTATTGCATCATACTAGTTATTTAAGGTGCATTAAGTATTCAAGTTAAGGTGAAAATTAGTACAAAGTTAAACCTTTCAAAAGGCATATTAGTTGCATGATTAAAGGCTTGGATTCATTATTACAAAGTTAACCAAGCAAAGAAATTATTGGAGAGATTTGTCTAGTAAGGAGGACAACATTATATCATTATTTTCTCTCAAGAAGTAGAGCAAGGAGCCACCATATCAAGGAAGAAATAAAGCTTGCAAAAGGATATTTAAAGACTTCAAAACTTTGGTGCAAGTTAGGATATTTTATTCTAACTATTTGCATTACATTATTGCACCATATTTCTCTTGTCCTACATAGAAAAAGAAAATAAATATAGAGTGTCTCCAAAAAACTATAACAACTAGCAAAGTACATATACAAAGTAGCCATATCATCAAATTAAAGGAGCAAACTTTAAGTTAAGTAAGTGAGCCAAAAAAGGGCTCAAATAGCCAAGTTTCAAGGTGTCTAAAGACACCAAAATATAACATCTACAATAGTATAACTTGCAACATAAAGAGTCTCCTTAAGAAGCATTACATCCATTGTAAATCTATGTAAAGCAAGAAGGATATTTCTATGGATAAAGTATTGCAAGAAGTAAGTTCAGTAAAAAAAACAAGGTGAAAACAAAGGTGCATTACCCAAGCAATAGATAAACTTCCAGCTAAGAAGAATCATCACCTAAGAGGGTATTATTGGAGTGCCATGGAACCACTATTTCTGGAGTAAAATTATCACCTAATAGGGCAACGTTGGAGTGCCATAGAACCACCATAGTTTGAGTCAACTTCATGGGAGAATAACATCATCATTCGCTTGAGAGAAAATATTGAAGACAAGACCCATAGTGCATTCATTGGAAAGAAGTATTTAGGGAATAAAAGATGTTGAAGGTATCCTTACATGCAAGGGAAAGGAGCACCACTTGCAATCTAGAGCTAAGGCATCTTGTGCCACTTGGCACAACAAAATAAGGAGCCCATATATTTTCCATAATGCCTACACAGGAAAGAAGCACCCATGACAAAGTAACATTCATCTTTGAGCATTGAAAGCATCATTCAAAGGTAAGAAGGCATAATCATTATTGCCCATCATTCAAAGGAGGATATGAGTGTTGAAGACACCTAAAATAATGCTCATCAAGAATGTAACTCCCAAAGCACCACATGGCTAGAGTCTCAAGGAGCATCAAAGCATATTTAAGTGCCCAAAGTTGAAGAGGAGCACAGAGAATTGGAAGCATGCAGTCAAGCATTAAGAGTGGAGTCAAAGTGCAATTAAGGAGGAGAATAAGGCACCCATGAGCATTAAATAATATTTACCATACATAGAAGACCAGGAAATACAGTTTTTGGATTGAAGAGTCACACCATAGACCAATCAACACACATATTCCACATTGCAAGGAAGGTAAAAAACTTATACTATTTAGATTTACTTTAATATTTTCCATTGGTAATATCTATTTTATTTTGTAGCAATAATGTGTGTTCATTTAGACTATTTATTATAATTTTTATGGTTGCACTTGTGTTTCGGGAAGGAAACTAGAAATCCATATATGATAAAGTAGACTATGTTAGTGTGATGTTTTGGAAATATTACTCTACTAAGATGCAATGCATAGATAGTAGAGGTGAAGTTTTGGCATTGTGAAGGCTGCTATAGGAAAATAGCAAGAAATATGCTAAATTTTGGAGTAATTATATTCATATTAGATATTTTAAGTAAAATGATGTACGTTTCTAACTATAGCATCCCAATTGAGATGAGAAGTGTATCTATTTGTAAACTCTCAAGCTCTAAAGAAGAGAGATATAATTTTTTAATGGTGGGGGACCTGAGTAATCCCTTTTATCAAGCAAAAAAAAAACTTATACTATTTAATATTTGCTTTCCTTAAGTTTAGGGAGTTATAAGGTGCTTAATATAAGGTTGAAAGGTATTTATTAATGCATTGAAATATCAATTTTAGTGAATTATAAGGCAATTTAAATCAAGGGGAGTATATCTTAAAAGATACTATAAATTGCACTGGATTCAAAAATTTAAATATTTGTAAATAATTAAGTAGGAGATATAAGGTTTTCAACGTTGGAAAGATTGAAATACTAGTTTGCAAATATTATTACTTTCTAAAATTCCAAATTAGGGAGTTATAAGGAATACTACACCATACTTTAGTTACTTGGAATTTAGAAAATTGAACCATGGAAAATTGAAGGATTAAAGGAGCAAAACCATTAATTGCTTGAAAGTTCAAAATTATATTTTACATTAGTCTCTTACTTTAATGAGACATTAATCCAACTAAAAGGTCTTGAAGTAAAGAATATTATTAAAACTTGAAGGTGCATCATCATTTATCTTTAGATTTTCACTTACCAATCAATAGGGAGACATAAGGCAGGAAAGTGAATTTGAACATTAGGGAGACAAAAAGGATTCAACTTAAACTAAGAAAGCTAAGCATACTATCAAGGTTCATAGTACAATTAAACACTTGCTAGATAGAAGGTATTTTACAAAACTTGTAAAATTGAAAAACTCTTAGCAAGGTTGAGCATATACTCTAAACTAAGGAGACAAAAGGTAGAATACTTCAAAGGTTCTATCAAAAATAAAAATAATTCTATTGATTAATCATGCACTACAATATTTGATTTAGTCCATAATTCAGATATAGAGATATAAGGTCTTCAAGTGACAATAGTCTATTAAAACTAAGGAGGAAGAAATATGTCAACTTCAAATAATATAGGGAACAATGATATGAAAAACACCATTAGAAGGGAAAGGGCAAGTGTTATAAAAATTAGAATCAAGAATTTACTTATAAAGTTTAAAGGAAAATTAGACCTTCAAAAGTATTTCATAGTGAAGCTGTAGAAGAAAACTTTGAAACCATGGAATATTATCTACATGTTCGATTCACTGAAGTAATTGATAATGAAAAGAGTGATATTCAAATTACTTTATATATTGGTAGCATATTATACATGGAATTACTTACATTCAAATGCTACAAATATGAGAATGTAGAACAAAAAGGATTGATTGAATTACTTAAAGAGAAAACAACAATGGATGAATCCCTCTTAGAAAAGATATTTCAATCCTCATGCAGTATTGATACTTCAAGTTCTACTAACTCAAGATATTATCATGATGCCTTAAGTGTTTGTTTAGAATCCTCTATACACAACAAGAATAGTATTAAGAAGGATAAAGGTAAAGAAGAAATAATTTTGCCGGAATCAGGTGATAGTACGACCACTTATGAAAGTGCAAAAATTGGATCCAAAGACAAGAATAAAGAAGAAGAGGAACTAGATCAAGGAGGGATACAATGCAAGGTAAACTAAATATAATACAAAGGACTAGACCAATATGGAGAACATCAGAAAGATGAAGATCCATATTGAAGACTAAAGTCTTCAATACCCAAATAATGTAATACAAGGGGATGTTAGAGTATATTACATTATTATCTTTTCCATGTCTAAGATACCTCAAGCATATGTAAAATAAGTTATATATATATATATATATATATATATATATATATATATATATATATATATATATTATATATATATATATTATTGCATGCAACAATAATTCCATGACCAAGACTTGTAAGTAAAAATAATTCACACAATTGGCCTTGTGTTGTACTACACCCAACATGCTCTATGTATGGTCATATTATAAGCACTTGCATTTGATAGCCAAACAAATTTCCATGTCAATAGATAGTTAGATATTGTGTCTCCCAATGTTAGTTTTATTATTCTAGGTATATTTATTTATTTATTTATATCCTTAATAACAAAACATTATATTTATTGTCAGGTTACTTAAACCACATCTAGGATGCCTTTTAAAAAAAATATTCTTTATTTTATTTTTATCAAATATATTCATTATGTTCTTCCTCAAATTGTTATGTTTTTTGCAATGGACTCCTTGACATCATTTTTATTAAGAGCTAAAATCACTTGGCTAGTTGCCTTTTCAAAAATGAACTTCACCAAGAAAAAAGATCAATACTATGGTTGACTAAATTATTTGCTACTTTATTTCCTTATTTATAGATATGCTCACATCACCTCCAACAATAATTGAGGAACATCGGCTATAATGTTAATTTTAATTCAATATCCACATCCATTTTTGTTAATAGTATTGATAATAATTTGTGAATCCCCATTATATTTCAATTTTTTTTACAATTATAATTTTGATCCCTGTAAGGAGTGCTCTAGTCTCTACATAATCATTAGAAGTTCCATATAACTCTAAGTGAGGAGAATCTTGCCTTCAATATTTTTAAAAACACCACCTCCTCGAAAGTTTCCTAGTTTTCCTTTGAAAGTACCATGGAAATTAATTTTGATAAAACCAATTTATGAACATAACCATTTTATCATAGATTAAAGTATATCCTTTGTGCTAACTCCATTGTCATAGATGACCCTTCTTTGTATTTTAAAATCCTATAATGAATATTCTTGCACCTCTTTTTCTATACTTGAGATTTTCAACTTATAATGATGATGCAGGCACCTCTTTTTCTACACTTAAGATTTTTAACGACGAGTAGAATGTTGTAAGTATTCAACAAGAGATATTAATATGGTTTCAAACTTGGGATTTTTTTTTAGATTTGTTTTTTTAAATTTTATTGTTCCTTTCAAGCCATAAATTTCAATAAATAAAGGCTTAACCGTTTCCTTTTGTCCCATGACACTCTTCCCCTGTTTGAAGATGCCAGCTTACATGCTATACGTAAAATTGGGTCTGATCACAACTCCATAATTTTGAGATAGTAAAAAAAACTCAGTTCAAGACACCTTTTCACTTCGAAGCAATGTGGATTCAACACCCTGAACTTAAAGACCTTATAGCTGAATGGTGGGGGAAAAGTTTCCCTAAAACCATCAAAAACCAGGTCACTCAAAAATTGCAGTCTATTAAAGTCAAATTGAAGGTGTGGAACAAAGAAACCTTTGGAAACATCTTCAAAAATAAGCAGAATGTTAAAGAAAGGCTTCAAAGGATTGAAAACTAGTTTTAGTAGGGACAGGGAGATGACAGCTTGAGAAAAATAGAAAAACTTTTGTTGTTAGAATATCACAATATTTTGTGAAAGGAAAAGATATTATGGTTCCATAAATTGAGGCAGTTATGGCTCAAAGAAGGAGATTCCAATTCCAAGTTTTTCCATATTTCCACTCTTAGGAATAGAGGAGAAAACAGGAGCAAGGGCCTAATTAGGCAAGATGGCACTTTCACGTTAGATATCCATGAGATTCGTGATGAAACAGTTAGTTACTTTTAGATCCTCCTTGGTTCTTGCCCCCCTCCTCTATTCAAGACATGTAATCCCTTATTGAGAACATCCACAAGACCATCTCTTATAGCATGAATGCCCTCTTGCTCAACCCTTTAAGCCTTGATGAGATTCACCAAGCTTTTTTTTCCATGCAGCCAAACAAAGCCCCAGAACCTGATGACTTTCCCCAAGGTTCTTTCAAGGTTTCTAGGACATCATTGGTCTCGATATCTACCAAGCCATATCAGAAATACAAAATATCAAAGCCATTCTATGGGATGTAAAATCCACCTTCCTGGCCCTCATACCTAAAGGCACCAACTCCAAATCCCTGTATGACTATTGGCCCATTAGCTTGTGTAATGTCATTTATAAAATTCTGTTCAAAGCCATGGCCAACAGACTCAAAGGTATTCTCCCCTCCCTAATTAACCCCTACCAAGGAAGTTCTGTTAAGGGCTGAAACATAGTGGATGGGATCATTACCATTCATGAGCTCATTCATTCTGCCCTTAATTCTAAAAAATCAGCTTTCTTCCTCAAGCTCGACATGAACAAAGCTTTTGACAGAGTTGATAGGGAGTTCTTGACCAAGGTCATTCTGAAGTTTGGTTTTCATGATAGTTGGGTTCAAATGATTTATCAATGCATCTCTTCATATTGGATTTTTATGTTGGTTAATGGTTCAGTTGCAGGTTACTTCTCCAGCACCAGAGGGCTGAGGCAAGGGGACCCCCTTTTCCCCATTATTTTCATCATTTTGGATAAGATATTGGGTAGAGCTATCAAAGCCGCTTGCTCCAGAGGGCTAATATTTGAAATTAAAACAACATACAAACTTCAATCCTTGACTCACTAGAAATTTATGGATGACACCCTATTGGCTATTCCTACTTCTGTAGCTAAAGCTAAAGTCATAAAATCCATTCTCAACCTCTACGAGGAAGCAGCCGGGAAAAATATTAATTTCACCAAAAGTAAGATTTACTTTACCAGCACTCCGTTAACCCGACAAGTCAAAATTATGAATATCTTGGGATGTTTCATTGCAATGTTCCCAACCACCTACCTTGGCCTTCCAATATTTCAAGGGATACCAACCAAGATAATGTGGAATAATTTCACTGAGAGATTCCAAAATAAGTTGGCTAGGTGGAAAGGGGCCCTTATGTCCTAGTAATGTAAGGCCACATTAGTCATGTCTGTTCTCTAAAGCATCCATATCTATTTTATATCAATTTTCAAAATCCCTACAACAGTAGGTGCAACTATTGAATGAATTAAAAAATAATTTTTATGGGTTGTAACTGACAATCAAAAAAAGTTTCATTTAGTTGCTTGAGATAAAGTCTGTACTCCAAAAGACAAGGGTGGGCTTGGATTTTACAGTATAAATTAGTTGAATTAGGCCCTTCTCATAAAAAATGTCTGGAAGGTGTTCACTAGTGAAAACCTGGAGTGGGTCTCCATTATCAAAAGAAAATACTTGCAACACCATTCCTTCAGGGATGAGGGGATTCCTTAAGAAGGATCCCATTTTTGGTGATCTATAATCCAAACTAGACAACTACTCCAGCAAGGTACTAGGTGGAAGCTTGGATATAGGAAAGACATAGATTTTTGGCATGATTCATGGGCAAGGGAGGAGCCTCTCATCAGGGACCATGACATCAATACTCTCAAAAATCTCACTGATAGTATGTTTGGGACCAAAGTCATAGATTTCATTATGCAAAATCAAGACGAACATAAATGGAAGAAGCTTCACTTCAGAATGACCGATGTAGTGCTCAACAGGGCCATCTCATCCCTATAGATAGTTCTTAGGGTAAATTTTATTCCTAAAACTTAGAAGAAAGACAAATTATTCTAGAAAGGCACCAATGATGGTTACTTTTTGGTTAAGACTACTTTTTTGTTGATGGAAACTTTAAAGAAAATGCACAACACCAAGGGTACCCCTGCTATAGCAAAAAGAGTTTGTCTCAAGCACCTCATCCCTAAGGTGGCCTATTTTTGCTGGCTGGCTTTCCAAAATAGGATTCTCACCACTAACAACCTGATTAAGAGGGGTATCATAGTCCCCAATAGGCGCTATCTATGCCTTCAAGGGTGGGAGTCCAATCAACATCTCTTTGTAGAGTGCCCTTTCACCTAATTTTTTTTTTCAACACTGGTAAGTTTTTTCTAGGTCAAATGGGTATGGCCCTAATCAACCACTGACCTGTTTACTTAGTGGTCTAAAGTTTTTTAGAATCCTAGGCTCAATTTCTTGTGGGAATCTCTCTTGCATCATTTGATGTGGTAAATATGGCTTGAGCATAATAGTATAATCTTCAATAATCACACAAGGGATCCTGAAGCAGTGGCTAACAAAGCCCTAAGTTTTTTAATCAAAAAATCGAGTCTGGTTCCATGTTTGGACATGTCGATGGATGTATTGGAATATTCCTTGGTCAAATACTTGGGTATTTCTACCAATTTCTCTAAAACCTAGACCCCTACCAAATGTATATCCAATGCTAAATCGAACCCCCCCAGGTTGGTTCAAGATGAAATTTGATGGGTCATCTAAAGGAAATCCTAGGGTTGTTGGTTCTGGAGGTGTCATTAGGGACCATGAAGTTAAAATAATCAAAGACTTCACCAAAAATATGGGATTCCAAACAAATATTTATGTCGAAGCCCAGGCTCTATGGAGAAGCATTAAAGTTAGTAAATGTTTGACTAAACCCATGATTTTTGAAGGGGAATCTTTGAACATTATCAACCACATAAAAAATAATACAATTGGAGGATGGAATATTCAAAACATCATCCAAGAGTGTTAACTTACTCTCAAACAACACCCTCTCAACAAAATCCAACACGTGTTCAGAGAGGCAAATATATTAGTTGACCTTTTGGATAACAGAGCAACCAATCAAAATAGCCTTGCCATTTGGGAAGAGTATTTCCCTTAGGATGTCATCGATGCTGCCAAAAATGATGTGGAGCATTTACCCAACTAAAAAAAAGTGGATCTGCAAAGGTGTTTTTATAAACACCAACGGTGTTCATTTCAACACCCAAGATTTTTGTTCCCCTAACAAAATCATCATTGCTCCCCATAAAATTGGCTGTACCCCTAACCATCCAAGTCATTTTGATCATGCCATCGCCTCACCATCCTCATTTTCCTTCACTCCTATTTGTATCCCTACTCACACTTACATTTCCATGTCCACCCTACTTTTGGTTCCCTAGGCTTCACTCTAATGGTTAGTCCCTTCCATGTTGGCATTCATTCAACCCCCTTGTGTGTTCAAGTTGCCTAAATATCTTGCCTAGGTGACAAGGCTGGTCCGTGCCCATTCCATTTTTCAAAATGCTTTGAAAAGGTCCCATCAAATACTCTTCCCTTGTGCTAGAGTCCTAAGGCCCTTATATCAATCTTCTCCCATATTCTGCATCCCCAATTGTGGTTTGAACTTCAGATTGATAGTATTTGATTTTTCTACATGATCTCCTATAGGTTTTTTGGCAAGATGGCCATCCTCGAACCAATGAAGCTCCAGATCAAACCTATTTACAAAGCTTTACTTGGATCTAAAGGGTTCATCTCTTTCTTCAATATCTTCAATAGGGTGGATGAGCAAGTCACCAGTAATTTTGTTGGCTCATGGGATAATGAGGTGGTTCAGATTTGTAGGCTTCAAGTTAAGGTAAATGTTCATCTTCTTGCTAAAATTTCTAGTTTGGCTCCTAAAGGGAGGGATATTATAAGGGATAAACACAATTTCAAAGAGGAAATAAATCACTTCCATAATAAAGGTAAGGATCTGGTGTGGGAGAAGGAGAGAGTAGCTCGATCCTCAATTCTCTATCCTTGGGACTCTGCCATTTTTCCCATCATCCAATCCATCATTGTTGACAGTCTTAGTATCCCCCTCTGCTCTTATAACCTAGCCTTTGTCAACCACATCCATGAAATTAGGACCATGAATATCCCTAATTTTATCCTTAGGTCCATCAACATCACTATTGAGAACTTCAGGGACAAGAAATCATCCAAATTCCCACTGCACCAGGGTATCTTCCTAGTTATCTACAAACATGCCCTCATGGATCAACATAGAGATAACCCACCCCTATTCCATATGATCCCTAAGCCCTCTAATGAGCCTTCCCATAAGACTGAGGTATGTGACCCTGACCCCCTAGTGGATTCCCAAGATCCCTCGATCGATACCTCATCGTAGTCAGCTCCCCTTCTGGTGATGCTTCAAGTTATTCCCACATTTATCAGCCTAGCAGTAATGAAGAAGAAAGTCCTACCCCCATCCCTAAGGATGTAGCTCCTTCAGAGTCCCAACCTATCGGTCCAAGCTTGAGGAGCAAAAGAAAAGTTGTTTGCCCCCTCAAAAAAACAAAAAAAACATTTTGATTGGAGAACAAAAGCAATAACGAGCCTCGCCTCTCACCCAAACTTATTTTGAACAATGAGGAAGAGGTCAACAACAGTGCATAAGATTTGTTGCACACCATGAATATCAACCGTGCCACCAAGATAATGGATCATATCAATGCTATTGCTAGTATGATCAAGGAGCTAGGTGTCATCCTCTCCAACATTATCAAAGAATTCTAGGAGATCCTAATGGTGATCAACATCCTACTTGCAAAGGACCAAAAAAATGATGTTAAGCAGGAGAATGGGGAGGATTCCCATTAGGTGGGAGGTGATGAGTGTTGGTAGTTGGAATACCCGTATTTGTTTGGTTGTTTGCTAGATTGTTTGTACGTTCCTCTTTAGGGGTTCTACCTTTGGTTTTGGGTTACATTTACTTATCTGTTTGACCAGTTGGTTGGTGCAGGGGTATCCAATCTATAAATATCTTGTTGTTTAGACTCGATGGAATGGGCTATGTCAAATTTTGTATGGATGGTATAACAAATACCTATTGTAATAAGGATTGGGCCCTTCAACCCATTAATTAAATATATTTTTTTTACCTGCCAAAAAAAATTAATTTCAGTAAATAATTGGAGTAATCCTCAAATGCATAATATTTTACCTTTGAAATAATTAATACAATATTTATTAACTCTTTCAATTCTCATATTTAAAAATTTATCCGTAAATGATAAATCAAACAAACAATGGAGAGGTACATGATCTAATTTTTCTAGATCCTTCTCATAAATGAGATACCTAAAAGGTCTATGATATCCTCTTCTTCGTAAAATCTATCTAATAAATGTTTTTATTTGAACTGTAACAAAAGGAATGTTGAGGCCTTAGGGAGGACCTCTAGTGACCAAACATTATTCTAAGTGAAATAATTGGGAGTAAGAAATGATTGCTCTAGATCCTCATATTATAACTTGATTGAGTGTCTACTATCATTTGGTATATTCCAAACCAATTCGTCCTTCCATATAAAAATAGGTAAATAGAACTCTTGAAGCATATTTTGAAGCTTGTTCAATATTTATTTGAGTTACTCTCCTTCAACTAGACGATTAATATAAATATATGATTTGGAGGTTTTTCTCATACTAATATAATCTTTGACATTTGGACCTTTACAATCTAGACATGGATGTGTCAACGATTACCATTTTGGATAAAAATAAGAGGATAAAGCTTCAACCCAACATTGGAATAAAATTTTATAGAATCCCTCTTATTGAATGACCATCCACTATGTTTCTTTATCAATTGAAAATTATTTGATATGAAGTTCTATGTTGGTGATCCTCTAGGTAGGGTACTTTTCTTGAATAATTTCATTTCATGAAGACAAATTATATATTTTTGAGGTAACATTTTTTCCCAAATATTTCATTGATATTTGATTAATATCTAGACAAGTTTTAACCCTAATAAGTCTATAATTTTTCAATCCCACTCCAATTTTCTTTTGTTTGAAATTCCTATCCTGCTTACAAAGAGTAAACCTAAACTTTTTTCCATATCCTTTCCAAAGAAAATATCTTTTAATTTTATCAAATTAATCTTTGTTGGTAATCTTGAAAGTGTCATATAACATATAGGGATATATTGCAATATATTCTTGATGAGTTATAGCCTTCCAAGCATGGTTAAGAACTTACATTTCCAAGCTGCCAAAGAAGATTTCATTCTATACAAAATTGAGTTGTAAATATCTTCTTCTTTCATTTTTTAGATAAAGGAATGCCCAAACAAGTTGATGAAGAATTTTTAACTTTAAAGCCTAAAATATCGACAATAATATATTGTAAATTTAAGGTAACATCAATGAAAAATATTTTAGATTTTACATTATTAACCAACTATCTAGTAGCCTTATCATAGCATGATAATATTTATTTAAACTCCATGACCTCACTTATTGAGGGATTAACCAAAAGAAAGGTATCATCAACAAATTGGAGATGCGATTCAAAGGGATAATTTGTTGCAACTCGAATGTCTTTGATTTTTTCTTCCATGTTTTACCTTTGAGAAATCTCTCTCTAGTGACTTCACAAGAATATTATCATACAGTCCTTGATATGATTCAAAGTATTTAGTAGGGGATCTAGTGAACAAAAATAGAGTATTATAGATTGTTGTAACATCTAATCCATTCACAACAACCTTCATAAAAATTAAATTTTTGAGAATATCATATGGAAAAATCCAAAAATCCTTACCATATGCTCATAACTATTTTTATAAGTATACTTGGCTTTTTCATGGAATGAAAAGAATTTAAGGCCTTTTATGCAATGATTACACCATCAATAATTTGTAGGCCATGAGAAAAACCATCTTGTTGCTCTGATATAACACAATAGGGAATGTTTTTTGATCTATTTTCCATATAATTTTGAATGGTCTTATAAATCATATTACAAAGAATTATTGGGTGAAAATTATCAAATTTGTTTTTTTGTCTTTCTTATAAACTAATGCAATAAAGGTGGTATTGATATCACTTATTTTAGCCTTAATATTTATGTCCTTTTCAACCACAACCAACATATCACTCTTCAATAAATCCTAAAATTTTGAAAATAAAGTTGTAGGAAATCCATCACAGTTAGATGCCTTGTTAAAGTGGAAAGAGAAAACTGCCTCCTATAACTCTTACATAAGTATCTTCATCATCAAGCTTATATTTTGTATCCATGTTATAATTGATGGAAAATTTTGCAAAAGAGTACATTGAACCTCCTTATCTTGTCCAATATTTGTCAAAATATCTTTGAAATAATTAATTGCTTCCTTCTTGATAGTTGCTTCTTCCTCAATATTTTTTAGTTTGGAGTTGAAATTTTTTTATGTGAAAAAAATAATTATATTTTGGATATAGAATGAATTATTTGGTATTTCTATCCCCTTATTTAATCTATGTTTTCCTAGATTTTTGGGATTACTAGGCTCCTTTTACAATACATTGTAAAAATAAAATGTAATTTTCTTTCTTGTACATAAGTATCTTGGTCCATTCTATTGGTCTAAATTATCTTATATATATATATATATATTTTAATTTTTATATTATATTTAATTTTATTATTTTATTTAAATATGTTACCAAAATATTTGGCATTCTAAATTTCCATTTCCCCCTTTATATATTTTATCTTTTGAACAAACATGTACATAGATGATTCTTCATACATTCCTTCATTCCACCATAATATAATGATCTGGAAATAATCAAGGTCTTAGAGCCATATAATGTGAAATAAAAAATAACTTTTGATGACCATTATTAAGTAAATCACATCTTAAGAGAATCAATTTGTGATTTGATCATGCTCATAATAAATTATCTAAAGAGATCATATACTCTATTTGCAACAACAATTTGGACAGCAAAAACCTATTCAATTTTTTTGCTATATGAATTTTATCAATGTGTCTATCATCCCTTGTATATTGAAATATTGAAAGAATATCATTCCAAAAGCAATTAGAATTGACAAAATAAGGTAAAATATTACAATGATTAGACCATTCAAGAGTACCACCCTCCATTTCTAAAGGAGATAGAACTATGTTGGAGTCCCTACCAAGGACCCGTAAATCACAATTACAAATCATATTATATTTGAAAAACTATGTTGAGGCCTTTCCAACATATTTCATTAGGAGTAACTATAGTTGGAGAATATAAATTTATAGCCCCAACTTTGATATTTTCCTATTTCTTGCAAAACAAATCAATAACCCAATTACTTTTTACTTCCTATAATTCTCTATTGCATTTGAGTTTGTCCTGTATTGTGACAATACCTTTGAAAATTCCTATAGAAGAAACACTTTGAAAATCCCCCATATTTCAAATATTTTTGAATGCATCCTTATATTTCTAACTATTTTATTTTATTTCTTGTATTAAAATAAACTCAAAACTAGCCCGACCTATTAATTCCTTAATAAATCTTCTTTTAGGTGTCTTATTAATACTTCTAATATCCCATGTTAGTATTTTCATCATTTTTTTTTTAAATTTATGCAATTAGCCTCATTTCTTGTTAACAATTATGATATTTGTATTTTTTTTCCCAAATCAACATCCCTCTAACCCAATTTTCTTTTCTCTTTGTTCTTTCTTTGATGGTCTTCCTCTCATGTTTCTATTCCTACCAATACTTTTATCTTCAACCTTTTCTAGTTTTCCTTACTATTCATAATGACACTTGTCTTCTAAACATTTATGCTACTTTAAAGAATCTAAAGCTCAAGGAATAGACTCACATACACTTTGTTTTTTACATTGCCCTAAAAACCTTAATGTAAGGATGATACTCCATAGTGATTGCTTTCTTATATTGCTCTGAAAACTCTAAAGTGCAATGATGATCCTTTATAGTAATTACTTTCTTATGTTACCTTGGAAACCCTAAATTTCCTTGGATATCTTCCATACTTTTTCTTTATTTATTACGGTTCTTTTAAAGCCCTAAAGTGTAATGGATACACTCTATACTACTTTCATTTTATTGCAAGGAGAGGATTTTTTACAACTTGAGAAAAATGAAGATGACTTACCTGGATCAACTTTGAACTCTTTTGTACACTTAAAAAAAAAACTTTGAACTCTTTTGTTTCCTTTGCTTTAAAATTTTCTTCCCCATCTTCCTTCACACCTTTAATTTATTCAAGTTAAACTTTTTTATTGTATTTTCTCATCCCTTCTATACCTTATTTTTTCTAATGGTTGATTCAAGTAAATGATAATGACCTTTTTCATTTGATGATGTAGAGGGGATTTCTTTTCCACTTCATTGGAAATGAAAAATCCTTGATTTTTTCAAGCTTTTACTATATTATGATCTTATTATTTCATATTTATGTTTGTATCATGTCCGATTTTTTTATCTCTTTCTCCATTTATTTACACTATGTAGTCTCTTACCATGTGTCCAATCTTGTAATAATTGTGGCATTGGAATGCAATGTTCTTCTTATCCTCTTATTGATGCCAGTATCTTGATTTAAATTTAACACTAATTGAATGTGCTAAATATTTTAAAATATTCTAGTTGTTGGCAATTTTGGGTACATTCGGTACATTGCCTTTGCTCAAGTGTTGATGTTGTCATTGATGTCAAGAAGCGGAAGGGTTTTTGTGAAAAATAAGGCAGACAAAATAAAAGGTTTTATTTAAAACAATGGACAACAGATTTAAAATGGGTTTTTCTTAAAACCCAAGTTGGCTTTTCGTTTCGTTGAAAAAAGTGCCCCGGTGATGAAGATATTTAATTTTAAATATTTACTTTAAATTTTATTTATTTAAAATTTAAATTAAAATATTAAAATAAATTAAAAGTGCCGACGTGTTAAATCAATGCATTTTAGTGCATATAAAAGGTGGCAATGGAATTCATTAAGGTGGATGGATTGATATCAATTTCCGTGCATCATCTGCGCCAGCGAACGAAGAGCTAATGTTTTATCGGTGCATGAAATCAATTAAGGGGTGCTCGATTTCGATCCAAAAGTTGACAAAAATTTGTGTGCGATAAGCATGGAGGGCAGCGATTGGAGGTGAGACGTATTGTCGATGTTTTATTCGCAGCGTGGTCATGGAGAGCGTGCACACAAATCGAGAACGTAGGAAGCAATCCGATGTCAGTTGAAAATACAATAACAACGTGTGATTGGTTCGTTTTGACGACACAATAGTGAACTGAGGTTTCATAGAATCTTGGAAAGACTGTGCTTCGTGCGACACACGAGTTTCAAAGATCTCAGTACCAGTGTTGGAGACAAGTGGTAGCTCGTGCTCCCTTGGACTCAAGTGGGCGTGTAGCCTGTGTGGTTACCTAGGCATGACCAAGAGTACTAGGTAAACTAAGGACGCAAGTTCGAATCGATGACATTGTAGATAAATCTCGATTTTTGGAGCGCATGATATGGTTGATAAATCTTGTTAAAGGTATGTCCGAATTACCACTTGAAGTTTAATTATTTTATTGTGACTATTTGATATAAGAGGAGGCTGAAAAGCTATAGGAAGGTGGAGCGAAAAGGTACAATAAGGAAATGACTATATTTGTGTAATTCTTGTTTTGACATTGTTTTTATTAATGCTTGATACTTATGTGGAGTAATAAGGTTTAGGGGAGTCATAACTAGAGTGTGGAATGTTTATGAATGATATAAAATATTTTATTTTACTTTTATGGTATAAGTGGTTTTGGGAGTTATAAGGTTATGCAATGTTGTGATTTATTTTATTTTATGGTACAAGTGTTTCTAGGAGAGATAAGGAAGTTGTGCAATTAAAGACTTTGGTGATGATGATTGAAAAGTGGAGTAATGTTGATTATTTTGTGATCTACTAACCCTTGTGAAGATTGGCAAAAGAATTTTGTGATGGTGGCAGATTTCCAAAGGGGTTCCTTCACTTCAATAAGGTATGGGCACATTCTTCTTATGAGTATGATTGGTGTATGTTTTTCTGAAATAAGATTGGAGTGAAAAGGTATTCAACAAGGTTTCCTTTGGTTAGGTGTAAGTCCTAGTTTCTGGTTTGTTGAAGACTACTTATGCATTGTTATCCTTGATGAGAATTTTGGTGAATGCATAATTCTGGTTTGAGGTAGTGGAAGCATTGTGCACTAGGGTTTATGGTTGTGAGTCTTGATACTTGCTTTGAGTTGGTGAAACCCTTGGATGGCTGTGTTGAGGTTGATGGTTGAGTTGCTTCCATAGAGGTTGGTTGATCAAGTTATTGCTTTTACTTGATACATGATATTGGGCTCACTCCATTGAGTTGATTTGAACAAGTTATTCTTTGCATTTGGTGATATTGTGTGGGTGGCTGTTTTGTTCAAATATCTTTGGAGGGAAAAGGATTTCTACTTGTTTCCTTTTCTAGTGATGATTTGTTGAATGCTTCAAGGTAAATTTTGAGTTGAATGATGTTGGTTAAACCTTGTCTTTGAGCATTGTTGTTGAAGCCCTAATTGGTTGAGAAAAGATATTGGTTGTTGGAAAGAACATGAGTATCATTGTTATATGACATATTACTTGGTTGGCAATTGTTGGGTTGTGTTTCATGTTCTTGAGAAAAGCATACTACATCTATCTTATTCTGTTGAAATTGAGATTGAGTTGAGATTGAGGTTGGGAGTTAAGTATAGAACATATTGAGTCTCTAACAATTCTCTTTATGCTTCTATGAGGTTGATGAATCACATTGGGTCTCTAACAATTCTCTTTGTGGGTTCACGCCAAGCAAGTTTTTCTTGATGATCTTGTGAGCAGGTTTTGGACAGGTTCCATTGGGGACTTGTGAGAATATTTGGATAGGTCCTAGCAGAGGACTTGTGAAGCTGAGTTTGATAGTTCTATCAGAGAACTTGAGGGCAGAGGTGCATTGGTTCTATGAGAAGAACCTGAGGATAGATTTGTGCCAGACCGAAGGACTGTGTTTGGTGCTGATCAAAGACAGAGGAAGAGGACATTTGTGCTAGACTAAAGGATTATGTTTAGTGCAAATTCGAGGACCAGCTTTGAGGTGATAGAGTTGAGGATAGAGGTCTCCAGCCAGAGCAGGGAAGAGAGGTGTCTTATGTGGATAGAGTTCCATTTGCTAAGGGCAGCAGAGGCAGAGGTCTTCTAGAGGATCACCAGCCAGAGCAGAGGTAGGGGAAGGTATCTCATTTGAGCAGAGGCTCATAAATTCAGATTGGGGGAAGGTTTCTCCTTTGAGCCAAGGCTCATAAACATTGTAATTGGGAAGGTTTCCCAAAGAACTTTGAGATAACTTTTAGAGAAAAGTTTTGTGGATGAACCATGTAAATTGTTGTGTCACTTTGTGGATGGTCTTGTGCATTGCTTTGATATTGCTTTGGATATATTGCTTTACTGTTTTGAAGTATAAAGGAAAAAGTAAAAAGAGGTCTTATACTATTCACCCCCCCTCTCAGTATAAGCTTGTGTTCTTCACTAGTAACACATATCCAAGTATATATAATATTTTTCAAAATTTTTAATTGATAAGTTTATATGGAATTCCAAAAATATAACCTATACCAGAATCCTTCTCATAGATTTTATCTCCATAGAAAATTCTCACTCCATTCCCTCCCTCTAAACCATGTGCTATGATCCATTATTTTATCCTTAATTTTTGAACTAGGAATATAATAAGGTTTATTTTTAGAAGAAAAATCATAGAATCATATGAATTCAATCCCCACTAAGTTTTAATCTTTGAAAATTGGCTAGTATTCATGGAACCTATGTGTCAATCCTATCCTTTTAAGAGCCATTATATAATGCTCAATCATCTCATCCTTGATAATTACTTTTAGTATAGCATCTACTACTTGGATAGGGTTTGCATAGATTTGTCCTTCCTTTTTCTTATCTAAGACATCCATACTTATAGCTAGGTCATCCTCACTTTCACTTATGATTTTAAAAAATGATTTTCCTACCATGCTACCAAAATTTTCCTCATAATAATCCTTTTTTTTGAAGCAACACAAAGATCTAGAATAGAAAAAGATGATTTTGAATCCTTTCTCATGCTTGCTTCATGCTCACACTAGTTACACTTGATTCATTCTCACAGTTGATTCTTACTCAATTTGCTTTCTAAAGCAAGGAAAGGTGAGGCTCACTCTTGACTTACATTTATTTTTGATTCACACTTGATCCTAGCTATTAAAAGAAGTTTAGAGCTTTTGATTTGACAAATTTGTAATTATACTCAGATAAATATCAAATGATAGTTGGAAGGAGGTATCAACTATAATGGTCATGTTTGTATGTCAAAAAAATTGTTATTGTCATTAAATGCTTTAATATTAGGCAAACAAAATGAAAATCATTTTTGTTTTGGTAAAAAAAGAGATTATATTAAGTTATTCAAAGAAAAGAGGTACATTTCCTGCCTTTCAAAGTAAACAAGCTTTTGATCTAGGAAGTAACAGATGATATAGTGCTATAATATCTATCAACAGATATACTATAGTGACCCAAGTATAACAATAATAGACTAGTACAATGAATTATAGAACTAAATACATCTAATGTTGCTACCATCAATATGTTGGAAATTACCATCAGTAAAAGTTAAAAATATTTGATTTTACTTGGGGTAAAGGTAACTTACCTTTACCTTACTTGGACGGCGAGCATTTGGGCGGCAAGAGAACTCAAGTTAACTTTCTTTTCCCCCAATTTCTCCTTTCCCCCCTTTCTTTCTCGAATAGGTTATTTACCTTGTATTTAAGCTTTGTAACCTTTGATTCAACGTTAATTCAATTAATCCTATTTGCAAATCACTCACCTTTCACATTTGGTATCAGAGCGGCGCGATTCCCGAGGCGGTGGGGCCCGTAGTTCGAGGCAGCGACACGGATCTCGAGGCGGCCCGTAGGAGCCGAGGCGGCACGGATCCCGAGACGGCCCGCAGGAGCTGACTGGCACGTTTTTCGAGGCGTTGGTGGAACTGGACGACGCGGCCCGCAGGAGCAGCAGATCCGCACGATTCTCGAGGCGCTGTTGACGTGGCATCGGCGCGATTCCCGAAGCGAAGCTGAGGTGGCGATCTGCTACACGCGGCCCGAGGTGCGAGATCGACGTGGCGCGACGCGTGGCGACGTGAGACTGGCACGCGGCCCGAGGAGGCTGACGAGGCAAGGTGACGTGGCGTTGGTGCGCGGCCGAGAAGGTGACGTGGCGATCTGCAAATTGTGTTGACGTGGCACTGGTGCGCGGCCTGAGAAGGTGACGTGTCAATCTGCGCGTGCATCATCGGTGGCAAAAGGCTGCGGCATTGGTGACTGCCCGTAGGCAGTCAAAGCACATTGCGTGCTTTGTTGTTTTTAAACAACAAAAACATCGCTCTGTGAGCGATGTGGGACTAATAGTCCCAAAGAATATAAAAGCTTCGCGCCGAAGCGCGAAGCCAAAACTTGCTTCGCGCTCGACGCGAAAGTCAAGAGGCGGGGAGCGCGCGTTGCTCCCGGATCAGCCCGGTAGCGCGGCGGCTACCCTCGGCCACTGAGACCCGCGAGGTCGCAGGATCGACTCTCGGCGGGGTCGATAGAAAATCAAAATTTTTTTAATTAATTTTTTTTTAATCAAAAGAAAAACTAAGGAATAAGTTTAAAATTAAAAAAAATATATATTTTTTTAGTTTTTTTTAAACTGTTCATTAGCTTTTATAAAAAAAAATTTTAGTTGAGTGAAATTTCCTAAGAGGAAATAAATGTGAAGTTTTTATTGATTGAAATTTCCTAAGAGGAAATATATGTAAAGTTTAAAAAAAAAAAAACTTGGAAAGTTAAATTTTTTTTACTATTTCCTAAGAGGAAATCCTTGTAAAAGAAAATTTATGGGAAATTTTCTTAAATGATAAGATCGGAAGGTTGTTATCATGCCCTCTGCAAGTTATTACTGAGAACAACTCCTGAAAACTTTGATAGGAGCGTGAAAACACTAAGTCTTAATACAGTTTTTTCACGGTTGCAAAACGCGGTTATTGCACACCAGAGAAATCCTGATCAAGGATACGAAGCCGATTCGAGAAGATAACTCCTTCGGCGGCAAGTTTGAACAATCTGACACAGTTGCAATTGCTGCACAAGGATCCGAATATACTCATTATAGTAATTCAGTTGAAATCCTTCAACCTCCTTCTCCTGAAATAATATTGATCAGTGACGATGATGAACAAGTCGCTGACAATTTTGTAATTGTTGAACAAGTTTGAGTTGTTCATGATTGTAAATCAAGCAGGGCTTGATAGTTTGTAAAGTCTTTTTGCAATAAGACTATAAAAGAGAGGTTTCTTGTTTTAGTAGATTAAAAAATGGGATCACATAATAATCTACCAATTCCCGAATTCAGAGGGGATAATTATGAGTCTTGGTCCATCAAGATGAGGACATTACTCATCGAAAAAGGACTATGGGATATTATTGAAGACGGTTACATTGCTCCAACATATTGGACTACTTTAAGTGCAAATGATAAAAAGATCTACAAAGATGCACGAGAAAAATAATTCATTTGCCTTATACCATCTTCAAGCGGCATTAGATCCTAGTATCTTTCCAAGAATTGCATCTTACTTAAGCACTACGAGATGCATGGAATGCCTTGAAAGAAGGATTCCAAGGAAGTGATAAAGTAAAGCAAGTCAGGCTTCAGACTTTGAAAAGAGATTTTGAAAATCTCAGAATGAAGGACAATGAAAGAGTTGGAGACTATTGTGTTCGTGTTAAAGCAGTAGTTGATATGATGCAAACTTTAGGTGAAGACACAAAAAATGAAACAATTGTGAAGAAAGTGTTGCGAACACTTCTTCCTAAGTGGAATCACATTGCAATCATAATTGAAGAATCCAAAGATCTTTCTACTCTTACATTTGATAGTTTGATTGGATCATTAACATCACATGAAGAGCGACTTCAAGGTGCACCTTCAACAAGCTATGGAGGTGATGACAAAGCCTTCACTTCGAATGAAAGTGTAAGACGAGGACAAGGAAGAGGACGAGGCGAGAGGACAACAACAAAGAGGCAAGGGCCAAAGCAACTCCTACAGAGGAGGTAATCCAAACAAAGGTGGAAATCAAAACAGAGGAGCCAATCAGAACCAAAGCGGCAATGCAGGCCATGGAAATCAAGGACGAGGAAGTAATAAGCCTAAAACAACATGTTTCAATTGTGGGAAACAAGGCCACTTCGCTCGTGACTGCTGGTCAAAGTCTTCAAAAGATCAAAGCAGTCAATATGGCTCATTCTACGGAGAAGAAGAAGGTCCACCAAATATTTTTCTCTCTTATGGACAGCCAGATCAAAATCTAAATGATACATGGATTCTGGATCCTTGGTTGCTCCAACCACATGAGTGGCAAAGAAAATCTCTTTGCTACATTAGATTCAAATTACAAATCTCAAGTTAAGTTAGGGGATAATAAATCCTTGCAAATTGAAGGCATAGGAGCTATGGAAGTTCCCACAAAAGAAGGTATTAAAAATGTGAATGACATATACTATACTCCACAGCTACAACACAATTTGTTAAGTGTTGGCCAAATGATGGAGAAGCATTACAAATTAGTTTTTGATGAAAGAAAATGTACAATCTTTGATAAAAACAATTGTAACCGGGTCATCACAGAAGTCCCTATGACAAAGAATAGGTTGTTCCCTCTAAAGTTTGGTGAGCCAGGGGGAGCTCAACTTGCAAACATTGCTATTACAAATCCAAGTGAATTGTGGCACTTGAGATATGGTCACCTCAATTCCGCTAGCTTGAAAATGTTAACATCACAAGCTATGGTGACGGGACTACCAAAAATACCAAGAACATAAAAAGGTATGCGAAGCATGTGCTTTGGGAAAGCACTCCAGAACAAAGTTTCCAAGAGGCAGAGCGTGGAGAGCAAGCTATCCTCTTCAGCTAGTACATTCGGACATCTGTGGTCCAATGCAAACAAAGAGTCTTGGAAACAATTCTTATTTTCTAACATTCATAGATGATTATTCTAGAATGTGTTGGTTGTATTTTCTGAAACACAAAGATGAAGCATTTGATTGCTTCATAGACTTCAAAAATAATGTAGAAAAGCAAAGTGACTACTATGTCAAATGTCTTCGCACTGATAAAGGAGGAGAGTACTCCTCAAATGAATTTCTTCATTATTGTAAGCAAAATGGGATAAAAGGCAGTTCACCACTGCCTACACCCCACAGCAGAAAGGTGTGGCTGAGAGAAAGAACCGCACCCTTGTTGAAATGGCATGAACAATGCTTCGGGCAAAACATCTCACAAACGGCTATTGGGCGGATGCGGTGAGAACAAGTGCATATATTCTAAATAGAAGTCCGACTTCTAGTTTAGATGGTATCACTCCTTATGAAGGATGGTACGGTAAGAAACCAAATGTCAAACATTTTAGAGTATTTGGTTCTTTAGCTTATGCACACATTCCTGAGGAGAAGCGAAAGAAGCTTGATCCAAAGAGTCAAGCATGTGTTTTTGTAGGGTATTGTGATTCAACCAAAGGGTATAGATTGTACAATCCCATGACACATAAAATCATTATCTCCAGGGATGTAATTTTTGATGAAGGGGGAGAATGGGGTCATAAAAAATTTGTTGATTTTGACTCTAATTCGGACGAGTACCACACCAGTACCTCCCATAATGGTACAACCCAAGAAAAACAGTCCTCCTCCACAGATTCCACATCAGGAAACTTCATCAAGTACATCAAGTGGTACACCAAGTCCAAGAAGGAATTTGTTGGCACCCCCAAATTCTCCAAAATGATTCCAAAGATCTGTAAGCGCTCCAAGTCCGATGGATATTGATTCGGTTTCTCAAAGGAAAGAGACAAATAGAGGAAAGCGCATACTACAGAGTCATCCATCTTCTCAAATGTTGGATAGGAATTTCCAACAAAGATACACTAGGAGTCAAGCTAGTGAGATGGATGACATTTTGTCAAGACTTGAAAATCTTCAAATGTCAGGGGATGATGAGTCTCATGAACCAAGGGGTGATGTAGTCAATTATGCTTTGTTGGCTGCTGCACAGCTAGAACCTTCTAGCTATGAAAAAGCATGCATTGAAAATATATGGTAGGATGCCATGGAAGAGGAAATATCCTCTATTGAAAAGAATGATACTTGGGAGCTTGTGAAGCTTCCCAAGGGAAAAAAATGTGTTGGATGTAAATGGGTCTATAAGACCAAATTCAATGCTTATGGAAGCATTGAAAGGCACAAGTCGAAATTAGTAGCTAAAGGTTTTACTCAAAAATATGGAATAGATTATGAGGAAACTTTTGCTCCAGTTGCTCGACAAGAAACAATTAGAGCTGTTCTTTCCTTGGCAGCCCATAAAGGATGGAAGATTCAACACATGGATGTGAAAAGTGCATTTTTAAATGGATACCGACGAGAAGAGGTGTATGTTCAACAACCTCAAGGTTTCCAAGAACCAGGAAAAGAGAACCTTGTTTATAAATTGAAAAAAGCACTATATGGCCTCAAGCAAGCACCAAGAGCATGGTACTCAAGAATTGATGGCTATTTCAGCAAATATGGTTTCACAAAAAGCAAGAGTGAACCAACATTATACTACCTAAAAAATGGAGTAGATATCCTCATAGTTTGTTTATATGTGGATGATCTAATATTCATGGGTAGTAATGATAAAATGAATATGGAGTTCAAAAACTCCATGATGAATCAATTTGAGATGAAGGATCTCGGATTAATGAGATACTTTCTAGGAATGGAAGTACATCAATCAAAGAATGGGATCTTCATATGTCAACAGAAATATGCTCATGACATGATCAAGAAATTTGCTATGCGGCGAGTGCAAATCAGTTGCAACACCAAGCTGGACATGGAATCCGGCTAAGCAAAGAAGATGGAGCACCTAATGTTGACTTGACCAATTACAGAAGCATGGTTGGGAGTTTAATGTTTCTCACCAACACTAGGCCAGATATACAGTATGTTGTTTCTCTTGTATCACGATTTATGGCATGCCCATCCAAGTTGCATCTTCAAGCAACCAAACGAATTTTACGATATGTAAAAGGTACATTGGATTTTGGAATCCATTACCACAAGTCTAACTCTGTGAAGTTATTTGGTTATAGTGACGGCGATTGGGGCGATAATATAGATGACAGAAAATCTACATCGAGGAAGCTGTTTTAGTCTAGGATCGGGACTAATAACTTGGAGTTCCAAGAAGCAATCTGTTGTAGCATTATCATCTCCGAAAGTGAGTACATAGCCATTACTCATGCAAGTACTCGAGATCCTCCGGTTGAGGAAAATCCTTGAAGAGATTGGCGAAAAACAAATTGGTCCAACCAAAGCTGAATTGTGATAATATAAGTGCCATACAGTTGGCATATAATCCGATCCACCACAAAAGGTCAAAACACTTTGATATGAAGTATCACTTCATAAGAGATATGGTGGAACAACAGACGGTTGAGCTTCAATATTGTAGCACTTTGGATAATCTAGCAGACATCTTCACCAAAGGCATGGCTAAAGCTCAATTTATAAAGCTGAGAGACTATATAGTTAGTCCTCTCAACTTTAAGGGGGAGAATGTTGGAAATTACCATCAGTAAAAGTTAAAAATATTTGATTTTACTTGGGGTAAAGGTAACTTACCTTTACCTTACAGGACTGACGATGGACGGCGGCATTTGGGCGGCAAGAGAACTCAAGTTAACTTTCTTTTCCCCCAATTTCTCCTTTCCCCCCTTTCTTTCTCGAATAGGTTATTTACCTTGTATTTAAGCTTTGTAACCTTTGATTCAACGTTAATTCAATTAATCCTATTTGCAAATCACTCACCTTTCACACAATAGACATGATAGAAATAAGGTTTTCCCTAATTATTGTTACCCACCATCTAGGGGAATAACCATAAAAAGTGGTGTCACATTTGTCTAGAGCCCAATTAGTCATCACATCTACAACTCTTTTTCGTTCTCTAGGGATGCGATTATATTCTATTGGAAAAATTCTTACTTGTACCATCTAAATCTTATCTACAATCACCTTAAGTCTCTAATCAAGATTTCTATTCTCCTTTGGGTTCCTAGGATGATTGATCATGACTTGAGAGTTAAATTCTATCTAGACCTTATTCCAATATACCTTTATTGCTTTCTAGAGCCCTTTAAGGATACCACAACCCTCAACTAGTTTGTTGGAAAGTGTGAAAATATTCTTTGATAAGGTGAAGATCGAGGTCCCATTCGACATTTTTGCTATCCCTCCCTCACTAGCTCTTCATGGATTCCTCCATGAGTCTCCATCCATGTTAAATATTCCCCAATTATCTAGGGGAGCTTACCACTTTTCTTTTCTAACTAATTTCAAGTACCTTAAGGTCACCATTTGTTGTTTACCAATCATAGGAGAAAATTTTTGTTTGGTCATGATATGTGCCCACTGTGAGTGCGATTCTTGGGGATAATTTAAAATATACTAGAATGTCTCCACTATGTTGGTTGTGGTATTTTATCAAACATAGTGAATATCCCAAGAATATTGTTTGAAAATGTAGTTGTTCCTTTATTTCCATATGTTCCAAAGTAGAAGAGTAGTTCCTACCCATACTGTTCTACTCCATCTTGTGTAGTCCATTCCCTCTACATATTATCTAGAGTGGTAAAATTAGGCCAATTAATACCAAGTAAGGTAGCCATCATCTTCCACAACTTTGAAACTACAAGACAATAAATAAGTGGTAAAGTATTTTGGGGTTCTCCAATATCTCACATCGAAAAAGACCATTGTAACCTCTTTTCATAAGTTGTTCCCTTGTTAGAAATATTTTATGGAGTAGAAGCCAAATGAAGAATCTCATCTTAGGCCATAATTTCTATGCCCATATTTGTATGCCCATATTTGTCTAAATAAGTCTCAAAATAGGCTAGGAGTGCTTTGGCATAGGTCTACATATCCTCATTCTAGTTTATACTTCCTATAATTTAGGTTGCTCCATATAAGGGAGTCCTTCACTTGAGACCATGAAAGTGGTATCATTTGAAGAGTTTATTGGATATTCAACTTTGACCTCTCTTGGATTTGAATTTGCCATTTGGCTATGGGAACGCAATTTCTCCCAAATTTTGTATGGTTTGGTGCCTACATTATTTTACTACCTCTATCCAATTTGCTCTATATATAACTACTCCATAAAATATCTCCACTCTAGAAATTGACCCATCAATGGTTGGTGCCCATCCCAAGAGTTTATCCAAAAATTTATGTATTGACTATTATGAATTATCAAAATAATCTTCTTTGCCATCTCCTCACCTATCGTTAAAACTACCAAGATGGAGATTTATCTACTAGAGAGTTGGTGGAAAATAATTTCTATCATAATTTTATTTTTTGCATATTTATATCTCATATTTTGGGTGCATAGCACATTGGGATTGTTCAACATCCTCTAATACAACATAGCTTCTAGTTTCTTATTATTCTTGACTGTTAATTTGAATCCTAGTCCCCCTCCATTTTTATGTAGATATAAATTTTCCCATCACACCAATGCCCATTTTCTTTGCTCCTTAATTCTCCTCCAAAGAGATTGATGATTTATTGATTTGGCTCTCTCAAAATTGCTTTGGAAATATCCAAAACTATGGTGACATAGATAGGTGTAGACTGTAGGACTGATTTAACTAAAGTTACTTTTATTCCTGATGATAGCCATTGATTAGTCTATTTTCATATTTTCCTTTTTACTCTAACCACTAGCTAGGATCAATCCTCCTTCTTCTATATATATTTTTAAAGTGGAACACCTAAATAGGTGATTGGAAAGGAGGTCATCTGGTATCATATTTTTTCAAGAATCATGATCTATCTAAGTGAGCAGTTAAAGAAAATAACTTTAGAATTTTCCTTATTGACTTGTGGCCTCATGGATCTTGATAAAAATTATACGATATGTTTAATTTTTGATGTGTCCTTCACCATTGCTTTCCCTAACAGAGTAAAGTCATCAAAAAATTAAAGGTGAGTGATTGATCTATATCCATTTACAATAGTGATTTTTGTTAATGTTTGGTTTTCCTATTTTTGGCCATTGTCCTTCCAAAGCATTTGATCAATGTGATGAATAAGTATGGGTTAGAAGGGATTCATCGAAGAAGCCCATGTTTTATTCCACCTCCTAGAGCCATTGGATCCTAGATTTCTACTTCTATTATAGCTCTTTTCTTTTTTCCCATGCTTCTAGCTAAGATGTAAGTCTGATCTCTTCCATACTCAAAAACTCTATGAGGCCATCCATGTGAATCCATTCATTCAAATATTTGAGTTGGGATATCACTTCTATATTTTTCTTCTTGACATATTTGAACACTTCCTAGTTCTAGGTCCTTATCTTGGATCTAATGAACTAAATCCTCCTTACAAAGCAACACATCTTAGTTCCATGTTGATGTTTGCATTCCTACCACCATTGTTGAACACTGGATATGGAAGAGTTATCTCTAAACCATATTAGTTAGAATTTTAATGGTGAGTGTTTGACCTTGGATTTCCATAGTTCTATCATGATTGGCCAATGATTTGAGCCTACTTTATTTAGGATCTTAACCCTAGGAATATGTCCATAAATAAAGAAATTATTTGATACTAGGAACCTATCTAATATTTATAGAATGTAAGTAGAGCCTTACCTTCTATTAAACTAGGTCATCGTGCCATTATCTGGTATAACATCCATAAGGTGGAAATTTTTGATGTATTACTTCATGAGGTTTATACTATCAACTAAGCTAATATTTTCCCCTAACTTCTCTTCTAAAAAAAAGATGATTTCAAAATATCCTCTTGACAGGGACCATGCTTTAGGGAATTATGTAATAATATAGTTTATGTTCTTCCACTATCTCCATTTATCCTCTAGGGTAGTAGGTGTATAGATATTCATGTAGAGGATAACTTGACATGATTTCCTACTCTATGCTACTATCACCAGGAGACCCCAACTACCCACTACTTCATGGATAAGTATCTCTTTAGGATCCAAAGGTATGCAATACATCTTGATTCCCTTTGGGTGTTAAGATATTTCACTCTTCTAGTAGGATATAATTTCCTTACAATTGTCTCCATCTCTTCTATTGACATCATCTCCTGAAGGGAGATAAGTTGTGGCTGACATGCCTGTGTTATTCTTCTAATTTTATTCTATTTTGAAGTACTCTCATTGAGCCATATAATATTCTAAGAGATGATCTTAATTAGTATTGGGGGCTAAATATATGGGTAAAGGAATTGACCTTACCTTATGCTATTGCAATTTCTCCTTCTTTTGCCACATGGTGCTAGATGGTTTTGCATTCTACCTTTTGATTAGTGTCCATTTTCATCTTCTTACTTGTCTCCTGGCTCACCCCTCTAGATTCTAGAATAAAATCCAACCCTAGCATATGTGTGCATAAAACCAAGGTATTATTGGTGGATCCAATGAGTTTTTCTCTATGCTTTGGGTTCTTTGTGGTTCTTACCTTTAATAGAATATTACTCTTATTCTTATTTTCCACCTTGTTTTTTGGTTGGTAGTATGTTGTTGGCTAGTTTACTCCTTGTTTTTTGCTCACCAAGTCTAGGGTGTTTTCAAGGGTGTTATTTACCTCTTCTAGCAAATATTCCTTCCTCCCACCATGGAGTTGTCTTCAAGACTTTTGTATCCAAAGTATCCTCCTCATCATCCAAAATATGATAGGAAAATTATCAAAAATATTGTTTAACACTAATGCCTATTTCTTCACTGTTGATTTTTTTGGGTACTTGGAACCCTTTAGGATTTGTTTTCTCTCTTCCTTGCTCTATGATATTATATGTGCGATCACTTGCTAAATGATAATATTCATGATAGATTCTACACCAGAAAGGCATGCTCTTGTAATCAACCTCTTGTTCCCATGTTCCTCCCTAAACTATAGTGTGATATTTTTGGGAAAGGTTTGTTAAAGAAAATTAGGACACATATCCAAGCATAAATATTTTTTTTAAGTCCATATATACTATAAAAATCATAATTAATATTCCTAGGGTATTCCCAATTGTTGTAAATACTATTAGATTCTAAAATTCTATTGGTAGGCCAAAATGTCTTACCCAAACTAGTCCTATGGATGATATCTCTTCCTCAAATTTAATTTTAGCATTTTAGATTTTCATAAAGAGACCATCCCTTCCAAAAAACCATGGTCCCTCTTGAAATATTTGTTTCCTATCTTCTTTAGTAGCAAAAATAACAAGAAAATAAGCATTGGGGTAAGCCAAGATTTGGAATTCACCTTTTGTTTGTCATTGTTTAGTAACCTATAGTTCCAAAACTTATAGGATCGGTCTAAACCCCATAAATAAATGTACCATCCCTCTTCTATCCATGTATTCTATTCCATATGGATGTCCTCTATGTCCATATTCATTATCACCAAAATATTTGTTGCCTTTAAACACCCCATCTCAATTTTCCTAGGATCTATCTTAGGCATCCTCTAAGGTCTTTGTGGTGCCTATGAGCTATTGATTGCATCTAGCTGGGGTTGTTCCTCACAAAGGAAGGTCATAAAAATTATTTTTTGGGATAGATCCCTCGACTCCTTCCCCATATTGGGTATTGGAATAGTCGGTCCCTTTTGATGGTATACCTCCATATTAGTTTTGTTCAAATTCTAGACCATATCAACTCTTTTTCCTTCAAATTATCTTACTTGGTCTACTTTGTGTATTTTACAAATTTTTCTCTTCCTTGGCCTCATTTTCATGGTAGACTATGATCTCCAAACTATTTTTGTACTATAAATTGAGAGTGCTTGTTGATTTTTCCCTCAATCTGAGTGGCTTGTAAAAAATGATTGTCTATTGCATTTCCTCTAGCTGCATATTTCCCTTATTATAATAATCCAAGTTAAAATATTCTTACTAGCTACTAGGTCCAATAGGCCCATTCCTCTATATATTACTTGCAAATTTGTCTAAAATCCTTTAAAACCTTCATTCCAACTCCTCGTGGCCTCCATAATGAAAATCAATTTGCATGTATACATCTAGTACTGATTGTAAATTTTGTAAAACCTTGTATGGAAAATGACTACTATTTTTAATAAAATGAAGATGTATATGTACAATAAAAAATATACATTACTACAATTTCATATTGTAGTATCACTTTTTTGAGTTGAGACTAGTCTCCTAACTTGAATTTCAATATTTTTTAATACAAAATTTGGCATAGCCTTAGCATAAAAAGTAATTTTTAACACTTAGATGACACCATTTGGACTCTAAGATAAAATTTCAAAGTGATGCTATATTGATACTAAATTAATTGAGTCATTAGATTCTTACTATGATTCAAAGTTATGTTATGCTGGCTTGAGGTTAGTATTTAATTAGGCATTAGGTATCACTAGAAATAGCCCCGAATGATTAATCCATTGTATCTATTAGTGATGTGATATTGTGGGGGTGCCTATAAGATCCTACCCCTTATGCTTATTTTAGATATCTTTATTGTATCATTTTCTCTCTCTCCAATTATATTTCATCTATACACTTATTTCTTTGTACATTTTTTCTTTTTTGTATATGATTATGGAGAATGTATGATTCAAAGGATTTTTGTAAAACATTGCAAATTTTAACATGGTATTAGAGCCAATATAGAGCAACTTTGCTCAATCACGCAAAAGAGCTATATATGAATGATATATCAATTTTATTTGATTCTTTGCAAAATTTTAAAAGGGTCATAGTTCAACACTTCATAATTTTTCTATCTAGACACCAATTTCTACATTTTAAAAAATTCTCCTCCATTTCTTCACATTTGAATTTGAAGTTAGAATATTCCATAGAATAGTTTGTTGTGTGATGGAAAAAGGTAGGGAGGTGCATGCCATTTTGGTAGCTAAGATAAACTTAAAGCATGCAAAAAAAATATGACACAATGGTGTAATGAGTTATCTATAGTTGAATGGTGTTGAGTTAGAATCTACCTGGAGAGGAATTTTAATTTTATCTTTGCATCACATGCTCTACTACTCTTGTATATCTTCACAAATAAATATTTTTAAGACATGGAGTGGTGCAATGGTGGATTTTTTGTTGGGAATGCAAAGGTTATACATTCAAAGCACAATAATTTAACATTCATAATATTTTATACATGGTGTTGCTTGAAAAAATATATAGAACTAGGCATCTCTTTCTATCCATTAGGCACAATGAAATGGGAAGGTATGTTAATGGCATGTCAGATTTTATATCTTTGAACTTTGGTGCCATGATCTACTTATTCTTTTGGTTTAGAATTTTCAACCTATTTGAAGAGGTTATTCAAATCATATATTTAAATAGTTACATTGGTGAAATAGTTAGGACTCTGTATCATGAGCTAGAGATCTTGAGTTCCAATCTTGAAAAATTTCCTTAGCTAATGTAGCCCAAAGCTTAGGAATTTTTATCTATTTTTTCTTTATATAGATGAATCCTATCAATCAACTTACACCAAGTTGTATTATCCTACTCATAAATCTAGGAATTTGGTATTCTATTGAGAAGGTTGATGTTAACATAGAAGATGTGGCACCTTTAGGATGTGACAAGTGGAATTTTTCAACTGATGAATTCTTCTCCTAAGATTTAAAATTTGATTTTCCTGATTTTCCAGTATTAATAAGCTCAAAATTTCAAAGGAGAACTTTTGCATACAAAAGTATTTAGATTGTATAGTTATGAAGCTCTATAAAAAGATGATATCATTTTAAGTATTTGTTATAGTTTCGAGAGTATATTTATACAAAAGGACCTAGTTGGAATTATCCTCTTTACTTTGGTGTAATTTTAAGTCTAAATGATCAATTTGTGTGATGGTTGGTAAGCTTGCTTGCATCAGACAACAAGGTTGAATTTGGTCCATACTTCCTTCTTCTAGTTGTATCACTTGTAATATTTTATACCAATTGTGTATAATAAACTAAAATTCATCTCTTGCTAACTTGTCCAATGGAAGTTATTTAAAATTCTACTTCAACAAGAAGATCATAGATTTACAACTTAATTATTCTCATTTCTTTTATCACAATACTCAAGGTTTTAGGTCTTCAAGGATATATAAAAATCTAACTTAAATTGAACTCATTTGGTATAGTAGTTGGTGAACTACAATGTATCTTAGATATTAAGAGTTCAAGTCCTAGTGTTTATATCGTTTCTCTCATAGTGTACCTCTTTTACATCTCTAAGATATGGTGTATTCTCTAGCTTTAATAGCCATTGTTATGGAAGTTGGTAATATTTTAGGTAAAGGAGGACTATTTTTTGTATGGTTAATGTAAGGTATACCTTGTTCCTATGGATCCATTTCTAACCATTAGTGATAATTAATAGACTTACCCATTGATTCTTGATTCAACGATATTTCTCTTAAGCTTAAAGGATAGGTTATAATAACCATATTGCATGTTGAAGATATTATTATTGAAATTTCAATGTCTTGATCCAGGAAGTGGAGTCATGAATTCATGTTTAGAGAAGGGTTGATCGAATTCAAGTATATTAACAAGAGAAGATAATAGGATTTATTGGACCATTTAAATATTCAATGTGATGGTGGGGATGTACCATCTCTAATGTGTCATCTTGTTGACCTCTCATCTCAATTTTTTGGGGGGTGTTAGAATATCTATAATTTGATCTTATTAGGAAAAGGTTAAAAATGTTGAAGTGCCTATGGTAGCTCTTTATGTACCCTACAAAAAATTCTATATATGTTGGAAGTATTATATTTTTTGGTACCTTGCAAGAATATTGCAAGTACCTTGTAATTTTTTTTTAAATAATTGAGTCTAGTTTGTAACTAGTTTGTGGTGTGAAAAGAGTCTTGTAAATATGTGTTATTTAGTAATCATTAGAGGTTTGTCATTATTAGGAGTCAATAAAATGTATTTATTTTATGAGAAATATGAAGAGTTATATCTCCCATGAGTTTTAGGAGATGAAGAGTTAGTGAAAGTAGAAAGGTCAAAAATATAGATTAAAATTCTCATTGAAGTAGTCTTGGACATATCATTTAAGGTATTATATTTTACTTTAAATACCCCCAATGACTAATCTATTGTAATAGTTAAGTGATGTGATATTGTGGAGGAGCCTATAGGCATATAACCCTTATCATTATTTAAATTATCTTTATTCTATATTTTTATTTCTCTCTTATTTTGTTTCTTCTATGCATTTTTTCTTTATGCTTTCTTCTATGTATGATTTTGGAAAATATATGCTTTAGGAGATTTCTATAAAATATTATAAATTCCAACCTTTTAAGAACTAATCCTAAGTAAATTAACTACTATTAAATACTATGTATTGGGTATTTAATTTAATTAAGAAAATCCTATACCAACAAACACCTAATATTTATAATTATAAAAGAAACTAGTCCCCAAATAATTTCTATTTATAACCAAAATACTAGTATCCAAATATTTTTCAGTTTGAAATTGTTTTCCTAGTACCTAAGACAAGGTGCATTTTCACTTAAATTACCATGCATGGGTCTAATTGAGTGCAAGGACACTATAGGATTAACCCAACTTACTAAATATTTCAAGGGGATATACTTAAAGAGCTAATATGTCTGGATAGTCAATGCACTTTATTGGTTCTAAGGAACAAATCCCACTTCCATGCTTGATAAGTATATATAAAGGTAAGGAGGATTTATAAATGAAAATAGGACAATATTGAAAACATGATCCTCTTAATTTATTCCATACCATATTTAAATTGGCCATAAAGGTAACAATTTAGATATCAAATAATTAATTCCATTCTATGATGTGCACACACCACAAATGGGTAATAAAATGAGCTTTGATAGGAAGAGTTGGATTGTAGAGGATGTTGATGGTCAAGTATCAAGATTCATTATGGTATTTTATATAATAGAATTTTTGTACCATGTGATACCCTTGAATGGGGTCTATAGTTCTTAGAAATATATTACCATAGGTATGATGACATACCAAGTTGGATGTGCCACATGCTAGTGTTAAAATTGTAATCTAACTTATGGCTAAGGTTGGCATTGTATGATGTAGTTTTGTATAGGTCTATGGGAAATTATTGTACAAATGTCTTTAATTTATTGTATATTATTTAATTATGTAAGCCTTATGGTATGTGGTTAACCTTGTTATGGTTAAAACCATATTATATTTTATAACTAACCTAAATCTCACTTGTTATGTTAGCTAGGTTAACTCGATTATGTAATTTGGGTTTTTTGTATTGGTATAAATACCCCCATCACTCCATCCATTGTATCAATGTTGTTATTCTTATTTATATATAATATAGTGATTGTTTGGTGCTCAACGACACCCATCATCTACATATCTATTTCATAATGTTTTGTGCTTTCTATATAAGACTTAAGTAAATTGATTGCTTTTATTTGTTACTAGAAATAGGTTTGAATTCCAATATAGTATTAGAGCAGGGATAGAGATTCATTACTTATACATGTAGACTTTTTTATTAGAGCCTCCAATATTTATTTCAACTTCTAGGATGAAATAATTCTTTGAGATTCATAAGCACCTTTGAAAAAAGTAGCAAAGGGAAGATTCATTTTTTCTTTTTCTAATTATTCTATTTTTTTGGAGAACTTACATGTTCTCCAAGTTATATTCCATTATTACTATAATATATTTGACCTATTCTATATAAATCCTAGCCACATGTAGTAGATTAAGTATAGTTTCTTTAACATGAGAAAGGTATCTTGACTTCTTCACAAAGATTCAAATAAATTTTCCTCACAAAAAGGACTCCATGCCATTGCAAAGAAGGGGAAATTGTAATGTTTTTGTTCCACTTGGGAGCTTTGGTTCCCTGGATGGAAGAAGGAAAAAGGGGTATATTCATTTGTGTTGGTTCAAATATTATGCACCATGTTCATTTAATGGTTGGAGCTCTTTATTTTTATGGATCATGATGCCTTTCTTCATAGAGAGAGCACACTTTTGTACCTGACTAGTGATGAAGACAATTAAGCTATATGGGCATATTAAAAGGGATATATACCTTTTGATGTAAGGAGCAAAAGAAGGATTTTATTTCTTATTATTTTCCCTTGAAAAAAATTAGAAAGAATTAAAAAAATGTGTTTGTCAAAAACTTCACTCAGGGCCATTTTGTAGGGAAAACTTCCGAAGGCCATAACTTTTGTATACAAAAGCATTTTGATCCCATTGTTTTCAAATAACATGAGTTTTTATGCTCTTTGTATTGGTGGTAATTATTCAAGAACTTACTACAAGTGGAGGGATATCTCATTGTGTGATTGTATTCAAGACCTATTGCCCCCATTTAAATGGATAAATTCATAGTATATTATATAATAAGAATCTTTAGTCCATATTAATGGGAGAGAGAAATGGATTTATGGCATTAGAAGGATTTATTGGATATTTTGGAGGCACATAGAAAAGAATTCAAAATGTACTATAGTGAGATTATTCTCTTCCTATCAGATGCTTGGGCTATTGATTCATTCATGCATGGGGATCTAACTCTTCATGATCTCTTCTATCTTCTATTTTGGTCCAAGTACCATTGAAATTTTTTTAATACCTCTTATCACAAATAAATTTATGCAAAGCATGTTTTGATGAAGGAAATCAAGTGCCCTAAAGACAATTTAGAGTTTCTAAATAAGGTGAACAATGTTGTAAAATATAAAGTTATACTTCCAAGTCTTGTTGTATGTGACTATAGAAGATAGAAGTGACTTCTATTAGGGTGTATTATTGGTTTATCATCCTTATATGGGGTTATAGGGGAGATTCCTTTGTATACATGTGGAACTATCTAATATTGGAAATGGTAACTATAATCCAATCTAACAAGACTCTTGTGCATAGGCATATTTGCACAAGTAGGCTTCTAGATGATGAGGGGGTTAAGATGATAATTCCTCAATTATGAGGTCCATTAGAGCATACATTATTGGGGTAATATTAACTTTATTAAATTGGGGAAATATCATGCTAGCTTAGGTTAACTTGAATAGGTAATTGGGATTTTTATATTTGTATAAATACCTCCACCACTTCATCCATTGTATTAGAGTGTTATTATTTTTATATATGGATAAAATAGTAAATATTTATAACTCAAGGGAATCCATCATCTACATCTCTGTTTTATCTCTTTTTACACTTTATTTGTAAGATTTATGCAAATGGGATGCTTTTGTTCATTGCTAGAAAAAGGTGTAAATTCCAACAACCAATTCTAACTCACTAGTATTCCAATGCCCTTAATACAAAATTATGTATTTGATTTTGAAAGAGAAAGGATACTAATATGGATTGTCACACATCAATTTTACATAATATTGAATATTCCTCAAGAACTAGCATAGGATGTAAAATCATTACCATCAAAGCAGAGGAGTTATCCATGATTTGAGCTATGCATGACCTTCATGATGCTTCTATTCCATGATGTATTATTCCAATTTAACAAGGTAACTGAGGCATTTATAGTAGTGTAAATTTATCAAATTCATCATTAAAAGACAAAGGGTAGGTTTAAGAAAAGGGTTTTTGTAGCCATGCAGGCAAGGGAAGAGCTTGAGGAGTCATGCTATTCAGATGACAAGTAGTAGATACAAAATAATGGCTAAGAGAGTAGGTTTCATTAGACATGTTAACATCATTAAGGATTTTTGTAAGCTAACAATATGATTTCATTCATGGTATACATTGGTATGTGATGGGTGTTGTATTCATATGACTACAACCTAAAGTATTAGTTGATTAAGATTAGATTTTGGGTATTGGGTATTAGGATCACTAGGTTGTAGGTGCAAGTAATTAGGAATAGGTATTAGGATTGTATCTAATAAGATAATAAGTTATAGGACTTATTGGGTATGTACAATGGTAGACAATGTTAAAGAATTAATATTATGATTATTAATAATTTAAAGTCTTAGATATTTAGGATAAGTAAAATAGGTTTATAACAAATTTAATAATTATCTAGATATTCAAAAAAAGGCACAAGGATTAAGTTTTCATATTATAAATAATTAACAATATAAATAAATAAGTATTTTTATTGGTAATATCCTTAACTTTGAAACTACATTACAATTATTATTAGTATTATTATTACCAACATGATAATGTATTGAATTTATAATCTCTTGTTGCTAAAAATTGCCTATTTTTTTGTAAAACATAACCTTTACTGATTGTACATTATTATAGGTATCAAGTGACATAGTAGGATGGAAGGTCTAAAGGATCTTCTAGAGAATTGGGGAGTTTTCTCAGCGTTTTTGATGATTTCTTACCAATAACTATTTCAGGATTTAATAAGAAGCTTCTATTAAATTAAGAATTTTAAGGTAATTTGAAAATGTTGTACCATTATGAGTAGAGGAATAGGCATACTATAGGGTAAAATAGGTCTGGTAGTATTTTATTCACTTTCGAATATCTAGGAAATTTGTAGAAGATGATTGAAGGAGGCTTTCTCTTTTAAAGAAAATGTTTAACATCAATCAAACTATTAATCATTCATTTCATGAATTAAAATTAAGAACATTAATTTGAAATAATCATATGGAATTTCATATAATACATAAACAATTTTTTTCATTTAAATTCAATTCATAAAAGTATAGAATAACCTTAGTAAATAAAAAAAGTCTAACTTTTAAATTACTATACATACATTAAGTATTCCAATCTTCCATTTATATCATTATACTTTCTAGTAAGTTAGAATTCCATTCATATAATCATTGGAGGTACATAGAGGTAATGCTATTTCCTTTCCATAAGTATCTAAAAAGGTATAATAATTGTTGGCAATTTTGGGTACTTTGGGTACATTGCCTTTGCTCAAGTGTATAAGTTGTCATTGATGTCAAAAGGCATTTTTGTGTTGATATCAAAAAGAGTGTGATGTCAAAAATATCTTGAGAAGCTTCATAATGTTAAAGGGTTTTTATTAAAACCATGGTGACAAGGTTAAAGGTTTTTCTTAAAACCATTTGGACTCATTAAGGGTTTTTATTAAAACCAAGCTTAACTTAATGCAAAGGTTTTTACTTCTTGAAAAACCTTGAAGGTCCATGTTTATTATTAATAATTAAATTAACTCAAACCTTTGACAAGGGTCTAAGTTTAATTTATTATTAATAAAATAATAATAATTATTATTTTAATTATTATTAAAGGGTCTTTCAACCCTTAAGCGACGGAGAAAAAATATTTCTTTCGCCGATGTGTTGCCATCGTTGGAGGAGCGCCGACGTCAAACAGTTAAGGAGAAATGGCTATATAAGTGGGGATGATTTTCTAAAGTGATTGTAACTCCGAGTAATGAAAATCGTAGCTCTGTGATCTTCGAGAAAGCGTTGTATTTCATTGAGAGTTGATTATCGATATTGAGTTGCCCAAGTAATTTCTTGCATTTTCAGTTTGCGCTTTGACATCCGACAGATTGCGCTTCACCTACAATTGTTGGGACTGCACTCGAATTACGTTTTTAGTTTGCGCTTTGACATCCGATAGTTTGCTTTCACCTACGATTGATTGGATTGCATGAAGGATAACAATTTTTGTTTGCACTGTGTGGATGATTATTTCTGTTGCCCAGTGAGTTACGTTTTGGACAGCGCTCACCAGTTTGCATGTGGCTTGAGGAAGACATTTACGTTTTCCAGATTCTTGGCGTCAAAGGAAGATAAAATATAGGGCAACACTGTATTTCTTCATTGGGCACTTGTGACCCAACGACGGTGGCGTTTAAGCGAAGGCGCTAGAAGGGAGAGGTGCCGAGTTCGATTCTCTTCGTGGGTAATTTTCTTTTGGTCGCGGTGTGCAAAGGATAGTGGTTGTGAATGCGCTGGAGGTATAAGGTTAAGTTATCATATTTGCTTTGACATTGTTTTATTGATGCTTAATGTTTATGTGGAGTAATAAGGTGTAAAGAGGTTTTACTTTGTATGTATATTATACTTCTGGTGGTTTTTATTAAGTTGGAGAAATAAGGTGTTAATTTGGATCTTTATTATTGTATATTGTTGTATAGTTGCTAACTCTAATTGGTGGCAAATTGAGAGTTAGTGTTGTGACAGATTTTGAGTTCTCCTTCTTCATCAAAGTAAAGGTATGGGCAACTTCTTCCATGTATATTGTTGATGGTATATTTTCTGAAATTGAGTTTGGAGTGAAAAGGTTGTCTACTAGGTATTTTTGGTGTAAATCCTATTTTCTGGATATTGAAGATTGTTTATGCATTAAAATCATTGATGAGTTTTTGGGTGAATGCATAATTCTGGTTGAGGAAGAGGAAGCATTTTTTGCACTAGGGTTTATGTTAGTAAGTCTTGCTACTTGCATTGAGATGATGAAACCCTTAGTTGGCTGTTTTGATATTGATGGTTGAGTTGCTTCCATAGAGGTTGTTTTGATCAAGTTAGTGCTTTACTTGATACATGATATTGGGCTTACTCCATTGAGTTGATTTGAGCAAGTTATTCTTTGCATTTGGTGATATTGTGTTGGTGGCTATTTTGTTCAAATATCCTTGGAGGGAAAAGGATTTCTACTTGTTTCCTTTTCTTGTGATGATTGGTTGAATGCTTCAAGGTTGATGTTGAGTTGAATGGTGTTGGTTGACTAAACCTTGTTTGATGAGCATTGTTGTTGAAACCCTAATTGTTGGTAAAAAGAATATGAGTATCATTGTTATATGAGATATTGCATGGTTGGCAATTGTTGGGTTGTGTTTCATATTCTTGAGAAAAGCATACTACATCTATCTTATTCTTTTGAGATTGAGATTGAGTTGAGATTGATATTGGGAGTTAAGTATAGAACATATTGGGTCTCTAACAATTCTCTTTATGTTTCTATGAGATTTGAGATTGAGATTGGGAGTTAAGTATAGAACATATTGAGTCTCTAACAATTCTCTTTATGCTTCTATGAGGTTTATGAATCACATTGGGTCTCTAACAATTCTCTTTGTGGGTTCATGCTAAGCAAGTTTTTCTTGGTGAGCTTGCTGAGGTTTTGGACAGGTTTCGGTGGGGACTTGTGAGCAGGTTTTGGACAGGTTTTGGTGGGGACTTGTGAGCAGATTTGGACAGGTCCTAGCAGAGGACTTGTGAGCTGAGTTTTGATAGTTCTATCAGAGAACTTGAGGACAGAGGTGCATTGGTTCTTTGAGAAGAACCTGAGGATAGATTTGGCAAGTCTTTGAGAAGGCTTGTGTGCAGAGGATTGATTTGTTCAAGAGTTGGACAGATCTGACAGATAGAGGAAGACTTGTACTAGACCGATTGACTATGTTTGGTACAGGTTGCTGAGCTGCTGTGGACGTGATCATAGAAGGCAGAGGTCTCTTAGGCTAAGCATTGAGGACAGGAGGTCTTCGGTGGAAAGGAGTTCCACGTGCTGGCAAGAGGTAGAGGCAGTTGATCTTCCGAGGGATCATTTCAGAGAGAGGGGAAGGTATCTCCTTTGAGCAGAGGCTCATAAATTTAGATTGGGGGAAGGTATCTCCTTTGGGCCGAGGCTCATAAACATTGTAATTGGGAAGGTTTCCCAAAGAACTTTGAGATAACTTTTAGAGAAAAGTTTTGTGGACGTAGCCCAGGCATTCTGGGTGAACCACGTTAAAATTGGTGTCACTTTGTGGATGATATTGTGCATTGTTTTGATATTGCTTTGGGTATATTGCTTTACTATTTTGAAGTATAAAGGAAAAAGTAAAAAGAGGTCTTATACTGTTCACCCCCCTCTCAGTATAAGCTTGTGTTCTTCAATTGGTATCAGAGCGGGTGCCTTCGAAAAGTTTAACAGCTTGAAGGAAAAGCTAGTAAAGAACACAATGGATCATTCAAGTGGCAATGCAACACCTATTCTTGATGGGTCTGATTTTGGTCTTTGGAGTGCAAGGATGAAGGTTCATCTAATGGCACTTGGGAATGAGGTTTGGGAAGTGATTGAAGATGAGTACACTATTCCTGAACATGGTCCTAATACTAAAGAAGAAAGGCTCCTACATCACAACAATTCAAAAGCAATGAATGCAATCCTGAAAGGCTTACAGAAAGCAGATCTCACCAAAGTGATTCACTGCAAGACAACTAGTGAAATGTGGAATCAATTGAAGGTGGTTCATACAGGTGATACAAATGTCGAAAAGGCCAAGTTGAGACACTTCAAAGGTATGTTTGAACAACTCAAGATGAATGATGATGAAAATATTAGTGACTACATGCTTCGTATGGATGAGGTTGTTAACTCCATGAAAGACTTAGGTCTTGAGCTTGCTGAAAATGATGTTTGTGATAAGATTTTAAGATCTCTTCCTAATAGATTTAGTGAAAATATTTCTGCTATTGAGGAAGCTAAAGATTTGGATAAGTTGAAAAAGGATGAGCTCCATAGTATACTTGCAACATTTGAGTTGAGAACTCAAGTGAAGGTTGATGTCAAGAAAGAGGCAACTTTCAAGGCTACCAAGAAATCCAAGGGTAAACAACTTCAAGAGAGTGATGAGTCTTCTAGTGATGAAGAGGCATATTACAACAAGAAAGGCAAGTTCTCTAGAAAGCACAAAAGTATGAAAAATGTAAGATGTTTCAATTGTGGAAAGTTTGGTCATTATGCTACTAACTGTACTATTGCCAAGGATGAAAGTGATGAAGATAAACAGGATTGTAAGAGCAAGGATTCTGAAAAGCACAAGCATCACAGGAAAAACAAAGATGAGCACAACAATCAAGGAAAGAGGTACTCTCACAAGCACAAGAAGAGCTTCTACCTAGACAAGGCAAGTAAGTGTTCTAGTAGTGATAGTGAAAGTTCTTCAAGTGATAATGAAAATGAGATGTTGTTCATATCAGAAAAAGAGGAAGAACCAAAACATAGATTCATTATCATGAAATGTCTTAGATGTGGAAATTTTGGTCACCTTGAGGATGATTGCACAAATAATGATTTGGTTTCTAGTATGTATGAGGATGCTTCAAAAAACTATAAGGAAGATGCATGTATGGTTTTTGAAAAGGGTAGCACCTCTAGTGATAAGAAATCTGAAAAAGGCTTTGATGATTCAAAAAGCAAACATATAGAGGAAGGTGAAGTAGATCTTAAAGGTGAACTTATTAGTGCTCTTAGTGCTTTGAAAAAGGAAAGAAAGAAGAATGCTAGACTCAAGGATAAGTTAGATGAATGTTGTATGGAGAGAGATGATCTTATAGAAAGTCTTGACTTCTCTATAGCTAAGACACAAGAACTCAAGGATGAGTTAGAATCTAAGGTTCTTGAGTATAGTGAGTTAGAACAGAAAATGGCTTCTTTGAAAGAGGAAACTAAAGAGTACAAGGATAAGCTTCACGAGGTTTCAAGATAGCTCCAAAAAGGTTAAGTCACTCATCAAAGGTCAAAGAAAGACAACAGATAAAATAGGCCTTGGTTTTGTTAAGCCTCACAAGGAACAAGTTGGAGAGTCTAGTAAGAGACTCCAAAAGGAAGAGAGTTCTGATGAGGAAAGTATTTCAGATCATGAGTCCTTGAATGATAGATGCACAGAAATAGAAAACAGAATTCAGAATGAGAAGAAGAAGTTTTAGAGCCTAAGAGGTCAAATAAAGGAAAGTTTCAAGGCAGATGTTTTGCTTGTCACAGGTTTGGTCACATAGCTTCACATTGCATGGCTCAAGTGAAGAAGGTAAATGACAGTTTTAGAAGTGCTAGTTACTTTCAAGGGTATTGCTACTCTTGTCAACAGTTTGGGCACAAGGCAGTTTATTGCAAGGCAAATAACAGGAACAGGTTTGATCAAAACAGGTTTGGTCAGAATAGGTTTGGTCAGAACAGGTTTGGCAAAACAGGTTTGGTCAGAATAGGTTTGGTCGAATCGGTGGATTCAAAGAACAAGTATGCCTAAAAGAAATAACATCATTACTTGTTATAAGTGCAACAATGAAGGTCACACAACTAGACAAGTGTAGAGCTGAAATTCCAAGGTACAGGAATAGGAACAATGGTATGATCAGGTCCAAGGATCAAGGCATGGATAAGAACAGGGATGAGAACAAGAACAAGAACAGGACAAGAACAGGAATATGGACAAAGAGTTCAAGAGAAGGCCCGACAAGGAAGTTATAGACGCTGATGATGATCAGTGCCTAATGGGAGTTTTACTCCCACCCCAAAATTAATCACCTCATCAGGAGGTGGGGGAGGGACTAAGCTAAGAGGCTCCTTCTTAGTCCCGAGCCCCAAAGGTGGCCCTTTGCCATTGATGACAAAGGGGGAGAGATATGAGTAAGGGGGAGAGCTTCAAAGTGAAGAGGAAAGCTTCAAGTCGTGGGGAGCAAAACTTCAAAGGAAGATTCTCAGTTGTGGGCACAGTTGGTCGGTTGTTAGCACAGTTGGTTTCAGTTTTGGCTCTTGAGAAGTGTTTTCAGTAAAGGTTTGCCATCAATGACAAAGGGGGAGATTGTTGGCAATTTTGGGTACTTTGGGTACATTGCCTTTGCTCAAGTGTATAAGTTGTCATTGATGTCAAAAGGCATTTTTGTGTTGATATCAAAAAGAGTGTGATGTCAAAAATATCTTGAGAAGCTTCATAATGTTAAAGGGTTTTTATTAAAACCATGGTGACAAGGTTAAAGGTTTTTCTTAAAACCATTTGGACTCATTAAGGGTTTTTATTAAAACCAAGCTTAACTTAATGCAAAGGTTTTTACTTCTTGAAAAACCTTGAAGGTCCATGTTTATTATTAATAATTAAATTAACTCAAACCTTTGACAAGGGTCTAAGTTTAATTTATTATTAATAAAATAATAATAATTATTATTTTAATTATTATTAAAGGGTCTTTCAACCCTTAAGCGACGGAGAAAAAAGATTTCTTTCGCCGATGTGTTGCCATCGTTGGAGGAGCGCCGACGTCAAACAGTTAAGGAGAAATGGCTATATAAGTGGGGATGATTTTCTAAAGTGATTGTAACTCCGAGTAATGAAAATCGTAGCTCTGTGATCTTCGAGAAAGCGTTGTATTTCATTGAGAGTTGATTATCGATATTGAGTTGCCCAAGTAATTTCTTGCATTTTCAGTTTGCGCTTTGACATCCGACGATTGCGCTTCACCTACAATTGTTGGGACTGCACTCGAATTACGTTTTCAGTTTGCGCTTTGACATCCGGTAGTTTGCTTTCACCTACGATTGATTGGATTGCACGAAGGATAACAATTTTTGTTAGCACTGTGTGGATGATTATTTCTGTTGCCCAGTGAGTTACGTTTTGGACAGCGCTCACCAGTTTGCATGTGGCTTGTGGAAGACATTTACGTTTTCCAGATTCTTGGCGTCAAAGGAAGATAAAATATAGGGCAACACTGTATTTCTTCATTGGGCACTTGTGACCCAACGACGGTGGCGTTTAAGCGAAGGCGCTAGAAGGCAGAGGTGCCGAGTTCGATTCTCTTCGTGGGTAATTTTCTTTTGGTCGCGGTGTGCAAAGGATAGTGGCTGTGAATGCGCTGGAGGTATAAGGTTAAGGTATCATATTTGCTTTGACATTGTTTTATTGATGCTTAATGTTTATGTGGAGTAATAAGGTGTAAAGAGGTTTTACTTTGTATGTATATTATGCTTCGGTGGTTTTTATTAAGTTGGAGAAATAAGGTGTTAATTTGGATCTTTATTATTGTATATTGTTGTATAGTTGCTAACTCTAATTGGTGGCAAATTGAGAGTTAGTGTTGTGACAGATTTTGAGTTCTCCTTCTTCATCAAAGTAAAGGTATGGGCAACTTCTTCCATGTATATTGTTGATGGTATATTTTCTGAAATTGAGTTTGGAGTGAAAAGGTTGTCTACTAGGTATTTTTGGTGTAAATCCTATTTTCTGGATATTGAAGATTGTTTATGCATTAAAATCATTGATGAGTTTTTGGGTGAATGCATAATTCTGGTTGAGGAAGAGGAAGCATTTTTTGCACTAAGGTTTTATGTTAGTAAGTCTTGCTACTTGCATTGAGATGATGAAACCCTTAGTTGGCTGTTTTGATATTGATGGTTGAGTTGCTTCCATAGAGGTTGTTTTGATCAAGTTAGTGCTTTACTTGATACATGATATTGGGCTTACTCCATTGAGTTGATTTGAGCAAGTTATTCTTTGCATTTGGTGATATTGTGTTGGTGGCTATTTTGTTCAAATATCCTTGGAGGGAAAAGGATTTCTACTTGTTTCCTTTTCTTGTGATGATTGGTTGAATGCTTCAAGGTTGATGTTGAGTTGAATGGTGTTGGTTGACTAAACCTTGTTTGATGAGCATTGTTGTTGAAACCCTAATTGTTGGTAAAAAGAATATGAGTATCATTGTTATATGAGATATTGCATGGTTGGCAATTGTTGGGTTGTGTTTCATATTCTTGAGAAAAGCATACTACATCTATCTTATTCTTTTGAGATTGAGATTGAGTTGAGATTGATATTGGGAGTTAAGTATAGAACATATTGGGTCTCTAACAATTCTCTTTATGTTTCTATGAGATTTGAGATTGAGATTGGGAGTTAAGTATAGAACATATTGAGTCTCTAACAATTCTCTTTATGCTTCTATGAGGTTTATGAATCACATTGGGTCTCTAACAATTCTCTTTGTGGGTTCATGCTAAGCAAGTTTTTCTTGGTGAACTTGTGAGGTTTTGGACAGGTTTCGGTGGGGACTTGTGAGCAGGTTTTGGACAGGTTTCGGTGGGGACTTGTGAGCAGATTTGGACAGGTCCTAGCAGAGGACTTGTGAGCTGAGTTTGATAGTTCTATCAGAGAACTTGAGGACAGAGGTGCATTGGTTCTTTGAGAAGAACCTGAGGACAGATTTGGCAAGTCTTTGAGAAGGCTTGTGTGCAGAGGATTGATTTGTTCAAGAGTTGGACAGATCTGACAGACAGAGGAAGACTTGTACTAGACCGACTGACTATGTTTGGTATAGGTTGCTGAGCTGCTATGGACGTGATCATAGAAGGCAGAGGTCTCTTAGGCTAAGCATTGAGGATAGGAGGTCTTCGGTGGAAAGGAGTTCCACGTGCTGGCAAGAGGTAGAGGCAGTTGATCTTCCGAGGGATCATTTCCAGAGCAGAGGGGAAGGTATCTCCTTTGAGCAGAGGCTCATAAATTCAGATTGGGGGAAGGTATCTCCTTTGGGCCGAGGCTCATAAACATTGTAATTGGGAAGGTTTCCCAAAGAACTTTGAGATAACTTTTAGAGAAAAGTTTTGTGGACGTAGCCTGGGCATTCTGGGTGAACCACGTTAAAATTGGTGTCACTTTGTGGATGATATTGTGCATTGTTTTGATATTGCTTTGGGTATATTGCTTTACTATTTTGAAGTATAAAGGAAAAAGTAAAAAGAGGTCTTATACTGTTCACCCCCCTCTCAGTATAAGCTTGTGTTCTTCAATTGGTATCAGAGCGGGTGCCTTCGGAAAGTTTAACAACTTGAAGGAAAAGCTAGTAAAGAACACAATGGATCATTCAAGTGGCAATGCAACACCTATTCTTGATGGGTCAGATTTTGGTATTTGGAGTGCAAGGATGAAGGTTCATCTAATGGCACTTGGAAACGAGGTTTGGGAAGTGATTGAAGATGAGTACACTATTCCTGAACATGGTCCTAATACTAAAGAAGAAAGGCTCCTACATCACAACAATTCAAAAGCAATGAAGGTCCAAGTATGAAATACATCAATTTGTGAAAGGAAAATTGGATAAAATAATATTTAGATATTTTATTGTGATAGATCTTTTCTCAAGCTTTCCAACGATATATTACAATAGACAATCGGGTGAACGAATCAAAAGTTATGGCTCCGGGAAGTTTTACCACATAAAATCAATTTCGGGGAAGCAAATGCAATTACAAAGTCAAAGAAGTCAAAGGTTGATTCGTTGGGGAGAAAGTGGGAAAATTTTTGAAAATGGAAAGTCACCGAAAATGGAAAGTTTTCGAAAAAGAAAGTCATCGAAAATGGAAAATTTCCGAAAATGGAAAATTTCCGAAAATGGAAAATTTCCGAAAAGGGAAAATCGTTGAAAAGAGAAAGTTTCCGAAAAGGGAAAGTTACCGAAAATGGAAAGTTTCCGAAAAGGAAAAATCATCGAAAATGGAAAGTTTTCGAAAATGAAAAATTTCCAAAAATAAAAACTTTCCAAAAATAAAAAATTTTCAAAAATAGAAAATTTTTCGAAAAAGGCATTTCCCCCCCCTAAATGCCCTTTTCGACCCCCGAAATGGCATTTCAGACCGAAAATGGAAAGTTTCCAAATAGAAATTTTCCAAAAATAGAAACTTTCAAAAAATATTTTTTTTTCAAAAATATAAAGTTGCCAAAAATAGAAAGTTTCCAAAAAGAGAAAATTGATGAAATTTAATTATTGGGGCACCGAAAGTGATATTTCCATAATCTCGGTTGAAGAGATGCCAGTATTAAATGCTCCTATTCATTTCCAAGGCACCGACTATGGATTCCATTTCTTGTCAAAATGGAGTTAATTTTCTAGGGCACAAGGTGACGACGCATCAACCAAAATTTAATGCTAAAGCTCCTGATTTTTATATGCTATTGTTGTGATTTCAATGTATCGAATTTTGGAGCAATTTTCCATCATCCATTTTTGCTGATTTTCCAAGCGCACTCCATGAAAGAGGGATCGTTGTTTCTTGAAGAATGTTATGACTCGAGTATCACTGTTACCAAGGAGGAAATCACTCTTGGTGGTCTTTAATTTGTCAACATTTTGTTTTTGTATGTATTTAATGAAAGAGGTGCAATCCTCTATAAATACTAAGCATTTTGATGTAATCGGAGGAGACATTCTACGAGAAAACTCTTCAAGTTTTCTGCATAATATAAGAAACTTGACTTTCAAATTTTGCAAGCGATTTCTATGTGATTTCTTTCTATTTTAGCACTTCTATTTCCTGCTCGTATTCATTATCTGTTGTAAAGTTTAAATTCTGCAATCCGAGTTTGAACATTGTTGGTGAGGGAGTGAGTATTGGAGTGTGATTCTAAAAGTTATCTTTGCAATATTGTGAGTTAATTTTGTTGTTTACTTTTTATGATATGCTATATAAATGCTTGGTGGGAATTCTCATTGTTAGTCTGCCCCAAATCCTACACTTTGGACTATGGCCATATTTCCCATCTCTTTCTGTTATTTCTAATTTATTTCCTACAACTCTAGTCTTAAACTCGTGTAGGATTTAGTAAGGGAGCCATCCCTCTCTGAAGATTGGCATGGAGGACATCTCTTTCCCTCAACCTTTCAATGTTGGTCGGGTCTAGGGCACACAAGTGATAATACTTTGTACTTAGGCAGATTCATGACCAACACCTTCCACCCTCCAAACCTCCCCCTACCCTACATATAGACACAAAAACAAGCACAACATGAAACCAAACAAATGAATATACTCTACATATACTTGTTGCATAGAATGTCCTACTTATTCTTTAGGTATTTGGGGTTCCTCAATATTACACCAATCCTTGGCCATCTCTGGAGGTACCCAATGAACTCTATTGTTAGGGTAGCTCCAAATGAACCATAGATCAAACATATTATCTAACATATACATTTAACTCATCAAGCATAATAATTAATTAGTTATATCAAGGAGAGCCTTCTTAAACCTTGGCATTTAGAACTAACGAATATCCAAATTACCCTAACCTAAGCTAATTAAGATGCCCATACATCACCATTCTAGTATCTATTCCCTAGGAATCCCAAATAGTTTACAAGTAATATCTGGTATGAAAATCATACAAGAGTTTATAAACAACAATTGGTATAAAAAACCACCCAACCTTTAGCCATATTTACTTATATATTACATAACAACCTATAGAGGATTATACAACAAAAAAACCTTGATAATAAAATATAATCAATATCTATAGCTATGAAAAACAAATTTCTCATTTTTTTTTTCTATATCTCTAATTAGGGTTATAATGTTGTGGTAATCCTATTCTAACAACTTTATTATTCATTCTGTTGATCTTGATTCTATATCTCTATAAGATAATTAAAAGGTAAGAGGATAGAAATGTATGCTTTCATTTTATACTTTTAAATTTATTTTTTCAAGTTAATCCTTGTTGGCTTAGTTCCTTTAAAGATGAAACTTGGAGGGCTAGGGTTGTCAACTTTCAATTTTGGCACTATTTTTAAGTGTCTTTGATTTTTATTACGAACTAGTATATTAATATTTGATTTTTCATTTTTATTTATTCTTTACCATCTAATTTTTCTCTAACCCTTGTTTCCCTACTCTTTTAAAGATAAAACTTATAGGGGTAGTGTTTCAAGCTTATATTTTTTGCATTAGCTTTTACTATTTTGATTTATGTTTTCAAGTTGTTGTAGAAAATTTTTCATTTTAATCTATACTAGAGTAATATTGATTTGGAATATATATTTTTTCTCTAGTGTAGATGATTTTTATTTTCTTACATCAAATATGCTTGATCAATGTAGGGATTCCAAAATTTAATAAAGTAGGACCCCATATATTAGATTAGACAAAGTGAAGTAGATCCTAAAGTTTAACTAGATCTTATAAAACTCAAGGTCTACTTACATGTCCCATTTACATCTACCAAGCATATAAATTAAGAATATTTTAAAGGATACATACCTTGGATTAGCATTTTATTATATCTATTTTTCATTATACATGTTTCTCCCATAAGTCTCCTATTTTGCTACAAAGTGAAGGAAGAACATAACAACTTGGGAATAAAATTATTATCAAGCATATAAAAATAAAACAAGCATGATTTAATGATAACATGGGGTCTTGTGACCATCACAAGTTAGTGTAAAAATATAAAATTGGATAGACCTAAAAATAAAGGTGGAGAGGTGGATGATGACAAGTCAAATGAGTGTGAAAATATGCAATGCTCTAATTGCTCAAGTCATACCCCAACCCAAGGCAAGAATGAAGGTGTGAGAAATGGGAGATTCACTAACAACAGAGATACTGGACATAAAACAATCAACTCATAGATATACTAGGATGAATGATGGGCCCACTATAGGGGATATAAAGGAAAAAATGGATAGCATTTATAAAAACACCATCATGGATGTATGTTATACATTAGAATATCTTAGTAGGTATTACAAGGCTCTAAATCATATTTTGACTCATTTAGATATGGATATGTACATAACATGCTAAAAAAATTAATATTAAATGATAAACAAAAATAACAAGTGTAAATACCTCAAATGAATTGCATGATTGGATTGCTTAGAGTCACCCTTGTCTCATAGATTAGATTCCCATGGACATTGCTACTAGTATATCGTATTCAAATCTCAACTAATTCATGGGTAGATAGGTAGATGCATAGGATATAGATGATAACTTGTAGTTTGATGTGTAGACACACATAGCCTTAACATTCCCATGGGTGACTGTACATCATTTTTGAGATATTATTTTTATTTTGATTTTTTTAGACTTTTTTATATTATTTGGAATTATACAATTATTTAGAAAAATGTGATAATTACATGATTATAATTATTATGGGATTGATTAAATATTTCTTCCATATGAGAAAATTGAAGAGACACATCTCCCATGAGATTGTGAGAAGATGAAAAGACAATTGATGGTAAAATGCCAAGACATGCAGAATTTGAAGAATCTCTTAAAGGTGAGGGGACATATAGATACATTAAATACACATGTTATAATAGATTTATGGCTGGTGGAGTGTATGGAAATACTTTATGAATAATTTCATGGGTTGAAATACCCTTTTGTGTTCAAGTTTCTGTATGTTCACATTGTGAATATTGTGGTTGTTTGTGTGTAATGTTACCCTTAGATCCCAACATTTGGTATCATAATAGAGTTTATATTTGTGAGGAGTAGAGGTCTTGATAGGGACAACCGTCACCATGTGAGACATGCCCTAAAGTGTGAAGAAGATTTATAAATCAAGGTATATAATTAATCTACTACGCCCATCTTCCTTTGTTCACCTTGTGAAGTATATTTGTTAAAATATATAGACTAAAATCTGTAATTTGTGTGCTTATTCATATATATATATATATATATATATATATATATATATATGTATGTAAAATATCCTTGTTTATGCCCTATCTTTTGAAATGCTTTGTGTATTTATTTTCCTAAGATATTTTGTAGCTAATAGAAATAAAGAGACCCTTGGAACATCTTTAAATAATGCCTGAGCTATTCCATATAAAAAATATTTGAGTTATTTTGAGTTAGAGTGCGTACTAGATATTTTAGGTTTGAAAGTGCTTAAACATCTTGCATTTAAATTAGAATTCTCCTAATTTGAGTCCTAGTTATAAATATTCTATTTTCTTCCAAAGTCTCAGGGGTCAAGTGGGTTGCTTTGAATATTTATGCCCCCAATTATCCTTAGAATAGGTTGGTATTCTGGTACTCCTTGCGAGTTATGATATAGATTTTTAACAAGCATGGCTTTTGGCAAGAGACTTTAATACCCATTTATACCCATATGATAAGAAAGGAGGGACTCCAATCTACAAAAGCATGAAAGACTTTACCTATTTTGTGAATTCCCAAGAGCTTATGGATTTGAAGTTGAGGGGTCTATGTATATGTGGAGCAATCGACGATTGGGATACCAAAATATTTAGGTCAGGCTAGACAAAATCCTCATATCTAAGGAAGGGCTAACCTTTTTTTGGAGATACGTCTTTGCAGTCTCTTCCTAAAGTGGCCTCCAATATAATCCTTTGATGTTGGAGCAAGTTCAAAATTATCCATTTTTCCTAGGCCCTTCAGATTCAAGGCCATGTGGCTCCCTCACCCAGACCTGGAAGGTAAGATCAAGGAATGGTGGGCTAAGGATTTTTTGGGCCACCCTAGTTTTCAAGTTGCATCGAAGCTAAGGTATATTAAGGCAAATCTCAAGGAATGGAATAAATTTATTTATGATAATATTTTATTAAGGAAAAATGAACTCATTGAGCATCTCAAAGAAGTGGAAGCCATTTTAGCCAGGTTAGAGGTAGTGGAGGTGGTGAGATCCAAAGAAAGAAGTCTAATTATGGATTTGCACAATATCTTGGCTGAAGAAGAGATTATGTAACATTAAAAATCAAGGAATTTATGGCTCAAATAAGGAGATCTAACAACAATTTTTTTCATACATCTACGTTGAGGCATAAGAGTCACAATAGGATCAAGAAAATCATAAATGTGGATGGTGAGGTTACTAAGGAAATTAACGAAATTAGGGAAAGTACTGTGGAGTTATTTAATGACTTGTTATGCTCCTCATTTCCCAAAACTTGCAAGAAAAAATCATCTTCTCTGTACATTCCAACATTGATCTTCAAAGATATGAACAAGATCCTATGTTATCCCTTCAATGATGATGATATTAGAAAGGTGGTTTTCTCAATGGGAGGTCTTAAGGCTCTAGGTCTAGATGGTTTCTTGCCTATCTTTTTTTAGAGGTTTTGATATATTCTAGATCTTGATATTTGTAATGGAACTAGAGAGGTCCAAAGATCTAATTTTATCATAGCCAATGTAAATTCCACCTTTTTGGTTTTACTACATAAATCATCAAGTGCCAAAGGATTTACAGATTTCAGGCCGATTAGCCTGTGTAATACTATTTTCAAAATTCTAACTAAATCCATGGCCAATATACTTAAAATTTTTCTCCCTTCAATCATTGATGCTCCGTAGAGTGGTTTTATGCCCCAATGATATATTTTGGATGGTGTTCATGAGATCATCCACTCTAATGATAAAAGTGGGAGGCCCAAGACTCTTCTCTAGTTGGACATGAACAAGGTGTATGATAGAGTGGCTTGAGATTTACTTCTTAGGGTCCTTGATAAGTTTGGATTTGCCTAGTGCTGGTTTAGACTGATTAAATCTTGTATACCTTTAGCCATGTTTTCAGGAGATCTTCAGCAGGCTACTTTCATAGTAATAGAGGTCTATGTTAGGGAGACCCTTTATCATCCTACCTTTTTATTCTTATGGTTGAGGCATTGGGCAGGTCCATAAAAGCTAATCAGGTTATTCAAGGTTTTAAGCCAACCCAATTGATAGATCCCATATCCCATCACTAATTCACTAATGATACTCTTCTTTACTTTGTGGCGTCAATACCTTAGGCTAAAATGGTTTAATCGATTTTGGTGGATTTTGAGAATGCGGTAGGTCGAAAGGTGAATTTTAGAAAAAGTTTGATATTTTTCTTTCACATCCCGATTTATAGGTAGAGGAAGATAGTAGATATTATGGGGTGCATTATTGGTTCCCTTTCCTCAGTTTACCTTGGGATGCCATTATTCAAGGGTGCATCGAAACCATTGCTGTGGGATTTAGTAGTTGAAAGAGTTCAAAAAAAATTAGTAGGGTGGAAAGGTACCATTTTAAGTCAAGCAAAGAAGATTTTATTGGTCAAAGCCACTTTACAAAGCATCTCGGTGTATGTCCTCTCCTTGTTCAATATTTCAAGAAAATTTATCGATAAGTTAGAGTAAATCCAACGATCCTTCTTGTGGTCAGGGGTTGAAGAGAAGAAGAGATTCCACCTAGTATGAGATCAAGTCTATAGTAGGATAGAATAAGGAGGCTTAGGTTTGATAAGGATGAGAACATTGAATAGAGCCTTGATTGCAAAATAATATTGGAAATTAGTTTAGGATGACAATGTCAGTTGGGTTAATATTGTGAAGGCTAAGTATCTTGGTGGTGACAACAATTTCTTGAAATCCCAAGCTCTCCCGATGGGATTTGCTTTTTGGTCTAGCATAGTTGGTAGTCGGGAAGATGTGCATAAAGGCCTTCGTTTGGTGGTGGGGGATGGTTATTCCATTGATTTTTGTGGAGATTCTTGGGCCTTATCATCCCCTATTAAAGATTGCCTGACCTTTTCCTGTTTGAAGCCAATCATAGATAGGTTCTTTGGTCCCAATTTTTTTGACTTTTTAGAATTATTCAATGGTCATATTCGATGGAAGTCCTTTGAATTCCCAAATATTTCTCAGGAGGAGAAACTTGCTTTTATAAATTTAAAAAACTCCATAAAATGGTTCCTAACCTTGGGTACTGGTCTTCATGATAGGTTGGTTTGGGATCCTAAGAAATATGGCCAATTTTTAGTTAAGTTTACTTATGGTTGCTTGGACTATGATTTGGATCCCTGGTTCCCAATGAATCAAGTCTAGATTAAAGGCCTGACGCCTAAAGTCAATGTGTTCTTTTGGTTGGCAATTCAAGGAAAGTGCCTTACTCTTGATAATATTAAAAAATAGGGAATGATTTTCCCTAATAGGTGCTTCCTGTGTGATAGGGCTTTTGAATCATTTTTCCAATTATTTTTCTACTATGGCTATACCCTTGAATTCTTCTGTCAGTTCTTTTTGGAGTTGGGTTTTGTTTGGGTACTTATTAACTCGTTGGATGACCTGGTTGTTCAATGGGTCTCCCCCTTCTCCTCTTCCCACCTAAGACATTTTTGGAAATTTGAGTTACCCCATATTTTGTGGTGAGTGTGGAAGGAAAGGAATACCCGTGCCTTTAAAAATATTTGCCATCCTGAGTCATTGGTCTCCTTGAGGGCTATTGTAGATACAATGGAAAATGTGAAAGCTTTAAAACTAGATTCGATAACTTGTGAAGGGGAGATTGTTTTGGAGAGATCTTTGGATTTTTTAACTCAGCCTTAGAATATAGTGAGCAACGTGAGTTAGGATAGGGCTAACATGATTTGGGAACCCCCTCCATTGGGTTAACTAAAATTCAACTTTGACGAAGCTTCTAAAGGGATCCCAGGTCTAGAGGGTGCAGGGTGTTTGTTTAGAAACTCGGAGGGCAAAATCCTTCTTGCCTTTGCTAAAAATTTGGGTCACCAAACCAACCATTTTTCTAAAGCTCGAGCATTATTTTAGGGTGTTTCCCAACTAAACTAGGTGAATTATAGGAAACTAATCATAGAAGGAGATTCACTCAATGTTATCAACATGATCAATGGCAACCAAAATCTGTATTGGATTGTTACAAATTTTATAAGTGAAGCCAAGGGAATGATTCAAAAATTTCACTTGCTGAGATTGAAGCCCTCTTTGTTGTTGATTGGGAATCTCCTAAAAGAGAATTCATTGATTTCTCTTTGGAGTTTTGGTTTTCTCTAGCTGAGCTGGAAATCCTTTTTGACTCTCGATTATAGGAGAGTGGGAGGGTTGAGTTCGTTAGCCTTGATATCTCTTGTGGAGTAGAGGATCCTGTGGTGGGTTGTGGAACATACCTTCTGCCTAATAGCGCTGACCTATGTTGGGGTTTAGGGAGATCCTTGCCTCAATTTTTCGTCTTTCCAAGGTGTTGTTGTTGGGTAGTTTGTTGGGCAATGGGCCAGGATTCTAGTAGAGCTCGAATGGCAGTGTTTGAACACTTTTTTAGTTGTTGGGTTCCCTATTTTATAGGGAAATTATTCTTCTATGTGCCTATGGGGTTAGAACCCACGGGGGGGTTGGGAGTGTTATTTCATTGGGTGCTTGTGGTGTTTGAACCCATAGGTTTTAAGTTTTTGTATCCTTTTAAAAACCCATTTCCAAGGTTATAAGAACCTTCTAAAACCCAATCGCTTTCTTGGATCCCTTGGATGATTTGTTTAAGTTTTATTATTTTGGGTATTAGGAGTTTTGTATTTTTTTTTTGGTTAGTTACAGGCCTTCGATGTTTGTCTCAATGATGGAGGCTCAGATATTGGACCCCTCTTATATTTTTAGCTGGAGAAATTTGCTCTATGCTAGGGTTTGAACGACATGCTCTATGGGTTGTCTTCTTTCCAACTATAGGTCTCCTGCTCTAGGCAAGATGGGCCCTGGTAAAGTTTATTGTAGATTTGATGGGATGCAAGAGTCATATAGTCAAGTAGGAAGGATATTCCATGGGTTTCTAGTTCCCATATTTGATATACTTTGGTATTTTTCCTCCTAGGTACTATTTTTAGATCAGATGATTTGGTGGGAAGGCCCTTATTTTAAGGGTTGGTTCTAGGTTCCTCAATTTCTTTGGGATCAGATCTACCTTTTGTGTTAGGGTTTCTATTCTCTACTGCTCTCTTCAGTGTGGTTTAACTATAGGCTTCTTTTGCATGCTGGTTTTTATTTAGACCCAAAAACAAGGTTTTTGGGTGTATTAATTTCCTTTTGAGAAATTTTATATTCAATTTTTTTTAATAAAGAATATTATCAAAATTGAAATTGCACCAAGATTATCTATAGCTTTCTATTCATAATTAGGGAGACAAAATGTATTCAACTCAAAGGAAAACTTAGAAAGGTAAGTATTTTATCAAAGTTATCTTATATTCAAAACACTAGGGAGCTAAAAGGAATTCTACATAGATATTTGAGAAATTAAATCTTCTTCAAAACCATTGGCTGATCATTATAAATTACAAGGTATCCTAAAAAATTTGAGAATTGAAAAGAGTTTATCAAATTTGATTATATACTCAAATACTAGGGACTCATAAGGTGGTCAATCTCAAAGGTTTAGAGATTTTAAAATTATATCAAAGTTGTTTCTTAAAACTAAGGAGTCACGAGAGAAAATTACTTTAGAATAACTATGGAAGAACTTATTAAGTATAAAATATTTAAGGAATCAAGATGACTTATAGATATACTCGATTCAAAGAATGACAATTTAAAAATTTAAAGAAAAGAATCAATATGGCTTAGAAAGTTTTTTGGAAAATCACAAACTGATAGTTTGGCAAGAGTAGATTCTATAAAGACATCTTCTAATAATATGATAGAATAAATTGATGATAATAATATTAATGGAAATATGGAGAATAAACTCAAAAACCAGTCTCAAAATGTAGCAAAGAATATTGGTCAAAAATATGTCTTACAAATTTATGAAAGAAGTAAAGATAGAATAGCTTCAGTTGTACACAAGTGGTTTTACAATTTTATCAAGGAAATGGATGAACTCAAAATTTCAAAGACAAGTAACAAAGAAGTAGATATATCTTCATGATGTACTTATTGCAATAAGACTGGTCATGAGAAAGCAAACTGTTGGAATTTCCATCCATGTAAATATTGTGGAGGAAAATCTCACTCATATTTTTTTTGCTACTACAAAGATAGGTACTATAAAATATTTGAAGAGATATTAATATTCAAACTATATATTTCAAGTTCTTATTTTTGAAGCATCTACTAACAATGAGTTCAAGCTTAATTTTTTTGAAGAACAAGAAGAAAGGTCATCCAAAGGGCCAAAGGAAAGAAAATGGATTAATTCTGATCGACTCATCACCTGTAAGATAATGAGATATCTTGTTCATAAAGGATACTTGGGAAAATTCAAGGATGAATATTATATAAAAGACTTTTAAATGCAAAAAAGTAGAAAAATGAAGAGAACAAGAAAATACAACATGAGTTCCAGGAACAAGGTGAAGACTAAATCAAAAGAAAAACATGAACCTGATCAAGTTGAAGAACAAATGAAAGATGAAAATCCATATTTAAGACTAAAGTATTAAATAATAAAATAATGTAATACAAGGGGGTGTTGGAATATATTATATTATTTGGTACATGCTAATGTACCACCTTGGGTACATATTTATATTAAGAGTGTCTTAGATTAGGATGTTTGTATTTACTTTATGCAATGTAATATGCACATTAACTTTTGATACAACATATAATGGGAGATAACATTCACAAGATGCATAATATTAAGAAAAAAGTAAATTTGTGAGATGACTAAAATATGCTATAAATAGATATGACAAAAATGAGTACAATAGTAGTTGTGGAGGAAATACACACTCCATGATACAAGTTACTACTCAATGAATGAGCTCTGGGTTTATAGCTCACACACTCTACACTATTGTGTCTATCCTACACTACTATTATATCCTATATATCTTCACACTCTATCTATGGCCCTTTATATAGGAAGATAAGTTCCTTGGCCAACACTCTACCTAGCAGTAAAAGGGACACGTTTCACATTTACAACTTACACATTGAAACTTATGCATTTATTACATTGCATGAAGTAACTAGATAAATTCCCCCTAAAGTAATATAATATCCTAAGTATGTACCAAGGAAGGTACACTTACATGATCTAAATAATGTAATATAAGCTATTTCTAACATCCTCCTGTATTACAATATTTGGGTATTTAAGATTTTAGTCTTCAATGTAGATTTTCTTCCAATGGATAGCTTTGAATTAGTTCTTCATGTTTATCTGATTCATTCTTCATGTCATAGATTTTGATATTTTCTAGTTTGTTGTTCCTTGATGTCAGGAACTTTTGATGAACAATTATTCTCATGATTTTGTATGTCATGAGTGGATTTGAATAGGTTCTTCTTCTTTCTTTTGTAACTATGTAAAGCCTATTTCTCTGCTCTTTATTTGAAATAGTAGGAAAAAATGAGTGGTTTGTCCCATCATAATATTTGAAAGGATGGAAACTCCAATAATTTATCTTTTTATGACCATATTGATTGAAAAATATGTATAATAGAGAATATTTTATGGCTTTGAAGTATAATTTAGAGATATCATGCTTGTCTATATATTTTCTATGAAAGTAGTCACATTGAAAATTAAATTGTATTGATATTTGCTCAATATAAATAGTTACAACTTTAGGATATTGTAGGAAATATCCTGGATGACAGACTAACAAAATATATCCCTAAGGTGAATCCCTAAACTATAGCAACAACTAAAGAAAATATATATGCCATCAAACACACAACTATGCCGACCATAGTATAAGACTAGAAAGTGTCGACAAGTAATATTTAAATGTTAACCTATATGCTAACATTCTCCCCCTTAAAGTTGAGAGGGCTGACAAGACAGTCTCTCAACTTTACATATTGAGCTTTAGCAACCCCTTTGGTGAAGATATCCGCCATGTTATCCAAAGTGCTGCAATGTTGAAGCTCAACTACCTGTTTCTCCACCATGTCTCGAATGAAGTGATACTTCATATCAAAGTGTTTTGACCTGCTATGGTGGATGGGATTATGTGCCAATTGGATGGCACTCATATTGTCATAGTACAATCTTGTAGGACCACTTTGTTGCTCTCCAATTTCTTCAAGGACTTTTCTCAACCATAGAGCTTGAGTACTAGCATGTGTGATTGCTATATACTCAGCCTCAGTAGATGACAATGCTACAACAGTCTACTTTTTGGAACTCCATGTAATTAGTCCTGACCCAAGACTAAAACAATTCCCTGAAGTAGATTTTCTATCATCTATATTGCTGCCCCAATCACTATCACTAAAGCCAACTAATTTTATAGAATTACATTTGTGGTAATGGATCCCAAAATCCAATGTACCTTTTACATATCTCAAAATTCTCTTAGTTGCTTGAAAATGAAGTTCTGATGGATCAACCATATACCTTGAAACAAGAGAAACAACATACTGAATATCAGGCCTTGTGTTGGTGAGGAACATTAGACTCCCAACCATGCTCCTGTAAGTGGTCATGTCAACTTTTGGTGCTCCATCATCTTTGCTCAATTGGATCCCATGACCCGTGGGAGTTGCAACAGGCTTGCATTGCTCCATAGAAAATTTCTTAATCATATCTTGAGCATATTTGTGTTGACATATGAAGATCCCTTTATCTGTTTGATGAACTTCCATGCCTAGGAAGTAATGCATTAAGCCTAGATCTTTCATTTCAAATTCTTTCATCATGGAGTGTTTGAACTCCTTATTCATCTTGGCACTACTACCCATGAATATTAGATCATCCACATATAAACATACAATGAGAATATCTTTACCTTGCTTTAGGTAGTAGAGAGTAGGTTCACTTTTGCTCCGAGTGAATCCATACTTCTGAAAGTAGCCATCAATGCGTGAGTACCATGCCCTTGGTGCTTGCTTGAGGCCATATAGTGCTTTTTTCAGTTTGTAGACAAGGTTCTCCTTACCTTGTTCTTCAAAACCTTGAGGTTGTTGCACAAAAACCTCTTCATTCAAGTACCCATTGAGAAAGGCACTCTTTACATCCATGTGCTGAATTTTCCACCCTTTGTGGGCAGCCAAGGAAAGTACTGATCTGATAGTCTCCTGTCTAGCAACAGGAGCAAAGGTCTCCTCATAGTCAATCCCATACTTCTAAGTGAAGCCTTTTGCTACAAGTCTTGCCTTGTGTCTTTCAATGCTTCCATCAACATTGAATTTGGTCTTGTAGACCCATTTGCATCCAACACATTTTTTACCCTTAGGAAGCTTCACTAGCTCCCAAGTATCATTCTTTTTTATAGAGGTTATTTCCTCTTCCATGGCTTGTTGCCATACATCATGAGTGCATGCTTTCTCATAGCTAGATGGCTCTAGCTCTACACTAGTCATTAAAGCATAATTGACTACATCTCCCTTAGGTTCTTGGGAGTCATCATCACCATACATATGCAGATTTTCAAGTCTTTTTAAAACTGCATTCATTTCACTAGCTTGACTTCTAGTGTATCTTTTCTGGAAATTCTTATCCAACATTTGAAAATATGGATGGTGCTGAAGTGTTCTTTTACCTCTTGATGGAGAATCAATATCCATTGGTGAAGAACTTACTGATCTTTGTGGAGAAGGACTTGGAGTAGCATCTGGTGTACTTGAAGTAGTACTCATACTTGGGCTTGGAGGACTTCCTTTGCTATTTTTGGGCTGCACTTGCTGCACTTGAGAGGAACTTGCATCATGAGATCCATCATCAACAAAAAGTTTTTGATGACCCCATTCTCCCCCTTCATCAAAAATTACATCCCTGGAAAGTACAATTTTATGTGTTTTGGGATTGTAGAGCCTATATGCTTTGGAAGACTCACAATATCCAACAAAAATACATGCTTGACTTTTGGGGTCAAGTTTCTTTCTTTGCTCATCAGGAATGTGGGCATATGCAAGACAACCAAAAACCTTAAAGTGTTTTACATTTGGCTTTTTGCCATACCATCCTTCATAAGGAGTAATCCCATCTAAACTAGAAGTAGGACTCCTATTCAAAATGTAAACACTAGTTCTTACAACATCAACCCAATACATGTTACTTAGATGCTTAGTTTGAAGCATTGATCTAGCCATTTCTACTATAGTGCGGTTCTTTCTTTCAGCCACACCATTTTGTTGTGGGGTGTAGGCAGTTGTGAATTGCCTTTTGATTCCACAATATTTACAATATTTTAGAAATGCATTTGAAGAATACTCTCCTCCTCTATCAGTCCTTAGACTCTTTACAACAAACTCACTTTGTTTCTCTACATTATTTTTGAAATCTATGAAACAATCAAAAGCTTCATCTTTAGTTTTCAAAAAATAGATCCAACACATCCTAGAGAAATCATCAATGAAAGTGAGAAAGTAAGAATTGTTACCAATGCTTTTGGTTTGCATTGGACCACAAATGTCCGAATGCACCAATTGGAGTGGATGGCTAGCTCTCCATGCTTGTCCTCTTGGAAACTTGGATCTAGAGTGCTTTCCCAAAGCACACCCTTCACATACCTCCTTGTGTTCATCAACTTTTGGAAGTCCACACACCATAGCTTGAGAAGTTAACAATTTCAAGCTTGCAGAATTTAGATGACCATATCTCAAGTGCCAAAGTACACTTGGATTTGCTATAGCAATACTAGCAAGTTGAGCACCTCCTTGTTCCCCAAACTTAAGAGGAAACAACCTATTATTTGTCATAGGTACTTGGGTAACAACTCTATTACAATTGTTCTTATCAAAAATTACACATTTGCCTTCATAAAAAACAAGCCTATAATTTTTCTCCATCATTTGTCCAACACTAAGCAAGTTATGTTGGAGTTTGGGGGTGTAATAGATGTCATTTACCTTCTTGGTGCCTTCTTTTGTTGGAACCTCCATGGCTCCAATACCTTCAACTTGTAGAGCTTTGTCATCTCCCAACTTGATTCTTGATTTGTAGGTGGAATCCATTGTAGCAAAGAGCTCCTCTTTGCCACTCATGTGATTGGAACAACCAGTATCCAAAATCCAAGATTCATTTAGACTTTGATCTGATTTTCCATAAGTAAGAAATAAATTTGAAGTTCCTTCTTCTTCACCATAGTTGCCATATTGACCTCTTCCACCTTGAGAAGTCTTGGACCAACAATCTTTAGCAAAGTGACCAAGCTTGCCACAATTGAAACAAGCTTTCTTTGTTTTGTCACCTCCTCTTCCTTGATTGCCACTCCTTCCTTGATTGCCACCTCTTCCTTGATTGCCACCTCTTGCTTGATTTCCACCTCTTGAGCTGCTTCTTCCTCTACCTCTCCTTTGTCCTCTTCCTTGGCCTCTTCCTTGGCCTCTTCCTGCACCCTCATTGGATGAGAAAGCTTTGTCATCACCTCCATAGCTTGTTGAAGGAGAACCCTGTAATATTTCTTCATGAGACATCAAGGAACCAATTAGAGCATCAAAAGATAGGTTAGAAAGATCTTTTGACTCCTCAATAATGATAGCTATATGATTCCATTTAGGAAGAAGTGTCCTCAACACTTTCTTCACCACTACTTCAGTTTTGATGTCATCTCCAAGGGTTTGCATTTTGTTTACAATGGATTTCACTCTAATACAATAATCACCAACATTTTCATCATTTTGCATTTTTAAGTTTTCAAAATCCCTCTTCAAGGTTTGAAGCCTCACTTGCTTCACCTGATCACTACCTTGATAACTATCCTTCAAGGCTTTCCATGCTTCTTGGGCTGATAAACAAGAAGCAATCCTTGGAAATATGCTCTTCTCCAAAGCTGCTTGGAGATGGTAGAGGGCAGAAGAATTGCTCTTTTGGGCATCTTTTTTGTTCTTCTTATCTGCTGCACTCAAAGTGGTCCAATATGAAGGTTCTGCATAACCTTCTTCGACTATATCCCATAGTCCTTTTCCAATGAGTAAGGTCCTCATCTTGATGGACCAATACTCATAATCTAGCCCATTAAATTCAGGTATGGGTAGATTATTATTTGTTGCCATTGTTCAAGCAATACTTTTGGAAAATAAACAAGAAATACCTTTCTTTTATTCTTCAATACAAACAATGCACGATGCTTTGCAAAAGTAAATTACAGATTTAAATCAAATCTCACTCTATCAATTCTCTCGTAGAGATCTTGTTCTACTTCCATAGGTTCACCTATCGCTTCATTGACAAAATTGTCAGCAACAGAATCACTGTCTTCACTAACAATTATGATTTCAGGTGAATGAGGTTCTGGCTCCACTTGCTCAACAGAATCACTGTCACTAAGACAAATGATTTCAGGTTCCTGTGGTGCAACCTCAATAGATACTGACTCCTCAGGTCTGCTATCAAAAGAATTGTTGTCTTTGGAATCACCATCGTAACCAATGTCAGGTACTCTTTGGTTTGCTATTACAACGTTTTGGAGCTGACTAAAGATGGTATTCAGACCATACACTCGCACTCTTTCATCAAATGCTTCAAGGGTTTCTCTCCCTAAAAGAGAATGAAGGGCAAAGTAGCATCCGTTTGACCTTATCATAACAGATTAATGGCTGCAAAATTATCCCCCCTTAAAGCAGAAAATCAACACTTATAAAGCCTTTTGGGCTTGTTACAAAGATTGCCTCTTAGGCAATTGTGCAAGTCTTCTTATTGCAAAAATAAAAATCTTATCAAAGGTTTAATTAATAATAAAATTTAATTTTAACTAAAAAACCATTAAATTAATAAAATGATTTTTTAATTAAATTAATATTAAATTATTAAAAAATTTGATAAAATTAATATTAACGATGCAAAAAAAAATATTACCTCTCGGGGTGGGTCGAAGGGTTTCGAACCCTCGACCTTATGGCCCTGGGCCTTACCACTTGGCCTCTAACCGGCCATGGTAGCTCACCTGACGTGAGCAAAGGTGAGGCTCCCTCACCTTAAGGCTTACCCAAGCAACAAGAGCACTAAGGGGCAACTCTCTGCCACCTCTCCACCAGCGACAACACCCAACCTCTTCTCCACTAGCGATGGTAGCGCTTAGCATTTTTCCACTGGTGATTGACCTCCACTTCTCCCAACACTCGGCCTATGCTCCTCCAATGGGGACTACTCTGCACCAGCATCACACGTAGGCCAACACCAGCATCACATGTAGGCCAACCATTTCGATACAAGGCCAAAAAATCATAGAAGGCTACAACAATTTTTTTTTACTACTACTATGATGACCAGAGATGGTTGAGGGAGCAGATTGAAGAAAATATGAAGCCAAAAAACATAAATGTAATCCAGCCAAAATCTCTAAAAACACCTCTAGAATTGATTCTTGGCAGCAAAAATCCAATCTAACGTGCAAAAAAGTAAGGAAAAATCAGGCAAGCTTTAGGGTTTTGATGGGTTTGATGTCGATGCCAAGCAACAAAATAACTCAATTATCCCACATACATGGGTAGGTGGACTTAATAGAGGTTTAAAAAAGATAAGCCTCCCCTATTGAGTTGTCTCCTCTCATGGAGACTCTACTTGAGATGATGATGGACTATTCGTCATGCAGCCTCACCGGCTGCCAAACTCGTCAAAATTTTGTCTGACTGGTGCAGTCTAGCCCTGAGTCAATCCTTGTGTCCCCTATCTAGTCCAGTGGATGATCACCACATAGGTGCATCCCATCCGTCTGCCCAGTCTTCCGTCCGTTCTCCAAGTCAACATTTGAGTTCGAGTCGATCTTTCGAGCCAATCTTTGTGTCTAGTCTTGTATCGAGATCCATGATAGTATATCTCGGTATTCGATTCATGTTAGTAAAATTTCCATCTTGCATAGAGTCCCATATTGGCCTTCATGCCACTGGATAGATCGCCTAGTCATGTCCCATTGTTTGTGTTTGCCTAGTCACATCACGTTACCAGTGTCATCCATCTAGTAGGTCGCTTAGGTCTCTAATAGGGGTCGACCATGTTATGGCCTTGTCTGTCCTTGGCCTTGTCTGTCCTTGGTACTGCATGATATGTGGTTTACAAGCATACATCTAGTGGGAACCACTTGGACCACCTAGTCTTCCTCGGATTATCAAAAACTTTGACCCCTCCTCCGCTCTGATACCAAATATGAAAGTAGTCACATTGAAGATTAAATTGAATTGATATTTGCTCGATATAAATAGATACAACTTTAGGATATTGTAGGAAATATCTTGGATGAAAAACTAATAAAATATATATATCCCTAAGGTGAATCCCTAAACTATAGCAACATCTAAAGAATATATATATGTCGTCAAACACACAACTATATCGATCATAGTATAAGACTATAAAGTGTCGGCAAGTAATATCTAAATGTTAAACTATATGCTAAAATTTTTTAAGACCTTCTAACCATATATGCACAATTTAAGCTATTCCATATTTTCATTTTTGTATAAAATATGGTTGATCCCTTTTTTCCTGCTTTGGGTCTCCTTTGGTATTAGATTCACTGGATGAATCTCCCTTTATATGGTTGTCAATTTTAGAACTTATTTTGCATTGTATTGGTTCTTCCTTTTATTTGCCCTTTTCATCATTGTAATCCATCAAGTTTTAATCCATATTGGTATCTTCCTTATTCCACTTCTAAGAGTGTTGCTTAGCATGCTAGTAGTCATTTGTATTACCTAAATTCTTTGGGATAGAATAGTCTTACCTTATGGCTCCCTATTTGGATATATGATCCCTGATAGAAGTATATAAGCTTGATTTGGTAAAACCTTTATTAATCCTTGGTTTTGTAGGCTTCCTTATGTCTCCCTAGTATGATAATATTTGTTTTTGAAGAAATATTATATATTGCAACTTGATAATTTTGATAAATGCTGATATTACCAAGTTTTGTAGAAGACCTTGATTCCCTAGTATGTTTTGGATAAGATATAAAGTGCTTTTGTAAATTAGAGTTCAATTTTGGTTGATTTTTGTAATTTTTTGTAAATACCAAAATTAATTTCTATCATCCTTATTGCTCCTATTGAACTAAGCACTTTTCCCAAATTTAAAGAGGTTTTAATGTTGGATCTTTTGTCTTGATTTGAGAATATTTGAAGCAATAATATTATAAATTTCCAACCTTTAAAATGCTTTGATAAAAATCTATTTAAATACTCCTTTAGGATTTAATCCAAGTGTACCTAATTTCCAAATTAATTAATTTGATGTTGTAACCCTTATAACTCCCAAATTTTGGAAAAATTAGATTATAATAATATTTGCAAGTATTAAGGTTAATTTCGAGTAAAAAACCTTATTAATCCTAAGTTCAATATTGCAAATATTTTATCAACTTGATAAATAATTCCCTTTGAGGTATTTATTTCAATAATTATATTTCTCTAAATTCAATCCTAGAACTCCCTGGAGATGAAAGCATATGAATATAGGAATAAACCTTACCTCATACCAAGCAATAATCAATGTTGATTTAAGATATGTAATGGTTGCGCTTGTTGATTGTAGCTAATTTTATTGTGTTCAAAATAGAGCATTGAATGCTTTATGTCTTACTTCCATGCTGTGATGGCTCCCACATCTCATATGTAAATGCGCTGTAATGCATCGTTCAAATGCTACATTGAAATTCTTAGTCCAAGGAGCCTTTAATAGGCAGTCAACCTAGTGACAAGTGTCACTTCAATTACACTTCAACACTTTCTTGGAAATCCATTACAAGTGCTTGGATATCCATTGCATGTGTAATGTTTAAAACATTTTCTTCCTTCTTGCACTTTTCCAATGATAATGCCAATGGAGAAATGTAACTCCTCTTCCACATGGTCTATGGGCACCAAAATATTTTTGTAATGCTTCAAATTTGAGTAGGTTCTTGTAATATTCCTTGTAAGGTTTCTTGGACATTAAGCATTGTTGAGATATTGTGCCAAGTGGTACTCAAAGTTTTTGCATGGTACATATCACTGTAACAACTCAAAGGAGAATGCAACTCCTTCTATATGCTTCTTCCTTTTATTGATACATTACTTAAAGCACAAGAAAACTATTTTCTCTCACAACAGATCCTTGAGGTGGTATTGGAGCTCTGAATGGCATGGAAGATGCTACCTTTGGTGGATTTTCTTCACCAATTTTTAGACCTTTGCAATTAGCATATTTTCTCCTCACTTTTGGTTCTCTTTGACATGCAAATTATAGCATTGTTCATGCATGTTTGGATGAGGTAATAGTGATGATTTTGCTTGTAGTATGACTCCTTCTTCTATGTAACTATAGGATATTGATCTTCTGTTGTGTGCTTGTGTTGTGCAGGTTCGTCCATCCAAGATATGTGAGGAATGATCCTTTTTGATGGCTCCTTGTGCCACAAATATGGAATGATTTTTGTACTTCCTTCTTGGTTGGATTCCATATGACCTTTGTGCCTTTAATGGAACCTTATATCTACTTCCTTTCTACATATAATATAGTACAATACCTTATGAATAATACACTTTATTTTGCACCCTTTTTTCACTCATTTTTTTAGATTTTATAGCAGATTTTTGAATACACAAATGAGGGTTTTGAGGATGTAATTTTGAGTAGACTCCTTATCATATTTTCTTGGATATTTGATGGTGAATCCAAGCTTTGTAAATGTAAAATAGAAGCTTTGTTTTAGTTGCACTAACCCCTAAGTGCTTTGGATTTGAGACTCACCAAGTCTCAATATTTGAAGCTTATTTTTGGTTAGCTTTTCTTTGCTTGTACTAACCAATTTTGGTGGATTCTATTGACCACTAAGAGTTGTAGGATTTTGTGCTTTAAGAGTATCTTTAGACACTTGATGTAAACTAGATTTTGTAGCCTTTTTTCAATGCAAAAAACTAATTTCTTTTGAGACTAATAATAGTGCAAATGAATATAACAAATTTCACTTTTTAATTTACTAACAATTTACACCTTATTACTCAAATATACTCTCAAGAAAATGCACTTAATCAATTCACTGCAACTAATAAAGAATAATTTGAAATGAATCTTCAAATATTCTACAAATTCACTACAATTATTATTGTAGGATTTAGTTTTCTTTTCGCTTTCCAAAGTAAATAATATGTAGTTGATAGATAATTAATATTTGGAATCTAATCAACTCCTAGTGTGCAAATAAACCTATAAAAAGAACCTTTTTATTTTGCACTTCTGAAGACTATAATTTATGTTGCAAATTTAATCCATATAAGGTGCTATGATGAATCTATTAATAATAAATATTTTTGCACCAATTGTTGCATATTTTTTTGAGGATGTACTTTACATAGAGATTATAGATCTTACTACTTTGTTGATGTCTAATCAACTTATTCTTCACTGAACTGTAGTCTCAAACTTCTTTTTAGGAACTAGGATTTGGTGGCTCATCCTCCTCTTGTAGTCTCCTCCAACTTGCTATAGATTCTCAAAAAGTAATGCCTTCTTTCTATGAGAGGTAATCTTCAATCTTCTAGTTCTGGTAAGCTTCTTCTATCTTCAAGTCTTCTTGTCAAATTTTAACTTCAAGTAGGATCTTCTTCTCAAGATTCTAAATGTCTTGAGGTCTTCACTAGATTATTCTTTTGCATAAATTTGGTACTCCTTACCAAATTATCCTCCTCTTGGTCTTGTTGTCAAATGGTAAAAATTGTCCCAAGTACTTCACTATAAGGGCTTCTCCTTGGTAGTGGATTTCTCTAGTGAGTTCTTCTTTGATGATTTCTTTAGCAAGGCTTTCCTAGCCTTTTATTGGATTCTCGTTGAGACCTCACCAAGGTATTTGATTTTACATCTTATTCTGGTCTTCCTTGAGACCTTATATTCAACCTTTTTGCTTATGGAACTATTGATGGTGAGATCTTCTCTTAGATCTCTGATTCTGCTACTTTTGGATTTGAGCAAGACTCTCCTAGTCCTTCTTATTATTCCTTTTCTAGAAGTTCTTCAATGAGATCTCCTCCTGATATCTTTTACTTTAGGTAATAGATTAATTCTAAAGAGGATACTCTTCCTAAATTTCTTGTAGGGAGCTTTCCCAACTTACTAGATCTCCTTTATCTGCAACAAAAATATTAGTACTAAAACCTGCTTTTGAATTAGGTACTCTCTTCTGAAATCTTCTTTAGGATAAAGGATTTTGTGGCCTATTTCAGTATCAAGGCTTCTATGGCCTTTTAAGACTTATGTGGTATTTTCAAGGCTTCTATGGCCTTTTCTTTAATATCAAGGCTTATGTGGCATTTTCTTCAATATTAAGACTTATATGGCCTTTTATTTTATATCAAGGCTTCTATGGCATTTTATTCAATATCAAGGCTTCTATGGCCTTTTTATTTTTGTGAAGTTCTTCAATATAGCAATGGATATCTCTTGTTTCCTGACTTCACCATGATTATTTTCCAGAAGTTTCTTTTGAAGTATTCTCATCTTTGCAACAACTAATATCTATACTATGAAGGCATTCTGACCTTCGAGTAATGAACTTGAGGTCTCCTAAATTTCTATTGTAGAAGGTGTCCAAATCATATGAGAATTAATTCCTTGCAATAAAAGAAAATTTAGGTAAATATTTCCATATCTCTTAGATGAGCTTCACTAGTTATTTCATCAAACTAGTGGATCAAATGCCGAGTCCTAGTCTTCATGAGTTTTTTACAACTCTATGGAAATAATCTAGTCATATGCAATCTTAGTATTTCTCAAGATAATATTTAATTCAGTCCTCACTTATGCATCTCCCTAATTCTATCACCTAGAGTCTTATGAGAAATTTTGATAGTGACTAGTCCAATGGAACATCAAGTTGACAAAAAAACTTAGGGTCAATGATAATGGTGATTTTCCTATCGATCTATTGTAGCTTGATCTACCTCTGCTCTGATACCACTATTAGCTTTTGATACAACATGTAATGAGAGATATCATTCACAAGATGCAAAATAATAAGAAAGAAAGTAAATCCGTGAGATGATTGAAATATGCTATAAATAGAAATGATAGAAATGAGTACAATAGTAGCTATGGAGGAAATGAACACTCCATGATACAAGCTACTACTCAATGAATGAGCTCTAAGATTATAGCTCACACACTCTACACTACTGTGTCTATCCTACACTACTATGCTCTCCTCTATATCTTCACACTCTATCTATGGCCCTTTATATAGGAAGATAAGTTCCTTGGCCAACACTCTACCTAGCTGTACAAGGGACACCTTGCACATTGAAACTTGTGCATTTATTATGTTACATGAAGTAACTAGATAAATTTACCCTAAAGTAATATAATGTATTAAGTATGTACCAAGGAAGGTACATTTACATGACCCAAATAATGTAATATAATCTATTTCTAACAGTGCAATGTATTAAAAAATGGAAATGTGCATAATAGTTCATGTGAACATGAGTCCGTAGAATAGGAAGGTCAAGAGTCATAGGAAGATGGAAGGTCAAGAGTCACATGCCATTATATATTGGTCTTTGTGTGAGCATATGAATAGAGCCTCCCAAAGAAACCTAAGGAAAAATTATGCATGGATTCGATCACGGTTAAGAAAATCAAGGCAAAACACAAGAAAAGGGGCCAAAATTTCTCCTAGCAAGTTTGAGAGCCTCCCAAAGAAACCTAAGGAAAAAAAATTCATTTGTGTGGGTAAATTTTTTTGTGTCTAAACCATTTTTTTGAGATTCTTTTCTCTATTGCAACCCTCCTAATTAGAATATGTAACCCTCCCAAAGAACTCTATATTTACAGTTGATTCACGGATCACACTCCATAGGAGAACTCTTTCCCCTTTCTCTATTTCATGGATCTCTATCCAGAGGAGAACTATTTCTCCTCTGATTTGGTTGATGATCTTCTAGAAGACTTTTACCCCCACTACTCTAGCTTGTGTATTTCTCTCTGTAGAAGACCTTTGTTCTCACTACCTTGGCTAATGGATATCTATCCATTGGAGACTCCTATCCTATGATTTATCACCTCCAAAGATTTCTATCAACTTTGTCTCAAATCTACACCAAAATCTATCCCAAGTGTAGTAAAAATATATTGTAACTATGTCTCAGATCTAGCACAAGTCTGCTCACAAATTTATACAAAAATCTATCCTCAAATATATCCCCAAGCCTTAACACAAAGTTTGATCCAATCACAAATCAATTATACTTAGATTTACCCCAAGCCTTAATGCAAAAATTGAACAAATAAATCAATCAACTCTGATATCAAGTCCTCACAAAGACTTTCTCAACTCTACCTACAAGTCTTAATCAAGACTTACCTCAAATATGCTCTTCAATTCCTCTCAAGAACTTTCTCAATCTACTCTCAAGTATTCACCAAGACTTACCTTAAATCTGCTCTTCAAGTCCTCTTAAGAACTTGCTCAATCTGCTCTCAATTCTTCATAAATACTTACCTCAAATTTACTCTCAAGTCCTCTCAAGAACTTGCTCAATTTGCTCTCAAGTCTTCACCAAGACTTACCTTAAATATACTCTCAAGTACTCTCAAGAACTTTCTCAATATACTCTCAATACATACTCAAAATAACTCATAAAATATGATCAATCAATCTCAAATATTGCACATAATTTTATCAAATGCTTTGTCTAATCTTCAAGGTAAATTCTTTAACTTGAAGCAGTTTAGAAATATTCTATTCAGAATTCGTTTAACCTCTAGAACATATAGAGAATGATGTACTCTATCAAAAACTCAATATATTATACTCAATCATTAAATATTTTACTTTCACAAATCTGGTTTCTAATATTTGCACATTCACTTTCAATATCATTCAAATATAATGCTCAAGAATTTCACTCAATAATTCAATCAATGAAACAAAACTTGCTCACTAACCCTAAACAAGTGTTTTCAAACTTCTTCAAACAAAGAGAACAATGTGGGTCTCAAACCCTAACTCAAATATTTCTCAATATCTATCTCAACTAAAATCATCCATCAACAAGATGCACCTAAAATTGCTCATTCATTTTCAACAATATCTATCAATCCTTGTAACTCCACCTTATGGACCTCTATCCAAAGGAGAAACCAATCCCCTATGCTCTAATTTGTGGATCTTTCTCCATAGGATAAATATTTCCCCTTCTACTTGGTTTATGGAACTTGATTCAGGATACCTCTATCTCCTCAACTGGTTCATGGATCTCTCTCCATAGAAGAACTCTATCTTCCTAGTCGGTTCATGGATCACACTCCATAGGAGAACTCTTTCCCCTTGCTTTGGTACATGGACCTCTATCCATAGGATAACTCTTTCCTCTTTGCTCTGGCTAATGATCTTCTAGAATTTTATCCCCACTACTTTGGCTTATGGATTTATCTCCATAGAAGACCTCTATCCTCACTAACCTGGCTATTGGATTTATATCCATTAGAGACTCTTTTCCTTTGCTCTATCACCTTAAAACTTGATCTCAACTCTATCTTAGATCTACACCAAAATCTATCTCAAGTGTAGTAAAAATTTTCTCTAACTCTATCTCAGGTCTAGCACAAATATTCTCATAAATCTATACCAAAATCTATACTCAAGCCTTAACACAAAGCTTGATCTAATCACAGATCAACTCTGCTTAGATTTACACCAAGTCTTAACACAAAGCTTGAACAAATAAATCAATCAACTCTGCTCTCAAGTATTCACAAAGACTTTCTCAACTCTAACTACAAGTCTTCACTAATACTTATCTCAAATCTACTCTTCAAGTCCTCTCAAGAACTTGCTCAATATGCTCTCAGTTGTTCACCAAGACTTACCTCAAATATACTCTTCAAGTCATTTCAAGAACTTACTAAATATGCTCTCAAGCTCTTGAGAGAACTTGAGAGCAGATTTGAGGAAAGTCTTGGTGAAGACTTGAGAGTAGATTGAGAAATTTCTTGAAATGAATTGAAGAGTAGATTTGAGGTAAGTCTTGGTTGAAGAAATGAGATAATATTGAGCAATTTCTTGAGAGGACTTGAAGAGTAGATTTGAGATAAGTATTAGTGAAGACTTGTAGGTAGAGTTGAGCAAGTATTTGTGAAGACTTGAGAGCAGAGTTGATTGATTGATTTGTTCAAGCTTTGTGTTAAGGCTTGGTGTAAATCTAAGCAGAGTTGATTTGTGATTGGATTAATCTTTGTGTTAAGGCTTGAGGATAGATTTGAGGATAGAGTTTGGTAAATATTTGTGAGAATATTTGTGCTAGACTTGAGATAGAGTTAGAGAAAATTTGTACTACACTTGAGATAGAGTTTGGTGCAGATATGAGATAGAGTTGAGATCAATTTTGAAGGTGATAGAGCAAAGGACACAAGTCTCTAGTGGATATAGATCCATTAGCCAAGTTAGTGAGGATAGAGGTCTTCTATGGAGATAAATTCATAAGCCAAAGTAGTGGGGATAAAAGTCTTCTAGAAGATCATCAGCCAAAGTAGAGGGGAAAGAGTTATCCTATGGATAGAGATCCATGAACCAAAGTAAGGGGAAAGAGTTCTCCTATAGAGTGTGATCCATGAACCAGCTAGGAAGATAGAGTTCTTCTATGGAGAGAGATCCATGAACCAGTTGAGGAGATAGAGGTATCCTGAATCAAGTTCCACAAACCAAATATAAGGAGAAAGATCCACAAATTAGATCATAGGGGATTGGTGTCTCCTTTGGATAGAGGTCCATAAGGTGGAGTTAAAAGGAATGATAGATATTTTTGAAAATAAATGAGCAATTTTAAGTGTATCTTGTTGATGGATGATTTTAGTTGAGATAGAGATTGAGAAATATTTGAGTTAGGGTTTGAGACCCACATTGTTCTCTTTGTTTGAAGAAGTTTGAAAACACTTGTTTAGGGTTAGTGAGCAAGTTGTGCTTCATTGATTGAATTATTGAGTGAAATTATTGAGCATTTTATTTGAGTGATATTGAAAGTGAATGTGCAAATATTAGAAACCAGATTTGTGAAAGTAAAAGATTTAATGATTGAGTAGAATATATTGAGTTTTTGATAGAGTACATCATTCTCTATATGTTCTATAGGTTAAATGAATTTTGAATAGAATATGTCTAAACTGCTTCAAGTTAAAGAAATTACCTTGAAGATTAGACAAAGCATTTGATAACATTGTGTGCAAGATTTGAGATTGATTGAGCATATTTTATGAGTTATTTTGAGCATGTATTGAGAGTAGATTGAGCAAGTTCTTGATAGTACTTGAGAGTAGATCTGAGGTAAGTCTTGGTGAAGACTTGAGAGCAGATTGGGCAAGTTCTTGAGAGGACTTGAGAGAAAATTTGAGGTAAGTATTTATGAAGAATTGAGAGCAGATTGAGCAAGTTCTTGAGAGGACTTGAAGAATAGATTTAAGGTAAGTCTTGGTGAAGACTTGAAAGCAGATTGAGCAAGTTATTGAAAGGAATTGAAGAGCATATTTGAGGTAAGTCTTGCTGAAGACTTGTAGGTAGAGTTGAGCAAGTATTTGTGAAGACTTGAGAGCAGAGTTGATTGATTTATTTGTTCAAGTTTTGTGTTAAGGCTTGGGTTAAATATAAGTATAGTTGATTTGTGATTGAATAAAACTTTGTGTTAAGGTTTGGGGATAGATTTGAGGACAAATTTTGGTATAAATTTATGAGCAGATTTGTGCTAGATCTGAGATAAATTTATAATAGATTTGTACTACACTTGGGATAGATTTTGGTGTAGATCTGAGACAAAGTTGAGAGAAATATTTGGAGGTGATAAAGTATAGGATAGGAGTCTCCAGTGGATAGAGATCCATTAGACAAGGTAGTGAGGACAAAGGTCTTCTATAGAGAGAAATCCACAAGCCAGAGTAGTGGGGGTAAAAGTATTCTAGAAGATTATCAACCAAAGCAGAGGGGAAATAGTTCTCCTGTGGATAGAGATCCATGAACTAGATAAAGGGGAAATATTTCTCCTATGGAGTGTGATCCGTGAGTCAAATGGAAAGATAGAGTTCTTCTATGGAGAGAGATCCATGAACCAGTTGAGGAGATAGAGGTCTCTTGGATAAATTTCCATGAACCAGAGAAAAGGGAAAATAGTTCTCCTATGGAGAGAGATCTATAAGTCAGAGCATAGGGGATTGGTGTCTCCCTTGGATAGAGGTCTATAAGAATTGTAATAGGGAATTGATTCTCAAGAATATTTGTTGAGAAAATTTAGTAGAAATATTTTCTCTATGGAGTACCCCACATTGGGTGCACCATGTTAAATTGGTATCTCTATTGTGTGTGATGATTTGTGTATTGATTTGATTACTGCTATTGATATTACCATTGATAATATTGGATAATATTATTTAGGAAAGAAAAGTAAAAGTTGGTCTTACATTGTTCACCCACCCTCTCAGTAGAAGCTTGTGTTCTTCAAGGGTGGCAACCATGTTGAGATTAGAATGATTTATAACTTTATCTCTTTATCAATCTAAAAAGACCTTTTGGATGCTGCTATTTTTATATTATAATGTAAATAGGATACTATTTATATTAACAGATATTATATGGCATAAAAATAGGAAAATCCTTGTTGTCTAATTGTTACAAATAAAATACACAATATTTTTATATATGATTTTCCATCTAAGATCATATCACAAGCTAATTTTATTGAGATGTATCTTTATTGATAATGTTCAATAAAATCCATTTTCTTAAGGAATATATCCTCTCAAAGTTGTAGTTACATTGAAATGGTTATACTTTGGTGCAATAAAATATTGTGTGTGTTAGAACATAACCTTCACTTCCTTGGGTAAAAATCTATATTTATTAGGATATGCAACTATTAATGGCACCTTGATTAGATGCACTGTGTGTCCTTTATGACAATCCCTTTAGTTTATTTACGTTCGAATTAGAGATACTTTAATTACATTATGAAATTTCCCATTGATCTGCTTGTTGTGGTGTAGTGGTAAATACTCTAGGTGCTGGTAGATGCTGACCCAGGTTCCATTCCCCTTGTCTCTATCCTACATATATATGGTATAGTTAGGAATGTCCTATGTGCTGGTAGAGGCCGACAAGGCTCCATTCCTCCTATGCCCAACCTATTGAAAGTGGCACCTTGAAATGGGTGTTTTCCACTATAAATTAGTTTTTACTCAGGTGTTGTAGGTGAGTTGGAGAGGAGAGGGCAATCCTCCAAGGGAGGTCCCAGGTTCGAATCTCCACCCTACTAAAAAGATGAATTGGGTACCCAAAATCCAATTGATAATGTTGGTGCGGGCAGGGCTGGCTACGACCCCCGGGTGACTTTGATGATGTAGAACCCCCTGTTCGTGGTCTCTTAGACCAAGGTGACCCCACACGGGGTTTTTTGCTTAAAAAAAAGAAAAGAAAGAAAGTTACCATTGATATTATTTTTTAAAATTTAGACATTTCTACCAAAGTTGTTTATATACACTATTTTACAATTTGTTTCATATTCATTGATGATGATATTTCATTGTATATTATGTTTGTTTGTTTATTTGAGTAACATGTTTTTATTTATTAATGGTTGAAATTGGCTATCAAAATTATATTCTGGTATTGTCTCTATACTTTTTATGCATATTTTTTTCTAAAATTTAATATTTTCATTCTATAAGAAATATGATTCATCTTGTTCTTTTATCTGATGGAATTATCTAATAGTGGGTGTCATCAATATTCTACTAAATATTTCAATATGGATATTCTAAATTTTTGAACATCTTTCTCAATGGTTTAAATTTTTTATTGGTAAAACTATTAGATTTTTGGAATTCATTGTTCAAACATTTCTTCAAAATATTTGTAGATTTTAAGTGATTCACATATCAAAATATAATAGATTTTCTACTATCTACTTTAAAATTTTGATTTTTTTCTATCATTATGAATCTATTGTAAATTCTTATTTTTATAAATTGTTAATATTTTTAATGTGTAGTTTAATATAGTTTTTAATAATTTGAATTTTAATGTAGTTGATGGAGAATGGGTTACTGGAAAGAATTTCATTTTAAAGATACTTTTTAATGGTGAAAAGGTAGGATCGACTTTGGTCATGGGATCGAAGATGGTGTTGGTGTGTCTTGTGGGGTGGAGCCAATAGTATTGGTTTGGGTCCAGTACCCTTGGGAACGTGGATCCAAATAATCTCTTGTAGTAAAACCCTTCCTTGGATTTTGATCTAGGAGAAAAGTCTTAAACTAAGTTCATTTAGAAGGATTTGAAATTTTAGAATGCTTGTAGTAGCTATTTTGACTTACATCCATCTCAAGGAAAGATTCATGTATTGGAAGATCTTCTAAATATGGCTATATCCCAAGAAGCCAACAATTTGGTCTTCTTAACATTGAATCCATTTTAATATGAGATTTATCAAAATGGAAGCCACAAGGTCACATGGAGTTAGATGCACTCCCAAAAGGGTTATTTATCATAAATATAAACTATGCCAAAGATTTTATCTAAATCCTTAAGAGTGGCCCTTGGTTCTTTGGTAGGTGTGGCCTCTTCCTATGCAAATGGGGTCTAGAATTTAACCGAAAAACCCAAATTATCATCTTGGATCCATTATGGGTAAGAATCCATGACATTCCCATTTAGTTTTGGCATGAGGTTATACTTCTTGGGATAGTAAGAGCTATAGGTGATATTATCTCAATTGAACATACCACTAAAGCAAAATTAAGGATCATATATGTCAGAATGTGTATCAATACAAATTAGAAAGCCAAGATTTAAAATTCTTTAGAGTTGGTCTTTGATGACTTCTCTTGGGTTCAAAAAAATAATCCTTCTTTCTACTCCTCTTGCAAAAGACAAGGACAAACTCCTTCCCAATTTACCTTGAAGAAGAGCCATTCTAGATATGAGGAAGCTTGGATTTGTAAGGATTCTTTCAATCCCTTGCATTGCAATAAGAAGGTAGCTAGCTCCTCCAAGGATCCATCCCAATATTTTCTCAATAATTAGGAAGTAGTTCCAACCCTCAATGCTCTTAATATATAAAGTGAGGAGGATTCTTTAAGGTCCTTTTCCTAGGTAAGTACAATGAATACACTTTTATAGAACTCTTCTCTTCAACATCTTCACGAATACCCTTTTATACAAATCTTCTCTTCAACCTCTCAAGAAAAGTCCTTTCACTTGTTTGGAAGGATAATCTTGTCTAGAAATGGAGGAAAATAAGATCCCTTAAGAGGAGGATTCAATTGAAGAAAAAATCCTTGTTGCTTGTCCTAAAAAATCCAAAAAAATTTAGTTCTTGAAAGGAAATGGGACCTCAAATCCTTCTATTTTAGATCCCAATGATGGGAAAAATCACATCATATTGTGCCCTATAAAAAAAACTAATAAAAATGTGGAGAAGATGTTGGTAGTGATATAAAGGTTTATAAACCTTCAAACCAAGACTTTATAAAGAGAGAAACAGAGGCAAAAAGTGCCAATGGGTCACAATATCTCCTGGTTTTGGGAGAAAAGAAAAACCTTTAGAAGAAATATGGGTTTGAATCGGTGCTTAGAACCAATTTTTCTTAGCTCTGGGTAGAGGGAAGAAACATAAAACCAATCCTCACAAAATAATATCCTTTCGTAGAATGTGATAGGCCTTAACGGCTAGGCCAAGCTTTGAATGCTAACATCCATGAGATAATATTTAAAGCCCTAGATCATTCTTCTTCAATAAACTAAAGTTGAAGAATCCAATTTTGATAAGGTGGAAAAATCTATTTGGAAGGATTCTAACCAACCTTATCTTCTCTCTACATAGGGCTATCTTACATTTGCAGATGAATACACCCTCCTCCTAGAGGACTACAAGAAAAAACTTTGTGATTCAGGAACCAACGAGCTCATGGATACCCCTACAACCGATTTTGACAACCATTGGTCCTAGAAATATCTCTCTCTATCTTATGATGCCTTCTTTCTTATTTTTTTGATTTTAGGATCCTCCTTTTGCAGTTGGATCCTATCTACTCCTTTCTCTATATTTTTTTAATGTTCTCATGTAGTCCTCTTTCTAAGGTTCATTTTCAATTGTAAAAGGTTAAGGGACCCTTTCAAAACCTCTTATTTCAACCAATAAAAAAAACATCTTTACCTAATTTTCTAAAGTGTGATATTTAACCATTTATAGACCCATGTTTATTTGCAAGTCATGGACTAGGATATTTAAGCTTATTTATCCCTTATACCTACACTTTTTTCCTATAGGAGGTACCCTTCACATAGAAAATATGAAGGGTGATTTAGATTAAAGAAAATGTCTAACATAAATATTGCAAGAGTTGAAACTAAATATTACCCACATCAAGTTCTAATGAATACAATTTTTATGACACTTACTAGGTGCATTTATGATAGGGAATCAAGGATCACCCCAATGTAACTATCCTTCCAATAATACATAGTCATTAATGATGACCAAGGCATGAGCAAATAAGAAAATTGAATGTCTTGTTAGTGATAATGGTATGAGATCCAAGGGGATGTTATAAAGGCTAAGAGACATGTAGGGAAAAGTTCATGGTAGGGGTAAGAGGGTGGCATGTCCATAGTAACCAAGGGGTCCATTTGAGGATAGGTAATATAAATAGAAGGAATTATATAAAAAAGGATAAATTAATGCAAGGCCCTTTGCTAGAAATATAATGATTTATCCACCTTATATTTTGATTGAGATTAACACAAACTTTAACCATTAACAATATACTAAGTTGATACTTTATTCTAGAGATTATATATTTTTTACAGATGTCATACATGCAAATAGATACCAAAGAGACACAAAATGGTCAATATGGAGTGTTGATGGGACTCAAAATCTTCACCTATTCACAACTAGAGCTCCCTACTCACCACTTTGCAAAGATCTCATGGTTATACTAATTTATTTTTAAATGACAATAAAAGGTGTACCATGGTTAGTCATTGTCCCAATGTGATGCTCGATGGTGACATTATCCTTTTATTTTTTATCAGATATTATGTATAATATACTTATGGATGATAACTATAAACTATCAAATAGAATATTCATACTTCCTCCTAATAAATGATCCCATTCACTCTGAGATAACTTTAGATAGTAAAATCTTAAGGAAAAATTTCTCAAAGTGTGAATTTGCATCACCAAACAAATAAAATAAAAATTCATCCACCTTATATTCTGATTGATATTAAAATAAACAAGAACCATTAACAATATACAATGTTGATATAGATTATAGCTCATAAAATGTAAGGCAAATGTAAGAGGAGATAAATTTTTAAACTAACATTGTCTAATGATGTTGACCTCAAATGTAAATATTTTCTCAGTATTATTTTAAAGGGTTTAGCCTTATTTTAAATGATTTAACAGTTTGAATTCATATAAAATATTTAATAAAATTTTAAGATATGATTATAGGAAAACACAACACATTTTCTAGGACTCACGGATCCATATCCTCGATGACCCCATAATCCTAGTACTAGTCCTAGTGGAACATATGTATAAGCCCCTTGAATGTCATGATATATAGGTATCATGCAATAGAAATAATTTTTTTAGTATAAATTATCTAAATAACTATATAATGAGAACTAAATTGAATTTTAAAACAATGCTACAAATTTTTCTTAAATTAGAAAAATAAAAGTAATGTGCATACTAAAAGAGTCTCTAGAGTTATACTATGAGTAAAAGAGTCAAAAACATTATCTAACCCATGAATTTTATTCTCTTGTTATCACAAATTATTTTAATTCATTTGTTATATGAAATTTTTTAATATTTTTTCTACTACTTCCAACCATATGACTTAAGAAAGTTAAAAAAGTGAACACATGAATCATGTCATGTCCCTCCCTTGGTAAACTTTGCTATGGATGGATTCTTGATTTACTATGCTGTTTTCTGATTGGAATTACTAGCTATTTCATGATGTACCTATGCAAGACAAATAGCATAATGAAATATTGTCAATAAAATATTTTGTTATTTGAAGGATTATTCAAATTTAATTCCTGTAATATATATATATATATAAAGAAAACATTTTGGTAAAAGATATGATGCTACTGACAAATTGTATTTGTATAGGAATAGGTTTACTTTGAATGTGGAAGAAAGACTTACCCACCGAAAATATGATGTTATTAAATAAAAAAAGAAAAGACGTGATATCCTTCCATCATTTAGCTCGGGCAACAAGGATGAATATTCTAAATTAAAGTTGCATATTATGAATCCATTTGTGGGAATGTATATTTTTTGATAAGTAAAGTAGTTTTAATTGCATACCAGGTTTTACGGATCCCAAAACCTTAATACAAAACCAACACTAGAGGCTGTATCATCCTGATGGAACTGCAGTAGAAGAATCTACTAAAGAGAGCCTTAAAGGAGGTCACATATCGGGAATGTATATTGAGTAGACCAATGGATGTTGCATACTAACTTTACCTTAGAGGTGAAGTTAATTAAAGGATTCATTGCAAGTAAGAATGGATAATTAGATATTGTGTTCCTTGGTCTCCATTTAAAATAGGGGAATATATCTCTAGATAAGTATGGATGTTTGGATTTAATTTAAGGAGTGAATGTATTTTTGGTTGTAACTAGAAGTGTGGAAAAACTTGAACTATGAGTTGAATCAGAGTCAAAGCATACCACCCAATTGATAATTATGAACCAAAAATCTATGAATCCATAGCTTTGGTGGGAAATAAGGCAGGTGTTTGTCAAAAATATTATGGAAATGACACTCTTGATGTTTTCCCAGAGAGTTGTTGGTTGGATTTGGATTCCTTGGAGATGGTAGTGGAAGAGAAGGTAAGGGACTGTTCCTCTATTTTATTTCAAGAATATCTGGATGGAAGGGAGTGGGAAAGAAAAGGATTGATGAGACTCATAGTGCAATGATGGGTGGCTCATTGTGAGTGATCATTGGTTGCAATGTAATGAAAGGTTTTTCATGGTGAGTGATAGTTGGTGGTAGTGGAAAAATGAGTTGGTGGAGTGTGATCATGGGTTTTGTAGTGGAAACAACTAGCTTGCTGAGGGGGATCACTGGTTTGTAGTGGAAACAACTGGTTCACTAGTGTGTGTTCACTAGCTTGCAGAGGAATTTCTAGCTCATTGTGAATAATCACTGGCTTGCAATGGAGATGACTAGTCAACTATTTTTAGTTGGAACTACCATTGGATTGAATGTAATTATTGGAGCATCAAAAATATATTCAAATGTACCTTGCTTGTTGATGATATAATTGCTCTATTTTTTGGTAATGAATATAAAGGAAGGAACTCAAAAAATGCAAAAATAATATTTTTTAGTAGCTTTTTTGGGTTGGGTTCCACCCTCAAAAAGGTAAGTTCCTTTTATTTAATAGTTCAATGATTGGGACACCTAGGTTTGTGAACATATTGGTAGGTAATGTTAATCAATTACTTAGAGTGTTATTAAAAAAAATGGTATGTCTTACGTTGAGATCAAAGAATTAGTGAGCTGTAGCTTCATTTGTAGGATGACGGATGAAAAAATGGATCATTCAATAGTGGTAGAAGCTTGCGAGTTGTTGGTCATTCTGTCAAGCTGTGAAAGTGCTTTTATATTGTGATTTTAGAGGTTGAACTTTCTAGCAATAACAAATGATAGAATTAGAAATTGATAGAATTAATGGTAGGTTCCATCCTTGTATTTGGGTATCTATTCTGGTCGACCTATAATTTGGCCATTTTAGAGAACGTATTAGTGTTGATGAGGTAGTTTAAAGAAATGGATTTTACCTTTGTTAAATGAATCAAGTATAATGGTCATGGCAGCCATATTATAGCTTATAGAAATTAGGTATTGTTTTTGATATGTGTTTCACCATTCAACTAAACTCATTGGAAGGAATTGGGTGTGATTAGCTACTAGGTTATTCCAAGGAAGGGAAGAGCAATACGTAGTGATCATCGTAGTGGTGAGTGTGGGGAGAATTTAATGTAATCCCTACCTATTAGCTTAGATGGTGGATATAGAAAAATGGTGGTTATTTTTATATTACTTGTCATTGAACCAAGTTCAAGAAATTAGAATACCTGAGTGCTCTAGTTAGTGATGAGGCAGTGGATTCTAAGTTTGGAACTTGTGAGTTCATGATAGTGACATGGGTAGACCCAAAGAAGTGTTGATAGCCCAAAAAGCGGTATGGTATGTAATTGTAGCATACTTATGGTTTTTTTGTAATGTTTTCTTTATAGTTGGGCAAAACAGTGTGAAGAGAGGATTATAAGAATGTTGTTGGTCTTAGCAAATAATGTAAATAGATAAAAGGGTTGAATGTATTATTGAACCTTCAAAAAGGATCCAATCAAATAAATGGGCTCTGTGTTGGGTTTGAATCACATTTATACTCTATGAGACAAGGTTGATTTTAGTTATAAAATGGTAACCTAGGTTTTATGTGTGCAGGAGTTACATTATGTAATGCTTGTCCTAGTTTAATAGAAATTAAATTGTATCCTTGCATGAGGAGGAGTGATTTATTGAATATATTCCAAGGGAAAATAGATCATCCCTATTGGAAGGTATAGGCATGAGAAATCCACCATTAACAACTGATATATCATGACAAAGAGCACAATATATGATAGATTTTTATTATAAATGTAAATATTTTACAACATAAGATACAATTATTTGTCTTTGACAATTACAAATTAGTCCAAAAGGGATTTGACAATAACAATGGTGTGGATGATTATCTCCCACAACTGATGTGATCAGGAGAATATCATGAGGGCATGTATGTGAAGAACATGTGCTTATACCGAGAGGGGGGGTGAACAATATAAGATAATTTTTTTTTATTTTTAATCCAAATTATAACATCAAAAATATTAAAGTAGTAAACATCACACAAATCATCACACACATGAGATATATGATTTAATGTGGTTCACCCAATGTGGGCTACTCCATGGAGAAAATATTTCTTATAAATTTTTCTCAAATAAGTTCTCTTGGGAATCCTTTCCCTATAATGTTTATGGATCTTTGTCCAAAGGAGACACCAATCCCCTAATAAATTTTGTGGATATCTATCCATAGGAGAACTCTTTCGCCTTAGCTATGACTGATGATATTATAGAAGAAATATTGTCCCCACTAATCTGGCTAATGGATCTCTATCCACTTAAGACACTTGTCTTCACTGCCAGGGCTAATAGATCTCTATCCACTTAAGACACTTGTCTTCACTGCCAGGGCTGATAGATCTCTATCCACTGGATACTATCATCCTATATAATATATCACCCTCAAAGCTCTGTCTCAAATATGTACTAAATACAGTCCTTCGGTATAGCATAAATTTGATCAATCTCTATCTCTAGTCTGGTACAAACCTATCCTCAAATATGCACCAAAATCTATCCTCAAATCTGTCCTCAATCTCTATCCTCAAATTTGTCCTCAATATCTATCCTCAAATTTATCCTCAAATATGCTCAACAAGTCCACACTAAAACTTATCCAAATCTGCTCTTAATCTGTATTGTAAGCTTCCACAAAAGCTCACACAAATCTGTCCACAAGTTTTCTCAAGGACTTGCCTCAAATCTGCTCAACAAGTCCACACTAGAACTTATCACAAAGCTCAATTACTTTCAATCACTTATTTTACCACATAAACATATAGAGAATTGGTAGAGACTCAATATGCTTCAAACTCACTAAATCTCAATCGCTTCCTCAAATAAAATTAGAATATGGAATAATTTATTTCATAGAACTTGAACAATCACATTAACACATTCACTTGACTAGGCTCAATCAACTCTACTCAATAAATCACTCAATGAAATAATCCTTGCTCACAAAATCTAGTCCAAGCATATGAATATTCACTCAAATATTTCCAACAATGCTTATCAACCAATCTCACGTAACAATGATACTCTTTCTTTCCAAATCCTAGTTCAAGTTCTTCACTCAACCATTCACTTCAACAACAATGCTTATAAAACAAGGGTCATAACATTCACTTCACAATGGCTCAACAACTCAATAAGGAAACCTAATCAAGTCCTTTTCACTCCAAATTTGTTTTCTAGAAAACCAACCAATCAACTCAACCAAGGAAGAATGTGCCCATACCTTTTTTCTTGATGAGGAGTAGACCACACAAATCTACTACAATCATAAACAATTCTTTTTCAAACTCAAGGAGGTTAGAGGATAATAATATCTCTTTCAAGGAATCACAATACAAAATAATATCAAACACAAATACACCTTATCAATCCATATTTAAAATAACATCCAACACCTTAAAAATATTAGAACAATTACTTTCACATTAATCCCTTTGGAAAAATATCCATTAAAATAAAATCAACACCTTAAAAGGCTTACTCCTCCAATATGCAAATATAAAAATTAGGACTTTATTTTAAAATTAAGATCAAACTCCTTATTAAAAATAAAAGCAATAACAAGATAATTTTTTTTTAAAAAGTAGATGGTTCTATTACTCAAGACTTAACAGAAATCATAAAGGAGGCAGTAACTTATTTCAAATCTATCCTTGGTCAGGAATCGTAGTGCAATGAGGAGGCCAAAGATATTCTATTGCAATCCATTCCTAGCATAATAAATGAGGATATAAACCTTAAGCTTCTAGTTCCATTTTTTGATGAGGAAATTAAGGAAGCCTTGTTTAGCATGGATCCAGACAAAGCCCTGAGACCCGACGACTTTCTCCCTCATTTCTATCAATATTTTTGGGACATCGTAAGTGAGGATGTAATTTTTGCTATCAGATAATTCCAAGCAAAAAATAATATCCCAAAAGGTATCAACTCTAATTTTATTTCTCTAATTCCTAAGAAGCAAACCCCTAAATCTATGGCTGACTTCAAGAAAATTAGTCTGTGCAATGTTTCTTACAAGATCCTAACTAAAGCCATTGCAAATAGAATGGGAGATATTCTGTCCTGCATCATAGATCCATGCCAGGGAAGCTCTATCTAGGGTAGGTCAATCTTGGATGGAGTTATCACAGTTCATGAAGCTCTGCACTCTGCTCATAATACTAACAAGTCTATTTTTGCCCTCAAGCTTGATATAAACAAAGCATTTGACAGGCTAAATTGGGACTTTCTAATTTTTGTCCTCCTTAAGTTTGGTTTTCACCACCAATGGGTTAATTTGATCAAAGAATGTATTTCTAAAGCATGGTTCTCAATTCTAGTTAATGGAACAACTACTGGTTACTTTCAAATTCGCAAAGGAATTCGGTAGGGGGATCCTATCAGCCCCATGTTATTCATCATTATGGCAGAAGATTTAGGTAGAACCATAAAAAATATTTGCAGTTCAAGGCTAATATCGAGAATCAAGGCAACATCTCTCACTAGGGTTGTTTCTCACCAAAAATTTGTCCATGATACCCTTATATTGACTAAGGCATTAGTGGTTGAGGTCAAAATAATTAAATACATCTTGCAACTCTACGAGGACGTTGTTGGTCAAAAAGTTAATTTCAATAAAAGCAATTTATATTTCTTGAACACCCCCATTTAGAGGTAAGGAAGGATTGCAAAAATTTTAGGGTGTGATATAGAAAACCTCCCCACTTTGTATCTTGGTCTCCCTCTTTTCATTGTTTCTCCAAGATAGTCAATGTGGGATAGGGTTATTGAAAGTATTCAAAAAAAACTTGCTTTATGGAAAGGTCATCTTCTATATCAAGCAGGAAAGCTGACCCTCACTAAGGCCTCTCTTCAGAGCATTCCGGTCTATTTCCTCTCCATTTTCAAAGCCCCTGTGAAGGTTTTCCAAAAAATTGAGAAACTCAAAAAATAATATTTATGGACTGGATCAGAGGAGAAAAAAAGGATACACCTTGTAGGTTGGACCAAAGTGTGTAGACCCAGGGAAAATGGGGGCTTAGGTCTGAGGAGATTTGCTCATATAAATTTAGCTTTACTAGCTAAGTAGGCATGGCGTATCATTTTTGGTGAAGAAAATGAATGGAAAACTATAATCAAATGAAAGTATCTTCAAAATATGGAATTTCTAAGTGACTCAATTCCAATCAGAGGTTCTGCTTTTTGAAAAGCAATTCTTAATTGTAAGGAAATCATAAAAAAGGTTTAATATGGGTTTTAGGCAATGGTGAGAGGATAAATTGCTAGAATGATAGGTGGGCTAAGGACGAACCACTAATGCAATATCCTAACTTAGCCCGAATTAGAGATATCATAGAAGAACTCATTGGTAGAAAAGTCTCCAATTATATGGTTGAGGACAAAGGTAGAATGAAGTGGAAAAAAATAAGAATTCAGGGATTTCAAGTGGAATCAAATGATCTTTGTAATATTCTCGGGTAATAGTTTATCCCCATGAGACCCAAGGAAGATCAAGTGACCTGGGATTCTATGAAAATGGGCAGTTAACTGTTAAATTATCTTACAAGCTTCTACTTGATGACGAGGATTTTGTCCTTCAAAAGGACTTAGTTTGGATAAAAATTTTAATTCCAAAAATTGTAGTATTTTCATGGCTGGTTATCCAAGGAAGAATTCTAACCATTTATAATATGATGCGTAAAGGTATTTGTATCACTAATCATTGTTATCTATGCAGGGCTAATTGGGAGACCATTTATCACATTTTCCTTAAGTGCCCTTTTTCCTTGACTATCCTAAGTGGGGTTTTTCAGGCCTTCAATATTTCATGGGTTAAACCAGCCATCGTACTTAATTTGTTCATCTAGTGGCCTTACCCCTTTTCAAGCCAAAGACTTAGATACATGTGGAAAATTTGTCTCAATCACTATCTTTGGCAGGTGTGGTTATAAAGGAACCATAGAGTCTTTAATGAGTCTATCCATGATCATCAAACTATCATTCCCAGGATCCTATCCTTTGCCAACGAGAATGTGAACCTTATCCCTTTTGATAGCTGTAAACCTCATATGCAGGAGACCATGATTGCTCAATATTTAAGCTTAACTTTGTTAGATGAGTTTGTGCCTAGGGTAGTCAACCCCAGAGCCAATGTTAAGTGGTCTCCACCTCCTACGGGTTGGTTTAAGCTTAATTTTTATGGAGCAACTAAGGAAAATCTTGGCAGAGTAGGTGCTAGTTGCATTGTGTAAGATCATAATGGGAATATGATGCTTGCATTTTCCAAATATTTGGGAACAAGGACGAACAACGAAGTTGAAGCTAGAGCTATGTGGAGAGGCCTTCAAATGACTCAAGACTTAGAAGGCAATTTGATCGTAGAAGGAGACTCTATGCATGTTATAAATCTCCTCAATAATTGGAAAACACCTCCTTGGAGGATTAAAACAATTGTTGAAGAAGAGGCTAGGATCCTTTTTCAGGGAAGACAGGATAGAAAATCTCAACATGTCTTTCAGGAAGCTAAAAAAATTGTTGATAAGCTGGCAAATTTGAGTGTCGATGGTGACAAAATTTTCAAATGGGAACATGGTGTCTCGAGTGAAGTAGAGCTTATTCAATAAGAATTCCAAGAATGATAGTCAAATTTACCAATAGTGAAGGCACTGTAAGTTCAAAGGCTAGGAGTATTTTCGTCTCTTTTTTGAATTGGACTCACAATAAAAATTATCCGAGCTATCAGTCTTCATGGATGCTGCTTGGAAATACCACAAAGACTAATGGGGATAGTCACATGTTAGATAACATGTCTCCTAGTCATCTTAGTAATTTGAGGTTGGTTGATAATCATAGGGAAGGAAATAAATGACAATAGAAGACTTTGAATTAAAGCCACGTGGACCACCAGATAGCCACCACCATAAATCTAGCCAGCAGGTTCACTTCTCCAAGGCTGATTGGCCAAGATAGTATGTGGTACCAAAGCATGTCATATATGAAAGAAAGCAACTACCAAAGAATTATTAAGAGTAACTATCAATACAGATCTTGTGGGAGTTTTTTTTAGTACTTTGCTATGTGTATCTGCAACTTTTTGTTTCTCCATTGTCTCAAAGAAGGGATCCGTGTCTATTTCTTTTTTATAATTATGATGCATGTGTATTTTCTCGGGGTATACCCAAAATGTTGTATGGGAAGTTTCTTTTTGATAATAGGTTATGTGCCTTACTGGATGTAATGGCTTTGGCGGCATGTAGATTTTACATATATAGGATCCTTAGTAAGGATATGTTCATCAACAACCCTAGGCTAATTTTTGTAAAAGGTTTTGGGTCAACCTGTAAAACCCGATATTAATGCTATAGTTTCTTATCTACCAAAAAAAAATATCAAACTCCTTCTAACTAATTTCACTATTTTACCATGAAAAATCACCATAAGAAATTAAATTTAATTAATCCCTATGCCTCCCAATTACCTCACACCAAACCTTAGGGCAATGAAAATTAAATTATAAAAAAAATGTTCCTTTGCCCTTAGTGGGTTTTGAACCCACAATGCTGCCTCCTCAAGTGCACTAGTTGCAGCCTTGGCTACCGCATGAGCTAGGTGCTCATGTGGGATATAGAGTTCCCACACACTCTATTACCTTCTATGCCACCATCAAAATAGAAACACAAAAAGGGATTCCAAACTTGCTGCCATTGGGTTTCGAAGCCATAACCACTCTGTGAAAAGCGCCAAGCCAAATGCCACCTGAGATAGCCACTAGATGGTGCTAGGAACTAAGCACCTCAACATCTTAAACACACCAATTTTTTGATTTATGTAGTGCAAAAAAACTACTATGTTTCCTCCATGAGTTACATCACATTTTTTAAAGGATATCATACATTCTTTTTGGCCTTAGCAAAGGCAATATATATATATGCCTTTATTATCACTTCCATCATGTCGACGGAGGGGAAGTATTTGAATTGCATGTTAGTGGAATAAACTTATGTTTTTCCACTTCGAATAAATGAATAATATTTATTTATAAAATTTAAATTCAATTTGAATTTAAATATTTATAAATTAAATATTAAAACTTCCTTGGGCTTTCTAATTTGAAATTAAAAGCCTCCTTGGATTTTTATAAAAGCCTTTTACATTGCTCATCCATGGTTTTAATAAAAACCTTTTATTTTGTTCCTTCATGGTTTTAATAAAAATCCTTTTAATTTGCTCCTCCATGGTTTTAATAAAAACCTTTTATTTTTGCTCAAATAAAATAATGAAGCTCATTTGAAACCAATCAATTGAATTTCTTCTTAGGACCTTTTGACATCAATGACAACTCAACCTTGCTTACAAACTTGCTCAAATTGCCAAAAATCTCCCCCTTTGTTATTTATGGCAACCAAATTACTTTTTACCATTTCCTTGACCTTTTTATTTTTTCATCCTCCATGGGAAACTGCTCCCCCTGACTCAATGCTTTCCTTAAGAACAAATCTATCCCCCTTACTAAAATCTCTCCCTCTTTGACATAAATGGAAAAGGGTCACTTTTGGGGCTCAGGGCTAAGAATAAGTCTCTTAGCTTAGCCCCCACCTCCTCTTGAGGTGGTTAATTTTGGAGTGGGAGTATTACGCCCAGTTTTCCTCGAAGATACTCAAATATTTCCTTTAAAAGTGGCTTAGTAAAAATATTTGCTATCTTTTCCTTTGTAGTAACATATTCCAACCTGACTTGTTTATCTGTCACCTGTTCTATCAGAAAATGATACTTAATCAAAATGTGCTTTGTCTTGGAGTGCATCACTAATTTTTTTGAGATACTTATAGCACTTGTATTATCACATAATATGGGAATAATATGATCATATTTTATCTTGAAGTCTTATAGAGTTTGCTTCATCCATAATACCTGTGTACAACTAGCTATTGCTATAATATATTATGCTTATGCTATAGATAAGGATACTGAGACCTGCTTCTTACTTAGCCAAGAGACTAAAAAATCTCCAAGAAAGAATGCTCCTCCACTTGTGCTTTTTTTTATCATCAATGCTGCCATCCCAATCTGCATCTATATATGTTGTGAGAGTAAAACTATCACTTTTGGGATACCAAAGCCCAAAATCCATAGTCTATTTTAGATACCTAATAATTCTCTTTACTACTACCACATGTGTCTCCTTAGGTGCTACCTAAAACCTTACCACTAATCCCACTAAATGTACTATGTCTAGTCTTGTAGCTGTAACATACATCAAGCTACCAATCATAGATCTATATAATCCATGATATGCCTCTAGAGATTCATCATCCTTAACTTGCATCCTGTGATCATGGGAGTACTTGCCAGTTTGTAATCCTATAACCTAAATTTATTTAGCATCTCTTTTATATACTTGGTTTGTGAGAGAAATAATCCTTTCTCTGATTGTGAAATATGGAGTCCAAGAAAGAAGGACAACTCACCAAACATAGACATCTCAATTTCATTCGACATTTTATTTACAAATTCTTTACACATATTATCATTGCTTCCCCCAAAAATAATGTCATCAACATAAACAACCACAATTAGTATATCATTCACTTCATTTTTGATGTATAAGTTGCTATCTACTATTCCTTTTCTGAATCTCTATTCTTGAAGATACTTATCCAATATTGAGTACCATGCTCTAGGAGCCTACTTTAGACCATACATTGCCTTTTTCAATATACATATATGATCTGGTTTATCTATTAATATGAATCCCTATGGTTGTTCGATGTAGATTTCTTCTTCTAGAATACTATTTAGAAAAGTTGAATTAACATCCATCTGATATACTTTGAAGTTTTTAAAACTTGAGAAGGCTAAAAATATTCTTATGGCTTCAAGTCATAAAACTGGAGCAAATGTCTCATCAAAGTCAATTCCATCTACCTGTGCATAACATTTGCATACTAACCTTACTTTGTTTCTTACTACTTGTCCATCTTCATTTAGCTTATTTATGAATACCCATTTTGTGCCAATCACATTCTTGTCCTTTGGTCATGGGACAAGTTACCAAGTCTTGTTTTTTTCTATCTGATCTAATTCCTCATCCATTACCTTGATCTAAAATTCATCTTCATTTCCTTGTTTGAAATATTTTGGCTCAATCTTAGATAGCAACAAAAAATTTACTTGTTGAGATGGTGTTATTATCCTTCTCCTTGTATGTCTTTCATTTGAATTCCCAATGATTTACTCTTTTGGATGATGCTTATGTACATACCTAGATGGAGGTTTAGGAAGAAGTTTTTATGTTTCTTCTTCTTCTTCATATTATTCCTCACAAAATTCTTCTTGATAAATTCCATCTTCCTAATACACAATTTGCTGAACTGGTTCTCTTGAATCTATCTTCTCATCAATTGTTACATTTATACTTTCTATAATAGTGCGTGTTCTCTTGTTGAAGAATCTATAGGGTTTAATACTTGAGTAATAACCAAGGAAAATTCCCTCGTCACATCTTGGGTCAAACTTGCCTAAGTTTTGATCTTCTCATCTTATGTAGCACTTGCTTCCAAAAATCTTGAAGTGTTTTACAATGGTCGGTCTTCCTTTCCAAAGCTCATATGGAGTCTTGTGATGATTTGCCCTCATTTGAGCCCTAGTGATTATATATACTATTGTGTTTATTGCTTCTCTCCAAAATCCATCTAATATTTTAGAATAATTTAACATAGCTCTAGCCATATTCTCAATAGTCCTATTTTTCCTTTTAATTACTCCATTTTATTGAGGAGTTCTCGTTGCTAAGTATTCTCTCTTGATTCCATGTTGTTCACAAAATTATACAAATTCATTTAAGGTAAATTCTCCTCCTATGTCAGATCTCAAACACTTAATCCTCTTGTCAATTTTATTTTCAACTAGTTCCTTAAATGCTTTGAATTTTTCAAAAGTATCTAACTTCTCCTTTAGGAAAGATACCCAAACCATTCTGGAGCAATCATCTATAAACAATTTAAAGTAACTCTCACCCTAAATACTCTGTGTTTTTGTAGGACCACATAGATCAGTATGTATTAGACTTAATGGTTCAGATGACAAATATCCTTTTGAATTGAAGCTTGTTCTAGTTTGCTTTCCGTGTTGACAAGGTGCATAGATTGTGTTTTGTGGCCATTTTATTTTGGGTAAATTTATAATAGCTTGCTTATTGCTTATGTTGACTATGTTGTCAAAATTTAAGTGACCCAATATTCTATGCCACAACCAAATCTCATATTCTTATGATAGAAAGCACTTTTTCTCTTTGATCTCACTAAGCATGTATAGATTTTTTGGGGTTCTTCTTGCATTGGCAATGACTTTTCTAGATTCTGATTTTCTTATCTCACATCTATCTGGGTGGAACGTAACCATATTTTCTTGATCACATAGTTGAATTACACTTAATAGATTATGTTTTAACCCCTTAACATACAAAACATTTTATGTTCTTGTTTTCCCATTGTCTAAACTCAGAGTTCCTCTTCCACCAATCCTTGTTGATCCATTATCAGCAAAAATTACTGATCCTCTATTGGTTTTCTTTAGAGAAATGAATTTGTCTTTGTATCCTGTCATGTGACTAGAGACACCACTATGAAGATACCATTGTTATTATTTATCCTGAGCATGAAGAGCTATTTGAACTAAAATTGATCTAGCATTTACATTTTTCCTTTCATTTTTCCTAGTTGTTGAAATTGTTTTTCTTTTACTAGACTCAAGAATTATCATTTTACACCATCTAGCCTTGTGCCCAAAATTATTGTATTTGTAACATATAATATCATTATACATAAGAGGTGCAAAAGAGTTGGAATTTATATTGACATTGTTTCTTGCACGACCAATACCATGTATAGCTCTATGACCATATTTGTTACAAGACAAGCAATGACCATGGAAGAAATTATGTAACCTATTTTGATGCCTTTGAGATTGTGGTGGAGTATTTCTCTTCTTGTTATTAAATTTCATCCAATGTTCTTCTTTGCTTTATTATTTTCTGATATCCTTTGCTTTCCTATATTTGTTTGAAGTTTCTACTTCTTGGAGACTTGATTCCTCTTTCTGTTTCTTATACTCTACATCTTGTAGTACCTTGGTCTTTTCAACTTCATTCCTTAGATAAAAAATTTCTAATTCCAATATTTTACATTATGTTTCTATTGCTCTTAATAGATCTGTCATATTTTGCTCAATTTTTCTTTCCTTCTTCTACCTTTATCTTGAGTTTTGTGAGATTTTGTAGAAGTTCCATCCTTGCTTCTTCATCCTCTTGAATTTCTTCCTTTAGGCTTGAGTTCTTTTCTATGATTTTTTCCAACTTTATGAGAGCAACAAAGAATTCATATTTTATATCAAACATGGTCTCTTTTTCATTTTATGAGTTCATGTGTGTTTTTTATGGATCCTCCTACAAGATGTTAGTCTTGTCATAGAGAGATCCGCTTTGATATCAATTGAAGAACATGTGCTTATACTGAGAGGGGGGTGAACAGTATAAGATAATTTTTTTTTCTTTTTAATACAAATTATAACATTGAAAATATTAAAGCATTAAACATCACATAAATCATCACACACATGAGAGACATGATTTAATGTGGTTTACCCAATGTGGGCTACTCCATGAAGAAAATATTCCTTACAAATTTTTCTCAAATAATTTCTCTTGGGATTCCTTTCCCTACAATGTTTATGGATCTCTATCCAAAGGAGAAACCAATCCCCTAATAAATTTTGTGGATCTCTATCCATAGGAGAACTCTTTCTCCTTAGTTTTGACTGATGATATTCTAGATGAACTATTGCTCCCACTTCTCTAGCTAATGGATCTCTATCCACTGAAGACACCTCTCCTCACTATCCTGGCTAATGTATCTCTATCAACTAGAGGCTATCATCCTCTATACTCTGTCACCCTCAAAGCTCTATCTCAAATATGTACTAAAAATAGTCCTTTAGTCTAGCACAAATTTGCTCAATATCTATCTCTGGTTTGGTACAAACCTGTCCTCAAATCTATACCAAAATTTATCCTCAATATCTATCCTAAATTATGTCCTCAATTTCTATCCTCAAATATATCCTCAATCTCTATCCTCAAATATGTCCTCAAATATACTCAACAATTCCACACTAGAACTTATCCAAATCTGTGCTCAATATGTATTTTATGCTTCCACAAAGCTCACACAAATTGTCCAAAATTCTTCTAAAAGACTTACCTCAAATATACTCAACAAGTCAACACTAGAACTTATCTAATCTCATAGAAACATAAAGAGAATTTTTAGAGACTCAATATGCTTCACACTCATCACAAAGCTCAATTACTTTCAATCACTTCTTTTACCATGAAAATATATAGAGAATTGTTAGAGACTCAATATGCTTCACATTCACTAACTCTCAATCGCTTCCTCAAATCAATTTAGAATATAGAACAATTTGTTTCATAGAACCTGAAAAATCACTTTAACACATTCAATTGAATAGGCTCAATCAAATCTACTCAAGCAATCACTAAATGAAATAATCCTTGCTCACAAACTCTAGTCCAAGCATATGAACATTCACTCAAATATTTCCAAAAATGCTTATCAACCAATATCACATAACAATGATACTCATGTTCTTTTCAAACCTAGTTCAAGTTCTTCACTCAAACATTCAATTCAACAATAATGCTTATAAAACAAGGTGCATAACATTCACTTCATGATAGATCAAAAACTCAATAAGGAAACCTATTACCTTCTCTGTTGCCACCAAAAAAAAAGTGCAAAAAGGGCTTCCAAACTTGCTGTCGTTGGGTTTCGAACTTGTAATCACTCTGCCACAAGCACCAAGCCAAATGCCACCTGAGCTAGCCATCAGATGGTGCTAGGAAATAAGCACCTCGACATCTTAAACACATCGAATTTTAGATTTACATAGCATACAATAAGTACTATGTTTCCTCCACAAGTTACTGTGCATTTTTCAAAGGATATCACACATTATTTTTGGCCTTAGCAAAGGTAATATATATATGTATTTATTATCACTTACATCATGTCAATGGGGGGAAAGTCTTTGACTTGAACATCGATGGAATAAACTTAGGTTTTGCCACTTCGAATAAATAAATAATACTTATTTATAAAATTTAAATTCAATTTGAATTTAAATATTTATAAATTAAATATTAAAACTTCCTTGGGCTTTCTAATTTGAAATTAAAAGCCTCATTGGGTTTTTATAAAAACCTTTTACATTGCTCATCCATGGTTTTAATAAAAACCTTTTATTTTGTTCCTTCGTGGTTTTAATAAAAAACCTTTTAATTTGCTCCTCCATGGTTTTAATAAAAACCTTTTATTTTTTCTCAAATAAAATTATGAAGCTCTTTTGGAACCAATCAATTGCATTTCTCCTTAGGACCTTTTGATATCAATGACAACTCAACCTTGCTTACAAACTTGCTCAAATTGTCAATAGTATGGGTGTGGAAACTTCCAAGGGCTGCTGTAAATGAAGTGAAACACCTGCACACAACTAATAAAGAAGATATTAGTAGTTAAATGGACCCACAAAAGTTGGGCCTTTGGTCATGTAAGATGTAAACCATAGTACGATAAATGAAAGTTGTTAAATAAAACCAGATGGTAGAAAAACATAGAAATATACCTACTGTCATACTAAAACTATCGTTGAAGATCTACTAAAATTATTGTTTTGTGATAGAGGTGAGATCGTCTCTAGGAAGGTGGTATAGAAGTGTGAGATTATCTCAAGGGAGGTTGTCTTGATATTGTACCTTAAAACTAAAAAATAACAGACCTGTAATATTGTAAAAACATGAAATGGGGTCGAGGTAGTGTCATGAATTGGTTAGAAGGTACGTAGGATGGTAGGTGAGCTAAGGCAAGTGTTGGAGAATTATTTTGGTAGCATATACTTAGCATAAAATGGGCTTCTCTCCCTTGGTCATGGAAAACATTATTTATAGAGGTTTTAGGGATGGGTGAGTGGGATGCCACATAGGCTCCACTTGGATTCCACATGGGTAGGGTAGGTGAAGGAAATGTCTAGAAGACGATGAGGAGGAGGGGTTAATTTAAGTGCTTTGAAAAGGGGTAGCCTAGGGAAATGTTTAATTTGTTTCCCAAGGCACATGGAGGAGTGTGGAGTTATTTAAAATTGTTAAAAATGGTGAGGTGGTTGTCCTATGGCCAGGTGGAGTAAATGCATACTTTGAATTGTTATTTTAAAATTATTTTTAATGATTTGGGGGAAAGTACAATATTAATGTTGGGGCCTTCTAGAGATTTGAGGGGCATTTTTAAATTCCAAAATGGGGCACATAGGAGGATGTGGATAAGAGATATGTGCTTTGGATGTTGTGTGGATAATTTTAAATTACAAACATGCAATGTGTAGGGTATGGAGGACAAATGGATTAAATAGGTGGGTTGACTAGGGGATGTGAGAGCAAATTTTAAATTCATTAAAATTACATGGGGATATGTGGGAGGGTGTAAGAGAATTTAGAAATTAATTAAGGGCTAGATGAGGGGAGTAGGTGGATAAGCAAAGTAGGATAAAATTAGGGGAATAATAAGGAAATTAAAGAATTAAGGATTTTAGGGAAAAAAATAAATTTAGGAGAAAATAAATATTGTAGGGAACATTAGAAGAACCTATGGAAAATTAAAGGGAAATAGAATAGAATTAGGTGGGTTAGGAAAATTTGGAAGAAATTAGGGAAATAATGGGGAATTTAAATATACATGGATTAATTATATTTTTGTGAGGTGACAAAAAGGAATATTTGGGTATATTAATTTATAATTTATTATGTTATCAAAAATGTTAATTTTTGATGTCTACAGATGCCCCTTTTTGCAATGTGTTGTTTGTAAAAACAACATAGTGCAAAAATATTTATCAAAATTTTAGTGTGTTGCCCCAATGAGATGATTATCCCCATGGGAGTATACTTGGAAATCCCCTCAAGTGGTGAGTGCACAGGCGAGGTCGTGAGGCCAAGGACGAGCCACTTGAAAAAATTAGAAATGGTAAGAAAATGAGAAGTAAGGTAGAGGGGAAGGGTATAAAGAAATGTGGGGAAGGTAGAGTTCATTTATATTATGTAAAAAAAGGTAAAATAAGGAAAGAGGTGCATAGAACCCAAGGAGGCAAGTGTAAAAGAGGTGCCCAAGGAGGCAAGGTGAAAAAACAAGGTCCAAGGAGGTAATGTGAAAATGTAAATTAATATCATGAATATATAGAACCGAGATTAAAAATATGTGACAACACATCTAATGAGCCACTTGAAAAAATTGGATAATGGTAAGAGGAGGGGTGGTGATAATTTAGGGTGACTAGTTAGGGTAGGGTGGGGTAAGAAATGAAAAAGGTAGTAGGTAATTGGGAGGGGGATGGAGGAGAGGGAGAATTTGTTAGGCAGTAAGAGAATGAGGTTCAGAATCTTAGGAAAGGAGGATAGTGGATGGAGTAGAGGAATATGTTGAGGGATAAGGGGGAATAATGCAACCATAGAAAAAGAGCATACCCAAATAGGAAGGGACACACGTACACTATAAAAAAAGTAAAAAAAGTGTGTAGCCTAAGGAGGCTAGTGAAAAGTGTGTAGCCCAATGGGATGAGTGTAAAATGGTGACCAAGGGGGCAATGTGTAAAAGTATGCTCAAGAGGAGAATGCTTAAAAATGTGCCCAAGGGAGAAAAGTGTAAAAAGGTGCCCAATGACGCAAAGTATAAAAAGGTATCCAAGGAGGCAGTGTAAAAGGGTGCCTAAGGGGGTAAGTAAAGATAAAATAGTACAATGTGGTAGTATTTCTAGGTATACAAAGTATCATGGTGCATTAAGTGTGGGGTATTTATTAGAATAGAGGGCAATTGGATGGGTCATGGGTGAGGAAATTACCAAGAGACTAGTTTAGTCTTAGAGTAGGAGTGTGGTTTCAGGAGCATGGGGAGGAGTGTGTTTTCAAGAGTGCCATATGTCACTAGATGGGTGCCCCAGTTGTATGAGGATATAATGTCACATGCCATTTTAGGGGATAGGAGTGAATGAGAGAAACAAGGACCTCAATCAAAAGGAGGTAATCATGGAAGTGAGAAATCATCAACAAGGAGTGGATAGGCTACATGAGTACCTAGGGTATAAGGGATATGATAATAAGAGTGAATGGATGATGAACATGAGAATAAGAGAATATGCTTACCTCATTAATAAAAAAATATTTCCTAAAATTTATGAGGGTATATAATATCGATGAGTGAAAGGGGATGAGATAAGAGGAAGTGAGAATAATATACCAAGTAGATTTTGAAAGTCTCAAACACCCTAGTGGTCCTATCAACTAGTGAAGTTCCCATGCAAGGCCATTAGTATTGAATGTCCCTTGAGATATATCAAGACATCCTAGAATCACTATGTGTGCAGTGGGTTCATTAACCAAATTTTTGAATAGGTTTTAACTTAACCAATCATGGCCCTAATGAGAAAGAGTAAACTCATCGTGAAGGTATACTTCACTGCCAGTCAGAAATCTATAGCCCCGATGGAGATAGCACATGGTCCATAAATGTTGCTCCACTAGCGGCCATGAATTTATAACCCCAGTTGAGTCATCTAATATGCCCAAGGATTTAGGCTATATTATTATCATCATTTTTAAAAATTTTTAAAGCATGATCCCTTGGGTTTTGGACCACTGAAAAGGGATACAATGAACTAATATAAGCATTAGGACTAATCATGATGTCATCTTCACCTAGTCAAAAATAACATTAAGTATGTGTATTTTGTGTGGATTATATGATACCTCATTAGATCACGAAGAGAGGCTCCAAATCATCATGGGTATGAATGGGAATAGGTGCACTTGAGGAGGATACTAGGTATGGTTGAGTGATGAAAAGGTCCATAGGATACGAAGAAAGGGATAAGTCAAAGAAAAGGGGTGCAAGAAGAAAGGGGTTGGGAACAACATGTATATAACCCTACATATGAAAGAAAAGGTGAATGGTTAACGATTTAAGCACCTTCGATGATAGAGAAAAGGTGGTAGTATGAAAGGAGGAATGCAAATAATATGGTAAAAAATAATAGTTAAAAAAGAAGGTGACAATATGAATCCTAAGGAGGCTTGTGTGTGGGTGTGAAAGTAAATCCCAAGGAGGTAAGCTAAAATAAGAAGCTTAAGGAGGATTGTGTGTGTGTGTAAAGAAGAAATCCTAAGAGGGAAATCTAAACTTAAGAAGCCTAAGGAGGCTTGTGAGTGGGTGTGAAAGGAAAGCCCAAGAGGGTAAGCTAAAATAAAGAAGCCTAAGGAGGCTTGTGAGTGGGTGTTAAAAGAAAATCCCAAGGGGGCAGGCTAAGATAAGAAAGCTTAAGGAGGCTTGTGTGTAAAATAAAAATCCCAAGGGGCTGTGGTATTCAATGAAAGGTCATAGTGGGTAGGGGATGAGGTAAAAATATGGAGTGGCGATTAGTGTAGGAGACAAAAATAGGTATATATTTATCGATAGAAAGAAATAAAAGGTATGTACAAGGATTGTAGTGGGTATATATTATGCTTAAAGTACCATAGGCAAAGAAGTATATGCAAAGGAAGGTATGGTGGTTCCCCAGATCAAGGGGAACGCAGGAAGAAAATGTACTAGAAGGTGAAATCCCCTAGTCAAGATTTGTGGGGAATGGCGAACTAGTCCTCAAGCTAGTGGGAAAGGAAGGAGTGAGAAGGGTGCAATTGAGGAGCAATGGGATGAATGATGTGGTTAATGATGGATATATAAGGACAAAGTGTCATTTGAGTGATATGGTTGAGGTGTATAAGGTGGATGAGTCCAATTGGAAGGGAGTTAAGTGGAGGAAGATGTCATAAAGGATAATTGTAGAGATGCTAGAGAGATGCCTTGGAAATGTAACAATAGCGTCATGTTTGTGAGTTGATGATTATGAGGAAAGTGATAAGGATAAGGATATGGGGGATATGGAAGAAAGGGATAGGATAAATGGTGGAGCTATGAGTATTTGGCCATGTTATGGGTAGGGGATAATGAATAGGGTGTTGGTAGAAAAGGTGTTAGAGAGGGCATTGGAATAAGGGGTGGTAGAGAAGGTGTTGGAAGGAGATATGGTAGATAGGGTGTTGGAAGGAGGGGTAGTAGAGAGGGTGTTGAAATAAGAGGTGGTAGTTAGGGTGTTGGAAAAAGGGGTGGTAGAAAGGATGTTGGAAGAATATGGGGATCAATGCAAGGAGTGCTTGTGATAAAATGTAGATGATATGGTTGAAGGTACCTGATGTGTTAGGCCTGGATATGAGTGCTTAGAAAAATTTATTTCCTTAGGAGAGGGAGAATGGCAATATATGGAAAGGGTATATGGTGAGGTAGTAGGAGTCTCCTTGATACACGTTGGAGGGATTTTATATGGTGAGGCATTGGATTGTCATATGAGATATTAAGGAAAGGGAATAAATAAGGGTATCTTGCAAAGAGTCAGCTATCAAATATTGAGGGAACTCAAAATCAATAGAAGTGTCAAGTCCCTAGACACAAAATTGGTATGGATAGATATAAAACCCAAAGTAACAATGGCATCAATGGTTAAAGGGAATTCATATGGTGGACCAAAATCATGGGTTAATTCATATTGGGGAAGGGGTAACAAAGGGTCAACAAGAGCATGGGAGGATGTTAACATGGGGTGTTTTATAATGGTAGGTAGTGGAAAATGTGGTGTAGGAGAGTGGTCTATCTCCTCCTCATTCTATTCATAGATGGTAATGTATTTGGTTAAGCAGACAAAGGAAGGTGCGAGTAGAAGGATGTGGTGGGGGAAAAGGGATATAATGCAACCATGGAAAAAGAGTAGACCTAGATAGGAAAGGACCACATGTGCACTATATAAAAAAAGGGAAAAGGGAAACAAAAGGTGTGTAGCCTAAGGAGGCTAGTGAAAAGTGCATAGCCCAAGGGGGTGAGTGTAAAAGGGGTGCCCAAGGAGGCAATGTGATAAAGGAAATACCTAAGGAGGTAATATGAAAAAGGGTGCCTAAGGAGGAAATGCCAAAAAGTAAAGACCCCAAGAGGTGAGGAAAGTAGAAAATAATGCAAAGTAGAGTAGCAGTCAAGTCTAAAAGGTATCAAGATGCATTGAGTTAAAGCACCAGAGGAAGAGTGGTTGGATGGGATGTTGTATGAGGTCAATGGAGCAGGTGACTAGCTCTATCTACCTAGGCTTAATCAGGTGTTGGGTAATTGATATGGGAGTTCTATAGGGGTGCAAATGCCTTGCTCATAGCATCCTAAGCCAAGACCCTTCCAATGGTATTTATAAAAATAGTGTAGGACAAAAAATTGGATTGGAGAGGTAGTCAATGTTAGTACAAAAATGGTCTAGGAAGGGGATGGAGGAGGAGGATGATGTGGGTGTATCGAGTCCCCCATAAAAAAATGGTGTGGCTAGGTGGGAAGCCTATAGGTATAATAAAACCTATGGTAAAATGCACATCATGAGGTGTACTGAAATATTTGATAGACTCTACATGTGGTAGGTTTTTAATACTTATAATAAGTATAAGGTCTTCATCTATAGTTAGATTATTTATATGTATAGTAATGTGTGAGATTCTAGGGGGTAGTGAAGCTGGAATGATAGAAGTGGTAGGGGTGTCCTCGAATGAGGAAATATGATCAAATGAGGTTAACTGAGGTAAATATATTATGTTGAATATGAAGGATTAATTGAGGTGTGGGGTAAGACATGGGGATATTATTCTTGAGAAATAGGAGTGGTAAGACCAGAGTTAACAAAGATCTCAAAGAGTTCCACACTCGAGGTGAGGTAGGGATTGATGGAAGATGTTGAAGGAGAGGGTGTAAGAGGGGAAGTTTGGTCTTGATGAGGTGGGGAGATAACTATGTAGGTTGGAATGTGTAGTAGAGGTAAGGATGGTCATGGTGAATTAGGTGGAGGAGAAGGGTCAGTATAATGGCCATGCAGGTCATTAGTGTCAATGGGGGTGATGTGGGGATGTGCAGGTGGACTATGTGGTGAGGTAGGGGGAGTCACATTTGAAGAAGTTGAAGGGACTTTAGGTGCATGTTCAATTTGAGTGTCCTCTAAGGTGTTAGAGGAAAGCAGATGCGAGGAGATGACTTGAGAAAAGTCATCTGGTAAAGGATGAGGAGGTGGAATCATCACTTTCCTTATCAAAATCAATAAGGAGGTTAGGGAAATGAGATTTGATGAGGTTGATTGAGTGATATAAGGAGGGTGAGCATGGTGGTGTATATTGTGAGGGTGAAAAAATGGAAGGGGGGTTGGATGGAGTAGGTGGAGAAGGTGATGTGATAGTAGGTTGAGAAAGAGTAGGTGGAGTAGATGTCATAGAAGATGAAGATGAAGGGGAAGGGGGTGCAATAGCTTGTGTAGTGGTGGATGTGACTGGGGATGGAGGCTCTTGTGGTGTGGTAGAAAGGGTGGGTGAGGTAGGAGTAATGTGGTCATGATGGATCAAGCCCACAAAACCTTGGTGAGATGGAGCTTGATGATTTACAAGATTTTGTTGAGCAGGGGTTGAAGTATGTTTGGTGAGAAGGACCCCTTGGTAAATCAAATCCCATATGAAATGATTGACAATGATTGATATCATGACCATATTGGTGATGGTAGACAAAAAATTGTTCGGTATGAGACCCTAGATATGTGGGATGATGTGTATCATGCGGTCTTGGGTGAGGTAAAGAGAGTACTTGCACCTCAAGAAGTTTTCAAAAAATGGATGAGAATGGCTCTATAAGAGGTGTGAAGTGACGTTGGGGTTGAGGATGAATGTGTGTGGCAGGGAGAGTGGGTTGGTTTTGATATTGAGTGAGAGGAGGTGTAGTGTGATATGTTGGAGGTTGGGGTAGATATGAAGGTTGTTGTAAAGGGGGGTGATGTTGTTGAGGTTGGTGTAGGGGATATGAATGCTATAATAGAGATGAAGTGAAACACCTACACACAACAAACAAAGAATATTCTAGTAGTTAAATGGGCCCAAAAAAGTTGGGAATTTGATCATGTAATATATAAATCACAGTACAATAAAAGAAAGCTACAATTAAATAAAACCAAAAGGCAAAAAAACATAGAAATATGCCTGCTGTCATGTTGAAACTGTCATTGAAGCTCTGCTAAAATTATTGTTTTGTGACAGAGGTGAGACCATATCTGGGGAGGTGGTATAGTAGTGTGAGACTATCTCAAGGGATATGATCTTGAGACTACCTAAATTCTCAAAAATAACAGACTCGTAAGCCTATAAACATGTGAAATGGGGTTGAGGTAGTGTTGAACCAAGGTTAGAAGGTACGTAGGATGGTAGGTGATCTACGGCAAGTGTTGGGAAATGATTTTGGTAGCATATACTTAGCACAAAATGGGATCCTGTCCCTTGGTCATGGTCAAGGTTATTTATAGAGGTTTTAGGTTTGGGTGAGTGGGATGCCACATAGGCTCCACTTGGATTCCACATAGGCAGGGTAGGTGAGGGAAAAGTCTAGAAGGGGATGAGATGGAGGGGTTCATTTAAGTGCTTTGGAAAGGGGTAGCCTAGGGGAAGGGAAACTAATTTTTAATTAGTTTACCAAGGCACATGGAGGAGTGTGGAGTTATTTCAAAATTTCTAAAAATGGTGAGGTGGTTGTCCTATGGCGAGGTGGAGTAAATGCATAATTTGACTTATTATTTTAAAATTCCTTTCAATGGCTTGGGGGAAAGTGCAATATTAATGTTGGGGAATTGTAGAGATTTGAGGGGGCATTTTTAAATTCCAAAAAGGGGCACATGAGAGGATGTAATAAGAGCATGTGTGCTTTGGGTGTCATGTGGATAATTTTAAATTACCAAAATGCAAGGTGTAGGGTATGGAAGACAAATGGATTAAATAGGTGGGTTGACTAGGGGATGTGAGAGAAAATTTTAAATTCATTAAAATTGCATGGGAATGTGTGGGAGTGCGTAGGAGAATTTAGGAATTAATTAAGAGCTAGATGAGGGGATTAGGTGCATAAGAAAAGTAGGATAAATTTAGGAGAATATTAAGGAAATTAAAGAGTTAAGGATTTTAGGAAAAAGGAGAAATTTAGTAGGAAATAAATATTGTAGGGAACCTTAGAAGAACCTAGGGAAAACTAAAGGGAAATAGAATAGAATTAGGTGGGTTAGGGAAATTTGGAAGAAATTAGGGAAATAATGGGGAATTTAAATATACATGGATTAATTATATTTTTGCGAGATGACAAAAAGAAATTTTTGGTATATTAATTTATAATTTATTATGTTATCAAAAATGTTAATTTTCAATGTCTACAGAAGGAAAATACATGGTTATGAGTCTTTTCATTATGTAAATTTATTACCACATGGAAATAAAATGGAAGAATGTTTAAGGCTGGGTTTTCCCTTTGGGGTTTTTCCCAAGGTAAATATGGTTTTGTGTGATTCTTATGGTGTGCATTTCTTTATGGATATGTTGTTCTAAGTTAATGAATTGTGGCTATGATCATGAATGTTCTTAAAAGTAGATCCTTATGATTTATTATAATTTTGCTTATGCTTAGAAATATGTGATGTATTTCTATAGATTGTTGATGTGGATTGTATTACTTATCATGCTTACACTAGTTAAGTGGTTATTGAATCTGGTTAAAAGGAATCTAGTTGGAAATATTAAATAATTTCAATGATCTTGGATATATGGATACTTCATTATGAATTTATCTTATGAAAGAAAAATCTAGCTATCAATTAAATGGTTAGGTTAATCCAATCTGGATAACTCAATCAAAATGATTTGAGAGATAGAGATTTTTTGGGTGCTACAAGATTAATCTAGTGAGAAAATTTAGACCAAGGGTATTTGGGTAATAGGAATGCCTAAATTAGAGTCTTCCAAAAATAATTTTACAATGATGCCTAATAATGAAATGACTAGCTCATCGAGAGATGAGAAGGATAGTCAAGTCTAATTCCCTCTTGGCACCCCATAGAAGGGCTTATGAGGTGTGAGAAGAATAGCATGCTTCTTTCGATAGATTGAAAGAAGAAAAGCTATCCCTTTAAAATAAAAATGGGAAGGATATATTTTAAACCAAAAATTTGCACCTAATGCCCTTACATAGCCAGAATTATGTAAGGAGTAGGGATGGGTGAACCTGGAAAAAAAATGGGGAAATATTTTAGGAAGATTGTGCCTTGTAGATGAGAACTCCAAATAGTTTGACATATAAACTTAAGCCAACTCTTTGGTTATAGATTGTGTTAAAAAAATATGCAATGTGGTTCGTAAAGATTTAGGTTGATAGATACTGGGTTGTGATAAATCATTTTTTTGGTAAGTTATATTAAAAGTGGGTTTTTATCAAGGATCCCAAAACCTTATTACAAAGGATCAAATTACAACACAATACATCAGATTGTAACAAAAGGTAACACTAGAGGAACACAAACAAGAAAAGGGATGCACCATCCTAAATTACAGAGGAAGGCACAATACTTTTTGCTAGAGGAATATGACTTCCTATGCGCCAAAGGAAAAACGAGCAGGAAGGGAAATCCCGCCAGAGAACCAAATTTGAATCAAAGGGCACCAAACAAGTATTTGAAGCAAACAAAGGGTGGGAGAAAGTGCCAAACTGCCCCATCCACTAAAAACCATTTTGAAACTTTCCCAAGGGCGGGAAAAGGAAACAAATCCAAGATTTTAAAATTTGAAACAACCCAAGGGTGAAAAAACTAGAAACCATCCTTGGGATACAGGCCTGAGAGAAAACAACTTCCCACATAGGGAAAAACTAGAAAGAAACAAAAAATCCACCTTGAACCAAATGGTGGATCAGTGTAGCAGAATTAATCAAACAGGGATAGTGCAAGATTAAGAAAACTGAAGAGACCACTCCCTAAAAGCCTAAAAAATGAATCAGCATAAATAGGAAAATCGTAGGCTACGAAATCCTCATGCAGTGGAACAACAACCTGGAGGATGGTGCATCAGTGGAATAGGAACAAGAGGAACTTCCCAAGAAATGAAGTCCTCAAGAAGGAAAAAGGAAGTCTTCGAGAAACAACGACCCAACATAGGAAACAATAGTAGTGGAACGACAAGTCAGAAGGAAAGGCAGGAAAGTGCCATAGGAATCCAAGAAGGAGTTATGAGGATCCAAAAATGAAGGAAATAGCCAAGAATCCCAAACAACTTTCAAAACCAAAGCTTCAAGGATGTAGAGAAGGAAAATCTGCAAGGATTCAATAGCAAGAAAAGCATAGGCCCATCCCTTAAGCCATGAAAGGAATTAAAAAACTACAGGAACCAACATCATGAACCCAAAGATCAAAGTCACAGTAGAAAGCACATGGTAACCCCTAAAATCGAAAGGATGCTGTGCAAAACTACTCATGAAGCCAAAATTCCTTAGACCCACCAAAAAATAGCTTCAAGGAAATGAAAGAGGAAGTCCTAAAAGGATTCAGTAGCAAGAAGAATAGAGGCCCGCCTGAAGCCACGAAAGAAGCTGAAATCCCCCAAGAGCCACCACTTCAGACCCAAAGAGTAGAGCCACAATATAAAGCACATGGTATCTCCAACCAAAAGGATGCTATGCAAAACTACTCATGAAGCCATAAATCCTAAGATCCAGTAAACCACAATTGAAACAACCCAAAGGAAAATTGAGAGGAAGACTTAAAAAAAAACCCCAAGAAAAGTCTCAGGGAAAAACTCGAACACAACCTAGAACATAGGAACCAAAGGATGGAATAATGGAACATAAAATGGGACAATTTTTCCCACCTTAGGACAAGGAAAGGGGTATAACAATGGATCAAGGATCTCCCCCCCAAAGGAGATCGTCTACAACACCTTCCTTCCGTAAAGGATGGGAAAGGTGCCAAGGAAACTGGGAAAGGAACATGGTCCTAGGAAAGGGACAAGGAAAGGATGTAGGCAAGAGAAACATGACTTCCACAGGAAGTCACCCTACAGAGCCTCCCTCCCAAGTAGTTTTTGGTCTTGTAGGACCCCTCCCAAGTAGTTGTTGGGTTGAGTGGTCGAACAAAATATAAATTCAATCTGGTTGTGATAAATCATAATCAGTGATGTGACCATCTATAAGAATTAGTACAATTAAAGATTAATTTTCCATGTTGTGCCCAACAATTTTGGTTCTACCTTTTTTTCTTAGAACTTATTAGAAATTTTTTCCATCCTTTATAAACTAAACTTTCTTAGTCAAATATGATATATATTGATTAGGTTGTCATGAATAATACTAGATATAGTTTAAGCTAAATCAAAATTCATCTTTTGTATCTTGTTGTTCAACTATTTTTTGGAAGCACTTCCTCTACATTTATACTTGATTTACATAATTTAGTATTTCTTATCTTTTTGTTAGATTTTATTTTCTTGTTTCTAAATTGTGATATTGTTTAACAATGTAAAGTATTTTTTTTTTATTGGTTAAAATTTTTAATTATTGGCGGGTTTTAACAAGATCCCCAAAGCCTGATTACAGAATGGCAATGAAAGCTACAAAACCAGAATTCTTTTAAACAGAATACAACTCAACAATGAAACCAATCATCAGGGCTAACCTCAAAAGGTAGTCCTTACCACAAAGCAAAAAGGAGGATATCCTTAGGTACAACCAAAAAGTAACATTAAGCATATACTGTAGGTGACAAAAAAGTAACCAAGACTCAAACCAAATAGAAAAGCAAAACTTAAGCTTCCTCCTTTGGCATAGTAGTATTACCACAAAGTATTTTGTTGTTTGTACAAGAAAAGTTATATATTTTTTCTCTTTTTACCCTTATTATCACTAAAGTCCCTATTATGAGTTATTTTTCTCATTAGTTGACTTAATTAAAATTTTTAAGCATAATATATATGGAAGGCAATGTAGGGGTTTAAATATTACCTTAAAATATGAATTTAAAACTTAAAAACATGTTGAAGTATATATATATCATTGAGTATTTTGTTTTTTTGGAGAACAAGGGGTTGTACTCAGGTCCCTCACCCTTGAAAAATCACAACTCTCTTCTTTATATCTTTAAGAGTTTATAAATAGACTCACTTCTCATATCAATTGAGATGCTATAGATAGAAACCTACATCATTTTACATAAAATTTCTGAATTCTTAATTTTTATTGTCTAGATATTTTTATTTTTTGTGTGAACACAACTATTCCAAAATTCAACATTCTTTTTGAAATTTTCCTGCAATAGCCTTCACAACACCAAAACTTCACCTGTACTATCTATGCATTGCATCTTAGTACATTAATATTTCCAAAGCATGTAACTATCATAGTCCACTTTACTAGATCTAGATTGTTAGTTTCCTTCTTAAAACACAAGTTCAACCATAAAATGATAATAAATAGTTTATATGAAAACACATTAATGTTATAAAATAAAGTAGATATTACCATGGAAAATATTAAAATAACTCAATCATTATTTGAGTTAGGCAATCAACATTTTTTTTTCAGCTTCAACTAAAATTACTACATCCTCTAGCCATGGAAAAGATAAATTAACTTCACAATCCTCAATTACAACCCCTCTATTGGCTAGCCTATATGCACATTTGTTTCCTTCCCTTCATGTATGTGTAAATATGATTTCTTCAATCTCTTTAGAAAAATATTGAATTTCCACAATTATCTCTTTTATGTTCCATGGAGCCTTTACTTTCGTAAAAATCACATTTGTTACTATGAGTGAATCACCTTCCATCCATAATATATTCCATTTCATGTGTTTACATATTTTTAACCCTTTTGAAGTTGCCCAAGCTTCATCTTCCTTACTTTTCATAAATACACTATTGAAAGCATAATGAGACAAAATCTCTCCTATGTTATTTCTACTTATTCCTCCTCCTCCTCCTGGATTTCCTTTAGATGCTCCATTAAAATTCAATTTGACAAATTCCACCTTTGATGGTTTTTGCTTTATATTATTATACCATTGAGTATTTTACAAAAGCAACTTACTTCTTGATATCCATGCTTTTGATGACTTGAACTGCTTTTCCTCTATAATTATTTTTCTCTATACATAAGAAATCACACAACATAATAGTAACCCGCTATTTAAAAAGAGGATATAAAATTTGTTACCATTAAAAAAGGCATAAATTTATATATATAATGAATCACTATTGAATATTTCTTATTTGCTAGAAAGTCAAATACCCAAATCTAGAAGCATGTTTAGTTCCTTGACCACAATTTATTATTATGGTATTGATAATTAGGTATTAGTTATTCTTTTAAACAATCAAAATAATCAATAATGATTCATTATAGATATAAAGTTATGGCTTTTTTCTTAATGTTAACTAATTTTATATCCTCATTTCATATAGCATGTTATTATTATGTTGTGTGACTACTTATGTATAGAGAAATAGACTTAATAGAGGACAATGAGTTGAACTCACCAGAAACATGGATATTAATAAGTAAGCTTATTTTGTAAAATACTCAACGATATACTTACTTCACTATTGAATTTTTAAAAATGAAATGAGCCATGTGTAGTAGTTTAACAACATGAAACTTAATACTAAATTACATTTCTGTAGTTGGATTTACCGAATATGGACTTCTAGTTTCCTTCGTAAAGCATAAGTGCAACCAAAATAACTATAAGTAGTTTATATGAAAACATATTAATGGTATAAAATATAGCTAATATTACCAATGGAAAATATTAAATTAAATTTAATAATTATTTGATTTAGGTATTCAACATATTCTTATTAACTTTAGCTAAAATTAGTACTTGCTCTAACCATGGAGAAGAGAATTTAACTTCATGATGCTCCATTAAAAACTCTCTATTGGCTAGCTTGTTTACACATTTGTTTCCTTCCCATAATGTATGTGTAAACCCAGTATTTTCAAAATCTTTAGCAAGGTCTTATATTTCAAAAATGGTTTGTTTTATGTTGCATGGATCCTTTTCCTTCCTTAAAATTATATTTATTACTATTAATGACTCACCTTCCATCCATTATTTTTATTTATCTAAATATTTTTAACCCTTCTAAATCCACCCAAGCTTTAGCTTCATTATTTATCTTAATCCACTATTGAAAGTGTAATGTGATAAAATATAACCCCTATTATTTCTAATTATTTCTCCTCCTACTACTAGTCTTAAATTTTCTTTAGATTCTACAGTTTGACCAACTCCACTTTTTGTGGTTTCCAATTTATATTCCTTTCCTTCCTTTTTTCTCTTATACCTTGTATTATAATTCCACTTGACTCCATATATAAAGGCTCTTTGCTTCAATATTAGACATTGGGTGAGTTGATCGGGTTGGTTTAGACTCCTCTTTGGATAAATAGATATTTCTTTTCATTACCTCTAAACCACTTTTGTTTCCTTTAAATATTATTCTATTCCTTTCTATACATACAATATAAAGTAATGTATCTTTTGATATATCTCATATTGTCTATAATGATTCACTTTTAAAAGTGCTTTGTCATTGGTTTATCCATTCTTCAATTTTACCATTCACCACCAATAATTTATAAAGCATATTAAGAATACATTGACATTGTTCTCAAATTATTGAATAGTGTACCAAGTGATGGTCTATAATCTCCTCCTTTCTACATAGAGCACATTGTTGGGGATCATGAAAACCTCTCTCCATTATGTTATCATAGAATAAAACAATCATATGCCCTACTAGCCATACAAACATTTTAACTTTTAGAATGCTTAGACTATCCTAAATATCTCTCCATGTTCTTGTGGTATTCTTGTTTTGTTGGTCCTTTACATTATATTTGCTTCTTATTGTATATATCTTGAGCTATTAAAATCCAAAATAATCATATCCTCAACTCCCAATAGAATAATTATTTTTATTATCTTTTTACTCAACTACCTCCTAGCAACAATGTCCAATATACTTGTAAAAATATCTTCTTTCCATTTATAATTTCCTTCTTGATCCTTATATATAATGTTTGAAACCCTATCTCCATATTTATATTTAAGTAATGGCATTCATGTATTTGCAATTGGATCTAGATTGGGGATATTTTATCACACCAAGTATCCATCTAAATAGAATTATTTTTTTCCAGCTCTTTCCACCCATATTAGACCTTTAATAGCTAGATCAATTGACTTTTAAAACTGTTCCATAGTATAGAATAATATGGTAGTGATAATGTAATAACGATTAAGAATTGTTCATTGGGTTGAATGCACTTAGAGAAATTCTTGTCAATTGTATTTGAATCTCTTTGTATAATATCAAAAATACTTTTACCCTTAGAACCAAGTTTACACTTGTAATAAATCTTAAATTAAGACCACTAGTTTTATCATCACACACCTTGTTCCTTTTTACCAAAGGAAGATTTATTTTATTATGTAACCTTGACAATAAAAATGAACACATAATATGGATTAAACTTTTTTCTACCAATTTTGACATAATATACAAGGACATGTTGGAATGACATGTAAGACTAATTTAATTAGTTGCACTCTTCCTATTGATGATGACCATCTATCTTTTGTTCTGGTTATTTATTTTACACTTTACATATAACTTGATTCCACAATTCTATCATCATTCTCCCCTCAAATAAAGGAATCCCTAGATATGTTGTTTGTAAATTTACCTCCTACACTTGAAGTAACCTACATATCCCTACTTTGGTTCTAGCTAGATTCTTTAGGATGTAAAATTTAGATTTGTCCAATTAATATTTTATCCTAATTCTCTTTCATATTTCTATAATAAGTTGTTCAAAGCTTTGTAATATGTATCTCTTTCCTCTCAAAAAGGGTTGTATCATCTAGAAACTATTGATGTGTGATGTTGTCGATGTTATTACTAGCCTTAAGCCTACTTATTAGTCCATATTTATATGCCTTCTTCAAGTTCCTTTTGAATACTTTTACCATAATAATTAATAAATATATTGATAGAGGATCTCCTTGTCTAAGACCCCTCTTGGTTTTAAATTATTTGGTTACTACCTCATTGACCACAATTGAATATGATACTATGGAGACACAAGATTTAATCCATATGATCCATTTCTTATCAAACCCAATCTTTTCTAATGCTACAAAAATAAAATATGATTTAACCTTATCATAGAATTTATTCATATCAATTTTTAAGTTCATTGCTGTCTCTTCACTTCAAATTGTTGAATACATATCTCATGAGCTATTATGATCTCATCTAGAGTATGTCTCCCTTTCACAAATCCTCCTTGCTATACTAAATTTTTTATTTCTAATAGTGGTCCTAATTTATTTTCCATCAATTTGGGGATTACCTTCTAAGCCATATTACAAAGGCTTATGGGCCTAAATGAATCAAATAATATTGCATCATTCTCTTGTGAAATCATGGTAACATATGTTGCATTATTTTATAAGGTATGTACTATTTTAACCTAGAGTATTCCACTGCCACCAATAAAAATATCACTATTTCCTAATTATGCTAATAGAATGCTACTAAGATATCATATGGACCTAGGGATTTATCCTTATCAAAAGACAAAAAATTTAAATGGTTGGAATTATTTTGTCCCTTTAATGTGATTATGAGATAAGTATAAGAAATAAATTCCAACTCTTTCAAGCAAACAACAAATTTTCCTCTCTATCCTTAAATTTTTAATGGTTCAATTTTCTAAATTCCAATTAATTAATGTTATATGTAGTACTCCTTATATATCCCTAATTTTAAATTGTAGAAATTGATGATATTTGCAATATAATAATAATTTATTTTCCAAGTAGAAACCCTTATATCTCCTATGATATTGATTGCAAATATTAATATATTTGTATTTCAACTAATGTGATTTGAAATACTATTTAAGGATATAAAATCCTATTGATTTGCTTTCAAGTTTACTAAGGTTGAGTTTGCAATATCTTCAATGCAAATGATAATGATTTCAATCTTATATACTATGCCTTATCACTCCTTAATGAAAGCAAATATTATAATGTGTATATTTCTACTAAGGGCACTTTTGAAATATCATTCAAGGAAATAAACTTTTAGGTTTGCTTTCTAATATCTAAGGTTGGAATTTGCCTATATCTTCAAGCAAATAATAAATAATATCAACCTTAAATAATAAACCACCTTATAACTCCTTAATCTCAAAGAAAGCAAATATAAAGTTATATAAAGTTTTACCTTCATGTGAATGTTTTATGTTGCACTGTGATTGGCCCTTTGATTTGATTCTCTATTCAAACATGATCGCTGAATCCACTGGTCTCCTATGTATGGTAATGAAATGAAAAATTACTACTCAATATTTGAACGCTCCTCATAAGATTTTTTTCTCCTTTATTTAGAGTGCTTTGACCACTCTAGCTTGAATGAATCCTTTTTTGTGCTTCTCTTTCATTGTCCATCTATGTCTTTAGCTATTAAATATCTTACACCTCCCTTGATGTGAATGTTGAGTGGTATGTTCTTGCTAGCAATGCATGCTTAGTGGCATTTTGGAGGCTATATTATTGGATGCATTATTTGGGTGGTACCAACCTTTACTTGAGCATTGAATAATTATTAAAGAAATGCTTCACCAACCTTGAGCACTCATCTTCCTGAGCGTAAGCATTATGAGAGAATGTGAATGCACTCTCTTCCCTAGTTCCAAGTGGCACTCGATTCCTAGAAGTGTTAAGATAAATGGAAGCACCTTCTTTGCATGGAATCAAACAACTCAATGTTCATTTTAACCCTGGAGCTTATCTTGGCTTCTTTGTTTCCTTCAACACCTATTCTCTCTAACTCTATTTGCACGTTAGCTTGGCTTCTTGGAAATGGCTGTTCTCCAACGTATATGGATGGTCCTTCAAGTTCTTCTAGCACTTGGATAACTCACCTTGTCTTTTCCAACTATCTTGAGTTGTTTCCAACTTGCACTATCGACCCTTGGCTTACCTTGCTATTCTCTTTTTGCTATAGTTTTTGCATTGTGACAAGTTTGCTTCATAATGGTGCTACTATTGTGTTGTTGTAGCATAGAGCTATGGTATCTTTTAACACCTTGATGCGCGAATATCAAGCCTTTTGGATGGATCTTCTCTTAAGCACTTAGGCTTGTGCTTCCCCTTGCTAATGGTGGGTATTGTACCCTTTGGATGACACTTCTTTTAAGCACTTTGGCTTGTGCTTTTACCCTTGCTAATGATGGCCGCTTGTAGATATACCAATGAGCTATGTAGTGTATCCTTAAGACACTTAAGCCTTTGTCTTATTTTGGTGTAAAGTAGAAGACAAGTATGGTGTAGTAAACAACTTTGTAATAACTTGTAATAGGTTACTTAATTGCACCTTAATCTGAGACTCTCCTAGTCTCCTTTTGTAGCTCTTTTTCCTGATTTGAGATGTGGCTTTATTCTCCACTCCTTGGAGGTATATCATCCTTTTAGGTGGCTTCTCTATGCCACAATAAGTTGTAGGTTTTATACACTAAATAGTGTCTTTAGACACTTTGATATTATGTTGATTTGTGCACTTTGGTCTTCTACCTTAACTTAACAACCAATGCACTTAATAAATTTTAAGAGTAAATAGTATAGTGCACTATTAATCTTACCTTATTGCTCCTTTGAATGAACCTTAAATCATGCACTAGTAATTTCTCCTTATTGCTCCTTTGAAGAACTCTTAAAAGTAATTTGAAACTTGCACTAAAATCAATGCTTTAGAGCATAGTCTTCTTTGCTTCTAGTTGATAATAGGAAGATGATATTTTTCTTTCTATTGAAATATATCTAACTCCTATTTTAATGTGCAAGTATTAACCTTATAAGAAACTATCTTTTGCACTCCCTTGAAGAATTTAATATGTAACCTTCTCTCTACAACTTTAACTCTAATATGGTGCTTAATGAAACTTACTAATCAAGCTAAGTAACTTAATGTTTAGTAATGGATCTATTGCACCAAAGTTGGTTACCTTAATAAAATTTGTATATGAATGATTTCAAGGTGATTAGATTCACCTTATTATTACATTTTACTGGATGAACTTGTAGTTCTTATTGAATTTCCAAAATAGTTCTCTAATCACATATTTGAAGCTTTGAAACCCTCTAACTTGCTACCCTGTATCTATAGTAGGCGACTTTAACTATTAATTCCAAGTAAGATATTCTTGCTACTCTAACTTTGTTCTCCAAATATTTGATCTTCTATTTTTTGCTTCTTATGTTGGATTAATTCCAAGTAAGATATTCTTCCTAGCTCTTTGTAGGAAGCTTTCCAAATTTCTTTGAATCTCCTTTTCCTGCAATAAAATATTAGGACTATAATGGAAGAAAATCTAAATCTAGATATAATCAATCTTCACTAGTTGATTTGTCAATTTAGTGGAATAGATGTTAAGTCCTAGTCTTCATGAGTTTTTTTGCAACTTTGTGGAAAGACTAGCCAAATGCAATCTCAAAATTTTTGGAAATGATATTTTTGGATTCCTCTCAATCTCACTTGTGGCTTGACCTATTTTCTATTGATCTACCATGTGCTCTGATACCACTATTAGCTTTTGATGCATATATGGGGAATGCAACCACAAGACGTAAGATAATAAATCTAAGATAATTGTAGATTAAAAATACACGCCAAACAAAAATAAAACCACAATAATGGAATACAGGAAAGTTGCACAAAACAAACGATTTCTATTAATCGATGGAGTTTAAAAACTCCTTTTTGAGTACAACAGGGCCTGTAACCCTTTATTTGTGATACAAGATTACAATTCGTGCTAGGGTTCTCCGAAACCCTAGCTGGCACAAATGGTGGCATTTTCGAAGAAGGTATCTTCAATCTCAACAGAGTGAGTGGGCTTTGTTGTATCCTGTAGCTCGGACCACTCCAGCTTAAACAGCTGCCATCAATAAACCAGATCTGCCATTAAAAACCTGCACACATTAACACTATCAAGGAGTTAGAAATTAATAAGAGGGCTCCACTTGTGTGAGCCCTCGAAACAATCTAAAACCCTAGAAAAATGAAATGCAGGAATTCAACAACAGATTAATAAAAGAAAAGAAGTTACTTGCTTTAAACTAATTTATACCTGTTCTCTGTTAACGCAGCTAGACCAGGCGACACCTGGAAGTAATGTGGCTGTCAAATCGGCTGCGGAAGGCACCCTGGTGCACTCGCTGAACGCCCGCGTGCTTCTGGATTAAGGTTTCAGACGCCGGTCTGAGTCTGTGGCTATGGGTAAACGCCCGCGGGCACTTGGTAAACGCCCGTGGGCACTTGGTAAAGGGGTAAACGCCCGCGGGCACTTGCGACAAGAATGGGGGATTCTGCAGAATGTTGCAGAAGAGATGGCGGTGAAAGCAGCGACGAAAGCGGCGATGGATGCGGCGATGGATGCGACGAAAAGGTAGCAGAAGAGAGATAGAGGGGATCAGAAAAGGAGATAGAAGAAGTTAAGAAGATAGAAAAGATCCAGGATAGAAGTAGCAAAAGACATAGGGTTTGAGCCATCAAGGTGACTCAATTTATAATCTACTCTTAGGGCACACTTTAGGGTTTTAACGACACTTTGAACGTGTGGCTAAGATTAAAGTGGATCTAAGGGTAGAGAATAAATCTAGGTTGTGAAATGGATTAAGATGGATGGACGGATGAGATTAAATGAAGGACGGACGACTCAGATTAAATCACTTAAACTATTATTTAAATATATATATTAAAATATTAAAATATTAAAAAAATATATATATAAATATTAATTTAAATAAATTTGGGGATGAAAAATGGCGGGAAAGGTGAAATTGGGCCAAATAATGGCGGGAAAGTGTGGATTTGGGCCAAATAATGGCGGGAAGGTGGATGACCGACACGTGGCTGACAGGAAGGTATAGATGACTTGCAAGTGGCTGGATTTTGGTGTCTACAGATGCCCCTTTTTGAGCTGCTTTGTGTGAAGACACAATGCAGCACAAAAACTTAGGACACTTGAAAAGTCTGGATCGGACGCAACTCTATCTCAAGACTAAAGCACAACTTTGAAGACCAAAGAATAAAAGAATATTTAAAATTTATCAGCTTACCCCCTCAATTGGCGAGTGAGAATGGTTCTCACGAGCCAATTGGAAGAAATTCGGAAGAAAATGAACCGTTTTTGCCCCAACGGTGAAAAAGGGGTTTGTGTATGAACCATCTGTTTATGTCCCAACAGAAAAGGGGTTGGTGTACAAACCAGAAAATAATATGATTGAAGACGATATGAGTGATGTGAAAGATGAACCGTTTTCTGCCCCAACGGTTAGAAAGGGATTTTTGCCAAATTTTAAATTCCATGATCATGTAAGATGAATTCTACTATTAGGAAAGTTAAAAATTGATAACGGATGCCCCAACTCCCGTGGGTGAATCCATACTGTTGATGAAATTGCCTTGTTGGCGCCATTGATATGGAGAGATGCAATATGAAAGAGTCCAGAACTTCGAGAGATGCTCCTAGTGACTGTATGGATAATTCCTCGGGTCGAAACCAATCAACCTAGGTAGCCTTAATCTCTAGCAAGACTCAAAATAATGATGATATTGAAGATTGTCCACGTTTAAGGCCCCATGAACTAGGCCATCAATGACAGCTGTTGAGCAAATTAATCTTGGTATGAGGTCACTTGAAAAGTAGGATACCCAAAATTGATTTCCAATTTTCAAACAATGAAATAATTGATGATGATAAATGGTAAGTGTCCTTATGGTGGTTTAATCCTCTTACCGAATTGCATGGATGCAAATCGCTGCAATCGCCAAGGTGATAGAATATACCACTAGATACGAGGTTTACTTTAATTTAATTTGGCAAAAATATGCATGATGAAAGAAGAATGAATGAAATTGACGATAGATCAGAAGAATTGATGAATGTTGTTAATTTTGTGAAGGTTTTGAATGTTTTTAACCCAATTTGTAAATCAATGATGAATGATGCGCTTTTTGAGCAAAATGACAAAATTTGTTTCCAAAACTGTTGTAACCTTCACAAAATGTTTTATTATGATAAGAAGAATGGATGGATGCAATTTGATGAAATTTGGAGGAGGTAAGCTTCAATTTTGTAAGTTTTGTTCTTTTATTCAATACTGACACCAAACACCGGTATGCATTTGTGATTGGCAGAGACGCTCGCCGGTGTTTAGGCGCTCTGTAGATGCGGACTGCGTCCGAATGCGCCATGAAACGCCCCACTACGTTTCAGGGCGCCAAAACCAGCTATTTAAACAGTTTCAGCGAGAATTTCGCTCATTTGTGCGTTCGAGCTTGAGAGAAGTGCGTCTGAGGGAGTGGAGTGAAGTGGAGTGAAAGGTTGTGTGGGAGAGTGAAGCACGGGGAGCTATGGCGGAGATGGGAGCGGACGCGCCAGTGCAGCCAAATGAGGTATTTGTTCATTTAAGCAAGTACTTATTATGTGTTTTTTTTTTTTTTTTTGAAAAAAATTTGTAACAAATTTTTGTTTTGTTGTTTTGCAGCTTAGGGTGTTAGAGGCACGACACCGATTCTCCCCTATCATTTCGGGGATGAGGAGGTCATTGTCCCAGGCAGACTGGGAGATATTGGAGGCGGTGGGGCTAGCGAGGGCAGGGCGGAGGCAGTTGGAGGGGTCCCGAGCGGGGGGGGGGGGGGGGGGGGGGGGGAGAAGGGGAAGATGGCCAAGACGGGCTTCGGGGCAAGATGACGAGAGATGATGGCGGAGAGGGCCTAGGAGAGGCCACAGGAGAGGCTAGGGAGGTACCCCCTAGCGGGCTCGAGGACGAGCTGGCACAGCTGTAGCAGCAGATAGCAGAGCGCGATGCTATGCTAGCTTCTCGGGACGAGAGGATAGCTCGACTGGAGCAGTAGGCGGAGAGCGGGATGCCCTGTTAGCTTCTCAGGAGGAGAGGATGGCCCAGATGCAGGCGGACTTGGATGGAGCGACTAGGGTGCCCCAGGATGACAGGGTGACGAGACTCCAGGCAGAGCTAGCGGAGCGGGAGCGATGACACGGGATAGACATAGCTAGACTTAGGTCTAGGACTCGTTACATTGAGGCTCTGGAGGACACATTGTTTAGGCATCACATTGTGTTGCCTGATCCTCCATCCTCTTCTGTCTCTAGGCGTAGTGAGTCTAGGCACACCACTAGGTCTAGGGCTCCTACTAGGTCACAGGGGTCCTCTTTTGATGGTTAGCTTAGTGCTTAGATGCACTCTTTATGAGCCTTGGTGCTCTATTGTATATTGTAGCCTTTTGGCATTCATTGTACAGTTTGACCTTTATACACATATATATATACATGGCTTTTATTTTTAGTGTTTTACTTTCTTTTGTGTGAATGCCTATGTTTTTGTGATGCATGTTTTTATATGTTTTAATGCATATGTGATGGAATGGAATGCAAAGTTATAGATGATTAATGCGAGACTAAGTAAAGAACAAATGAAATATGCACTAAGAAGCACTCATACTTTTAGATAGTTAGATTTAGCCAACTTGTTATCATAATTGTTTAATCGGGGGCACCGAACTTGGTGGCTTGTGAATGGATGACGTATGGAATGACATGAATATGGAAGAAGATATGGAGGTTGATATGGAAGAAAATATGGAGGAAGACTTGTTTTACAAAGACTCAAACATGCTAGTGGTATCAAACAAACTTACTAATACTGCCTAATTCAACTAGGACCAAATGTGTGTGCATGTGAGTTCATTAACCAAATCAGAAGCATGGTAGTGACTCTAGGCAATCAAAAACCTGTGTGTGTGCAAGTGTGTTCATTAACCTCATCTTGCATAAATTAGGTAACCTTGTTATGGAGAAGACCCCAAAGCTAGTTTGTCCGTATGAGCATTCAGAGGTCTCTTTTTTAGGAGAGACATGTCGCCACGCAAATGAGTATACTCCACTGCCAGTCAAGCGTCTATAGCCCCGATGAAGGTTAACTCCATAGTCCATGTTGTTTTTGACCTTTGTAAGCCTTGGGGATGACTACCTATCCGTCTGACTGGACAAGTAGTACGATCCTTACAACTTATTTGGGATCAGTGGTGTGTGAAAAATGTTCATTTCCTTAGAGCTTTGGGGAATCGGATTCTCAACCGAAGTATGATGAGAATTTTACCCTATCCTTACTACTCTGTTTATATTTATATTTTGTGATTGCTTGTGATAGTGGTAAGAACCACTGTTTTATGGACTATGTTTGCATGATAGGACAAACGAGGATTACCCTTTTCACTTCAAGGCACAACCCAAGGATGGTGTTATCTCTCTTTGACACAAGATGTTTTTAAGATGTGAAAATGTGATAGGTTCAAGACCGCTTTTGAAATCATTTCCCAATACTCAAGATTTTATTTAGTGTAATTTGTGATATGGCCCTAGAGAACTTTGACATGCATTTCGAAGTTTGCTTAAAACACTAGGAATGGTTGAGTGATTGAAAACATTTTGGCAATGTAAATATGTGCAAATGGAAAATGGGTGTACGAATGACAATTCGGTTTGATGGATTTTATGAAGGTGCCCCCGATTAAGGCAACATGACTTTTGCTTGACCAAATTTTATATCCAAAAGATAGAATGGTCTCTAACATGATATGCAACTATGGCTGAAAATGAAATGTTATGGTTTTCAATGAGATGTATGCACATGAAATGCAATGTTTTTGAATGAGATGTATGCAACTAACAATGAAATGCAAATTCTTTTTATTTTATTTGTTTTTTTTTTTTTTTTGTTGTACAAGCCATGTATATATGTACATATAAAATTCAAACTATGCGTAGAATGCCCTCAAGTGTATAATATTAAGTGGTTCGGGTTCTTCCTCTCCCTCTAAACTGGCAAGTCTATAAGTTCCATTACCCACTCTTTCAGTGACCATATATGGACCTAACCAATTAGCCGCGAATTTATCTCGAAGATGCGGCAATGCATTGGTGTTTTGTTGATTCTCTTTAAGGACAAGATCCCCTACTTGAAATTCTCTTAGATGAACTTTGGCATTGTAAGCACGTTTCAATCGGTCTTGATAAACTCGCAAATGCTCTAAAGCATTGATTCGTTTTTCATCTATGAGTGTGAGTTGATCAAGACGTGCTTGTCTAGCAGTATCATCATCGATAAATTCCTGCAAAGAAATTCGCAAGGAAGGGATCTCGACGAGGCGGAGCTAAGACTGGCGGAGACGCTAAGTACTGCTTGATGTCATCAAAGGCTTTCTGACACTCATCTGTCCATGAAAATTGTACCCCCTTTTGTAGTAGGTGGCAAAATGGCCTACATTTATCAGAAAGTTGTGCAATAAAGCGACGGATTGAATTAATCTTTCCTTGTAAACTACGCAACTCCTTCAAATTAGTTGGGGGACACATTTCCATAATGGCTTTGACCTTGTTTGGGTCCACCTCAATACCTCGTTTAGAGATAATAAAACCTAGGAGTTTGCCTGAGGTAACACCAAAGACACATTTCTTAGGCTTATCCGGATCATATGGATTATGGAGCGGGGTGAATAAGTCTTCAAAATTCATTGTCGACTTATGGAAGAAAGGATGGGCGGAATGGAAGGGAAAACCGGTGAAGACCTCGGAAGACCTGAGATGCAAAACAACATAGTTTTTCGGTTTTTTTTTTTTTTTTTTTTGTTTTTTTTTTTGTAGTGGTGAAAACCACTATTTTAGTATATACATATAATACAGGTTTGGATTATGGCTTATGGATGTGGCGGAGGGGGTGGTTCACCTCATTCTTGTGGAAGAAGCAAGCGAAAGATGGCCTCTTGGAGAGGGAACAATTGGAGATAAAACTCGTCTTGTTTAGTGAGGGGAACAATGGGCGCCGACTCTTCTTCAGATTCATCACCATTTGACATGACGTCAAATTCTTCATAGGCTTCATCTTCGGATTCGTCGGGGTGGAGGATTTCTTCTTCTGAATTAAGATTAATGCTTTGAAAAGCTCGTTCAAAAGAAGAAAGGGATGGAAGTGGTTGGTAGCCCCGCACCAAAACGCTCGGTGGGTCTCGGTATGGCATATCGATGCGTTCAGTTACCCCTTGCTCGTATCGACCTAGGCCAAATTGCTGCCAATTATGTCTGTGGAAATAGCGAGAGGGAAAACCCTCCATCCTTTCGATATTGGCAAGGACTGGATGCTTGGGTTCTAGTATGGTGGTAGGACTAGAAGATGACTCTATTCCCCCATATACAAAATTAATGGAATTTGGCATAGAACCCATGTTATAAACCGATCCAATGGATAAATGTTGGTCATGTGGATGACCAAAATCTTTAACTTGTTTGCACATTGAACGGTGTGATGTGGACATCTTGGATGGCATACTCACCAATACCTGCATCAGTGAGATGGACCTTGACTTGGGAGGGAGATGGACTAGATGATGGAATAGAAGAATGTGGGATAGAAGAATTGGAAGGATTTGGTTGGGTTGATGCTTCACTAACTTGTGAAACATCAGTTGGTGATGGTTGGGAAGATGGAGGAATAATAGGTGATGTTGAAGAAGGTGTAGAAGAAGGGGGTAATGACGTGGAAAGAGATGATTGGTCATGGCCACATGTGCATGTGGTCACTGATGAAGAAGAAGGAAGATTAGTTGATGAAGAAAGTGGTGAATGAGATGGAATAGCGGAAGAGGAAGATGGTTGCGATATGATGGGTAGCTCCTCTTTAGAAGAAGATGGTATAGAAGAAGTAGATGGGGTCAAGAAAAGATGAGTGGATGGCAACACAATCTCATAAGGATTTGAGACATAGTTGCAATGTTTGAAGGGTTCAATGTCAGCAGGTACACAATGAACCTGTCCCTCATATACATACTTCGGACATTGATGCAGTATAGAAGGGACACATCTCATCTCCCTAAGCCAAGGCCGTCCAAGCAATACATTGTATGCCATGGTCCCTTCCAAGATGTGAAACAAGGTATGCAAAGTTCGGGCCCCTACCTCAATGGGCAAGATAACCGTGCCAACCGTGGAAGATAAAGCATCATTGAATGCTTTAAGAGTAAAAGTCGACTTTGTGATAAGGGATGGCGATAGCTTTAGATGACTCAACGTCGATGTTGTAATGATATTGATTGAGGAACCGGTGTCAATTAAGACTCTCTTGAATGGCTTGTTATCGATCTTGGCCATGATATGTAGTGGAGGATCTATACTTTATGTTGACATAGGTTTGATTTCAAAATCATAGAAAGTGATGGAGGGCTCCATGCATGTTTGAATACTCCCCACAAAGTTGTTGAAGGCATTAGTATCTTGAGTTTGAAGCTCGATTGACTTTAATATTTCCATTAATGCCTCTCTATGCGGGGGAGATTGTTGAATGAGGTCATAGATCGATAACTTGGCAGAAGCCATTTTTAAACTGGTAGTTAACCGGCTACTCAATGACATGATGGGTCGTTGGTGTTGAGTAGAATGATTTAGCGGTTGTTGAGAAGTACTAGCACGTCGTTGGGTCACTGTTACCTGAGGTGGACTGGGGGTTTGTACGGTGGTCGTGGTTCGACCTGATTTGGTTGGTTCGCCCTTTGACCCCGGGTTACTACGTTAATAGTACCCACAAAACCTTGGTATTGTTGTACATGGTTGACTTGATTAGGAGGAGTTACCCGAGTTACTCCCCCCGAAGTTGTTGGAGCTTCCTCCCGATGTGGAAGGGGTGTTTGAAATATACCAAGATTTTGATTTTGTTGGGCTAAGGGGCTATCCAATTTAATGGCTCCAATCTCAATAAGATCTTGGATCACATGTTTGAAATCTGTACAATTATTGATATCGTGCCCATTTTGCCTATGATAAGGACAAAATAGGTACTCCTTGTAATACTTCCCCCTTCTAGATGGGTCTAAAGGTTTAAACTCGGGTAAAGTTAAGCTGATTTGTGCTATATAACTTGTTGAATATGACCGCATATGGTTCATCTAAAGGTGTGAATTGTCGCTTGGGACGATTGTTTTGCCAAGGTCGAGTTTCCATGGTTGGCCCAGTATTGGGAGCTGGTTGAGTAGGGGCGGGTACCGCATGATAAGCAATTGGTTGCGGTTGACTTTGCATTACTTGTTGTTGTTGAGCCATTACGGGCTGACTCGCCACCACTTGATTAACTTGGTTAACATTTGAGGTCGTACTAGCTTTGTGCTTGTTTGTTTTGGCCATAATTATTATTTCGTTGTTGGCCCTTTTGTTGCCATTCTTTTCTACGGGGTTTTAAAACACCCTCTTGGACTTTAATGTCTTCTATGATACTTGCTTGGGCCAAAGCCTCTTCAAAAGTCCTGTATTGTTGTAATTGGAGTAACCAAGAGATAGGTTTTAGACAACTCTGGGTGAACATTTTGGTTAACTCCTCCATTGGTAGGGAGAATGGCAGTTTATTAATGATAGCCCTCCAACGGTTTCCAAAGTCATAAACAGTCTCATCGTCATGTTGCTTGAGCTTGTATAAGTCGGACAATGAGACTCTCTTTTGTACATTCAGGGAGAATCGTTCTAAAAACAGATTAATCAATTGCTCGTAAGCATAAATGCTATGGTGAGCTAAATGATTGTACCATTGTACAACATCTCCCCCTAATGTCTGAGGAAAAGTTCTGAGCATAAGAGCATCATTATTTTGGATTCTAAAGCAAGCATGCATGAATGAGCTCACATGTTCATGAGGATCCTCAGTTCCTCGAAATTTGTCAAACTTCGGTAATGTGAAATCAGTCGGATATGGTGGTGAAGGTACCGAAGGATGAATTGGTTGATTGATCAATGACCTTAGCGTAGGTTTCTGACTAGATGAGCCAGGCATGTTGAGCATAAGGTTGTCAATCTGTTGTTGCATAGCATGGAGTCGAGAATCTTCATGAAAATTTTGACTCGTTTGATGATTATGATGATGCAATGGAGGAGTGGAAAATTGATGAGATGGGATGAAATTGCCTGGATTAGGCGGTGTGGAATGGACAGGTTGTTGGTATGGATGATACCGAAAAGAAGGTGATTGGGGTGGATGATGAATTGGACTAGGTTGGGAGAAAGGTGGGGTAGGAATGGACACCACCGAAGATTGGGGTACCCAGGTGGGGCCTGAGCTAATAAAAGCTGGCTGGGTAGAAATTGGTTGAGGTGTAGGATTTACTACGACAGGTGGTTGAGCATTTTGTTGTTGTTGTTGCAGAAGCAACTTGTCGAGGTACTCCCTAACCTTATTAATCTCTAACCCAAGGGAGGTGGGATGATTGGATGAAGGTGGAGGGCAGGCTGCCATGGTAGTCACGGAAGACTGCATAGCAGGGGCAATGAAGGTGGCTGAAGTAGGCGGTACACGGGAAGAAACAGTAGGTCGTGCCCCGGGTAGGGTGAAACCATAAATGGTTTGGGAAGAAGAGGGTTGAAATTGGTCATGGCTAGAGGAGGTTCCACCAACCTCATAGAGAGAATTGGTGTACACCGGGTAAATGGAGGAGAAGGTGGTCGGGAAGACACTACATTTGTCTCCAAAGGAGGACAATTGAGCATCCGGGAAGATGTTGGAGATGAAGCCGGCTGAGGAGATACAACATTAGCCTCAAAAAAAGGGTTAGTGTAGACCTAAGTGAAACCAACGGGTATGGTTGATGCAATATCCTGCTGAAAAATAGAATCTTGCATAGGGGAATCTTGGATTGGCTCAAGGACATAGCCAGTGCCATCTCTTAAGTGAGTTTGCACTTGGGCCATATCAATGTGGGTAATATGAGAGGAATTGTCTTCCTCCATGGGCATGGCCATGTGGTAGATGGTAGAAGGACGTGAAAGACCTGCGAGCGAACCCGCCCTGAAATTCACTAGGATAAGTGGCCATGTTGGTGGTGGGGATGTTTCGTGAATTACCCATTTGATTATTTAGATTTAACATTTTAGATTGATTCCTTGTTAAGACCATGAAGCAATAAATCTAAACAAATTCGAGAAAAGAAGAATGCAAAACTAGAATGATAAATTTACACTAAAGAAATTATCAGAAAACAGTCACAACCTAGGTTTCAACCAATGTGTCTTACCTTGCGGTTAATTAATTATTTTTTGATCTTAATCTGTAGTAAATTTTAAGTGTCCGGTTTATGAGTTTTGCATGTGATCTAATCTTGAATTATTCACAAAAAAAGGTAAAAACTATGGCTAGGAAAGGACAACGAGATTCTTACTGGTGATGAAATCCAGCAAGTTTGCTCGGGGTGACCTATGGTGTCTAAGGCAGAAGTTTAATGGATGGAGATGAATTCCACCGTCACTAAACTTCAAGCAATACCTGGTGATGAAATCCAGATATCATTGTTTTAAATGCAATATGAAAATGCAATGAATTTTTTTTTTTTAAATGTTTTAGTTATCTAATGTATACATACAAAGCTATAAATCAAAAGTTCTAATGATCTAAGCAAGAGGCTACTGAAAACATGCCATTTCCTCTGAAGAAGTGGAGTACACCGTTTAAAACCCCCCGCCTACCAATGATATCGAGATATCAAAGGAGCAACCGGAAGGTTCGTCCACTTCTCCCGCCTGGAATCACCCAATGGCGGGAGTACTATTGACATCCAATCAATAGTCCTACTTAGATAATTAAAACAAATAATTCGTAGCTATTCTAATATGCAACTAGGTATGCAAATATTTTTTTTTTTTAATGCAAGCAACAATCAATAATGCAATGCAAAGAAAAATGTAATTAAAAATAACCTGTTCTTTTCCAGATTACTTAGTTTTTGTTCATTTTAAAGTAATGATCTGAAAAAGAAACAAAATATGGCGAGAAAAACCAAAAACGTAAAAAGTACAGCACTTACTTGGAAGCCTACGCTTTTCTGTAAATGACTTCAAACGCCCACGGGAGTCTGCACAGGCTGAAACGCACCTCTGCGTTTCGTATTGGACTTCCAGACGCCCCTCTACGTCTGCTGCATTTTCTGCAAACTCAGAAACCCTAGTTCGCTGGAACAACGAATTTCGTGATTTCTGGAACCTGCAAAATAAAACAGAAAACAGGAACAGATTAGTAAAGCAAGTATTAAAAATATGAAACCCTAGGGGGTCCCACCGTGATCGCCATTTGTAGATTAAAAATACAACGCCAAACAAAAGATAAAACCACAATAATGGAATACAGGAAAGTTGCACAAAACAAACGATTTTTATTAATCAATGGAGTTTAAAAACTCCTTTTGAGTACAACAGGGCCTGTAACCCTTTATTTGTGATACAAGATTACAATTCATGCTAGGGTTCTCCGAAACCCTAGCTGGCACAAATGGTGGCGTTTCCGAAGAATGTATCTTCAATCCCAACAGAGTGAGTGGGCTTTGTTGTATCCCTTGCTTGGACCACTCCAGCTTAATCAATTGCCATCAATAAACCGGATCTGCTGTCAAAAACCTGCACACATTAACACTATCAAGGAGTTAGAAATTAATAAGAGGGCTCCACTGTGTGAGCCCTCAGAAACAATCTAAAACCCTAGAAAAATAAAATTCAGGAATTCAACAACAGATCAATAAAAGAAAAGAAGTTACTTGCTTTAAACTAATTTATACCTGTTCTCTATTAACGCAGCTAGACCAGGCGACACCTGGAAGTAATGTGGCTATCAAATCGACTGCGGAAGGTGCCCTGGTGCACTCGCTGAACGCCCGCATGCTTCTGGATTAAGGTTTCAGACGTCGGTCTGAGTCTGTGGCTATGGGTAAACGCCCGCGGGCACTTGGTAAACGCCCGTGGGCACTTGGTAAATGCCCGTGGGCACTTGGTAAAGGGGTAAATGCCCACGGGCACTTGCGACAAGAATGGGGGATTCTACAGAATGCTGCAGAAGAGATGGCGACGAAAGCAGCGACGGAAGCGGCGATGGATGCGGCGATGGATGCGACGAAAAGGTAGCAGAAGAGAGATAGAGGGGATCAGAAAAGGAGATAGAAGAAGTTAAGAAGATAGAAAAGATCCAGGATAGAAGTAGCAAAAGACATAGGGTTTGAGCCATCAAGGTGACTCAATTTATAATCTACTCTTAGGGCACACTTTAGGGTTTTAACGACACTTTGAACGTGTGGCTAAGATTAAAGTGGATCTAAGGGTAGAGAATAAATCTAGGTTGTGAAATGGATTAAGATGGATGGACGAATGAGATTAAATGAAGGATGGATGGCTCAGATTAAATCACTTAAACTATTATTTAAATATATATATTAAAATATTAAAATATATAAATATATATATATATATATAAATATTAATTTAAATAAATTTGGGGATGAAAAATGGCGGGAAAGGTGAAATTGGGCCAAATAATGGCGGGAAAGTGTGGATTTGGGCCAAATAATGGCGGGAAGGTGGATGACCGACACGTGGCTGACAGGAAGGTATAGATGACTTGCAAGTGGCTGGATTTTGGTGTCTACAATAATAACACTATAATATGCAAGAAAGTAATAAGATAAATACCTACAATAACTTAGAAATATGCCATTAATAGAAGCTCACAAAAATAGTACAATATAGTCCTTAAATTGTTTTAAAAGAGGCTACATTGTACTTCTCTAAGTAATCTAAACTATGCACTCTTTATATTCTCCATAACCTAATTTCACTCACTATAAGGCCTATATATAGGAAGATAAGTTCCTTGGCCCTCACTCTACATTTGAATCTATCCTATGACTCATGTACATGTGGACTACATGCACATTTACATAATTGCACATTCTAACACTTGTGCATTTATTACATTGCTTGAAGTAACTTAAATTTACTCTAAAGTAAACTCCAACTCTAGTAATGTACCAAAGGTGGTACATTGACATGTATAGAAGAACACAAGCTTATACTGAGAGGGGGGTGAACAATATATGACCAAATTTTACTTTTCTTTCTAAAACAATATTATCCAATATATCAATGGCAATATCAACTATAGTAATTAAAGCAATGCAAAAATCATCACACACAATAGAGATACCAATTTAACATGGTTCGCCCAATGTGGGCTACTCCATGGAGAAAATATTTCACTAAAAATTTCTCAACAAATATCTTGGGAATCCTTCCCTATTACAATATTTATGGACTTTTGTCCAAAGGAGATACAAATACCCTAATGCTCTGCTTTGTGGATCTTTCTCCACAGGAGAAATATTTCCTCTTTTTTGGTTTATGAAAATTTGACCCAAGAGAACTCTTTCTCCTCAACTGGTTCATGGATCTCTCTCCATAGAAAAAATCTATATTTCCAACTACTTCATGGATCACACTCTATAGGAGAACTCTTTCTCCTTACTATGGTTCATGGAACTCTATCCACATGAGAACTCTTTCTCCTCTGCTCTAGTTAATGACATTCTAGAATATTATTGTCCCCACTACATTGGATTATGGATCTCTTTCCATATAAGACCTCTATCCTCACTACCCTAGCTAATGGATCTCTATCCATTAGAGACTATTGTACTCTGCTCTGTCACATCCAAAGATTACTCTCAAATATATCTCAAATTAGCACCAAAAATTGTCCTCAATCTAGTATAAATCTGCTCCAAATCTGTCTCAGGTCTGACACAAATATACTCTCAAATATAAACCAAAATTTGTCTTCAAATATATCCTCGAGCCTTAACAAAAAACTTGATCCAATAAAAAATAAAATTTGCTTAGATTTTCCCCAAACCTTAACAAAAATATTGAACAAATAAATCGATTAAATCTTCTCTTAAGTCTTCATAAAGACTTGCCTCAAATCTATCCATAAGTCCTCTCAAGAACTTGCTCAATATGATCAAAAAGTCTTCACCAATGATTACCTCAAATATTCTCAACAAGTCCTCCCTAGAACATGTCCAATCTGCTCAACAAGTCTTCACCAAGACTTACATACAATATGCTCAACAAGTCCTCCCTAGAGCTTGTCCAATCTACTCAACAAGTCTTCACCAAGACTTACCTCAAATCTGGTCAACAAGTCTTCACCAAGACTTACCTCAAATCTGGTCAACAAGTCTTCACCAAGACTTACCTCAAATCTGGTCAACAAGTCTTCACCAAGACTTACCTCAAATCTACCAAACAAGTCCTCCCTAGAACTTGTTCAATCTTCTCAATAAGTCTTCTCAAAGACTTACCTCAAATCTACTTGTAAGCTTCCACAAAAGCTCACACAAATATATCCTTAATATTTCATAAAGCTTACTCACTTATATCCTTAAGTCCCCTCTAGGACTTACTTAAATATCCTTACAAGATTTCATAAAATCTTGCTTAACTCTGTCCTTAAGTCCCCTCTAGGACTTACTCAAATATGTCCACAAGCTTTCACAAAATCTTATTCAAATCAATTTCAAAACTTGCATACAAAACTCAACTTAATTTCTTACAAAAAACCTCTTCAATCACACAAAATTTTTTCACTCAGAATATTTTTCAACCATAGAAACATATAGAGAATGGTAAGAGATTCAATATGCTTCACACTCACAAATCACTCTATCACTTTCAAACTTTATTTCAAATCAATTCAGGAATAAAGAATAATTTATTTTACAAATCTTGAACTATCACTCCAATGCTTTTAATCACTAATGCTCACCCAACTTCACTCAAACATCAACTCAATGAAACACACCTTGCTTAAAAACCCTGACCAAGTATTTCACTATATTTCCAACAACTTTCACTATGAATCTAAAACCTTGACTCAAGATGATTCCAAATTCACATAATAATGATACTCATGTTCTTTCACAAATCTAGCTCAATATAGTTCTCAATATCACATAACAATGATACTTATAATCTTTAACAAACCCTAGTTCAATATAATTATCAATCTCACATAACAATGATACTCATGATCTTTCAACATCCACAAATCATGCACATGACAACTAATCAAACATTTTCAACAATGCTTATGAAACAATCCTTTGCACTCCAACTTTGCATTTCACAAAATTCAATCCAACATATTCCAATCATAATTAAGATGTGCCCATACTTTTTGTTTTTATGGATATATATCTTCAAAACCTATCTTAATCACAATTAAATCCTCTTTGTCAATTTCAAGGTTAGTGTTAGACTTACAATGGCACTGAGAGGGGGGGGTGAATCAGTGTAGCTTTTTATAACTTAAATGTGCAACTCTTAAATCTGAAATAATGAAAACTTAAAACCAGAAATAGCAAGTATCACAAGAGAACATCACACAACACAAGATTTAACGAGGTTCACCAGTTTTGGCTACTCCTCAAAAATAGACTGCTTGGACTCCCATCCAAATCCAGCCTTTGCAAAGCACCAACTTTACAATCAATTTACCAGCACCCACCTAGAAGGAGCACCAAACCCTGATTTATCTGCACCAACAGAAAGGAGCACCAACCCCTAATTTACCACATGAACTTCTCACCGTGGAAGGAGCACCAACCCCTAATTTATCTGCACCAATAGAAAGGAGCACCAACCCCTGATTCCAAGCACCAACTCGGAATTCTATTTTGAATCTTTTTGACATAAAAATGCCTTCGCTTTTACAAGACCCTCACTGGTCTATTGCTCACATCAACATCATAGAAGCATAAAGAGAATTGTTAGAGACTCAATATGTTCTATACTCAAATCACAATCTGAACTTGTTGTCCATGAAACATACACACTCTTACGGCTCTACTTACCGCACTCTTACAACCCTGTCTCACGGCTCACTCTTACGTCTCACTCTTATTGCTCTGCTTATTGCGCTCTTACAGCCCTCTCTGCTCACTAACTACTCTGTTTACCAATCTTACGACACTCTTATAGCCCTCTTTTCGTAGCACTTTCCCTCTATACGATGGCACTTTTTTCACTATGAGTGGCACCTTAAATCTCCACGCAGACCTCCTTTTATAACAAGCTTTTCTCTCTATTTTTAACTTTCGTATTTACTCATGCAGACTATCAATAGCCACTTCTATGAGTAACTCCTTTTTGGCATAGTATTTCTGCATGCAACCTATTAATAGTTATGTCTCTTGTTTTGGACTGACAATGTAACGGCTGCTCGATGGTTTCACTGCATCACGTGCCCTATAACTGCCGTTCTTCCTTTAATGCTTTGTTCTTATTTTAGCTTGCATGATTTCTATCTATAATTGCACCTGTAACTGTCGCACTAACTCTAGTTAACTCTTCTTATTTTGGCTGCATGATTTTCCTCTACAACTGCCCTTGTAACTATCGTTCTACTTCAGTTAACTATCCGTAATCGTGCTGTTGCGACCTATCGCGAAATCGCGACACTTCTATCTCTTTGTACTCTTCTCACATTTTACCATGAAAACATGACATGTCGCGATATCGTGACATTTTTGCCCCTTTGACCTTTTCTTGGCTGTTGACCACAAAAACATGACATGTCACGATATCGCGACACTTTTTCCTTCTTGTCCTCTTCTCATCTTGCACCCACGAAAACATGACATGTCACGATATCGTGACACTTTTTCCTCTTTGTCCTTTTCTCGGCTTGCACCTGCGAAAAAATGACATGTCGCGAAATCGTGACACTTTTGCCTCTTTGTCCTCTTCTCGTCTTGCACCCGCGAAAACATGACATGTCACGAAATCGTGACACTTTTCGCCTCTTTGTCCTTTTCTCGGCTTGCACCTACGAAAACATAACATGTCACGAAATTGTGACACTTTCTTGCCTTGCGCTCTTCTCTGTCTTTCGCCCATGAAAACGCAACATGTCATGAAATCATGACACATTCACTGTCTTGTGCTCTTCTCTGTCTTTCGCCCGCAAAAAATAGACATGTCACGAAATCGTGACACTTTCGCTTTCATACTCTCCTTCTTTCCTTTTGTCGCGATATCGTGACACTTTTTCTCCTTGGCGCTTTTCTTCTCATCGGGTCATGAAAACTCGACATGTCGCGATATTGTGACACTTTTTCTCCTGAGCTCTTTCTCTCGAACTTGTCGTGAAATCGTGACACTTTTCCATCCGTACAATCCTTCTTGCAAATTGTCACGAAATCGTGACACTTTTCTTTGCGAGCTCTTTCTCTCGAACCTGTCATGAAATCGTGACACTTTTTCGTCCGTACAATCCTTCTTGCAAATTGTCATGAAATCGCGACACTTTTCTTTGCGAGCTCCTTCTCCCCGAACTTGTCGCAAAATCGTGATAGTTTTCTTGCATGTGCCTTCTCATCGAACATGTCATGAAATTGTGATAGTTTTTCCTGCATGGCTTCTTCTTCGAACATGTCACGAAATCATGACAGTTTTCCCTGCATGCGCTTCTTCTTCGAACATGTCATGAAATCGTGATAGTTTTCCCTGCATGCGCTTCTTCTTCGAACATGTCATGAAATCATGACAGTTTTCCTACTTGCTTTCTTTGCTTCTCTTCTTCCAACATGTCGTGAAATTGTGACATTTTTCTTGTGCTTTCTCTCTCTTCCAACATGTCACGAAATCATGATAGTTTTCCTTGCGCTTTCTCTCTCTTCTAACATGTCGCGATATCATGACAATTTTCTTGTGCTTTCTCTCTCTTCCAACATGTCACGAAATCATGACAGTTTTCCTTGCGCTTTCTCTCTCTTCTAACATGTCGCGATATCGCGACAGTTTTCCTTTCTTCTCAACATGTCGCGATATCATGATAGTTTTCTTTGCACTTTCTCTCTCTTCAAACATGTCACGATATCGCGGTTTCTCGCTTGCTCAACATGTCGCGTATCGTGGTTTTCTTACTTGTCTTTTTCTTTGAGCTTTTGCATATGGGCCACTTCGGTCTTCTTGGAAATTCACTGTGCATGCTCTGTATGACCTCTGAACTCCTGTCCACTACATCAACCGATCTATCTGTCTGTGTTGACAACAATGACAATACTTTTGGCTGCACCTTGCTCATCAATCTCCCCCTTTGGAATTGTTGGCAACACACGTGCAATTACCTGTAATTATTCTCCCCCTTTGACAATAATACCAAAGAGCGGCTGCAGACTCCCCCTGAGTCCATGCACAACATTCTCAGGAAAAAATTATTACAGTTAGCAAAAATCATAAACAAGAGCAAGAAGATAAACAAATACATAAATGCTCCCCCTGAGAATGTGGTTTCGATAGCTCGTCAATTCTTCGAAAACGTGACCACTTCATTTCACACTGTCTTCTGAGCATCAACCCTCTGTTGCTCTCAATCTCAAACTTGTCCACTGTTACAACCAAGAATGCATCTACAACATGCTCTGCGTCGTGACATCCGAACTTAGTGATTGTCTTCGCCTTTTGCATTCTCTGCGCACTCCGCTCTCTCTGTGCACTCACTTCGCACACATTCACAACACTTCCTCAAACCACTACAAAAACTAAAAACACACTTTAACAACTATACGAAAATAACCCGACTGCTTGCCTTTCATCCTCAGATAACCAAACACATACATAGGAGCATTAAAATAAGACTTTAAGATTGCTCCCCCTGAGGATGTGCCACCTGGAGTGGCTTAGTGCAATAGCGGAGTGGTCTCCTTCAGTCCAAGGAGACGCGATTCCCTTTCTTCTGTCTTTCTCCAGACTTTCTTGACCACGGGTTTGAGTTTTTCAACTACATCCCTGTTTTGCACCTTTTCGTGAACTTGAGCATTTCTCTTGTGTGGTTGTCTCTTGTGCATCCTTGATGGATGATTATTTTTCTTTCTGTTGTGCACATGATTTATTCCCTGTCTGTATTGCATTCTTTGTGTCTGATGAACTCTACGGTCTTGCCTTAGATAAGATACAGAAGTGCTTGGACAAAACCTTGCTATGTGCCCATGACCGTTACATTTAAAACATCGCACATGGTGTTTACTCAGAACAACAGATGTATTTCTACCAGCATAACTCTTTGATCTATTATTCAATCCATAATAAATTGCCTCGTGACCATAATGGCCGCACCTAAAACAATAGCCATTAAAAGCATTATTATGAAATGAGTGAGAGTGAGAGAACCTCTTTTGTTGTGGTTGCTTTGTTGTAGATCTTCTTTGATGTTTTCTTCCTTTTGAAGATTCGGCTTCAGACTTTTCTTGCTTCAATCCTTCAACCGTGGACTTCTTCTTCTCTGCATATTTGGAGGATGAAGGTTGTTCAGCTTCATATCCAAGACCAAACTTAGTCATGGAGCTTCTTTGTTGCTTTATCATTGTATCTAGCAACTCTGTGCTCTTCTCAAATTTGAGATTTATATTGGCCTCTTCTAGTTGTTTCTTCAATGAAACAATCTCTTCTTCTTGTTTGCAGCAAACAATCTCTTTCTCATTGATCTGTGACCTGAGAAATTCTTCAATCCTTTTGAACTCTTCTACTTGCAGCTTTAGATCAACAATAGCTTTGTTAGATTCCTCTTCACGTTTGCTATATACATCGACTTCATCATCCAGGTGTGTCTTCAAGGCTTCTTCTATTTTCTTGGCCTTTTGAACTTGTAAGAAGAGATCTTCAATCTCATCCCCATATTCTTCCAACTTCTTGGATAGTCTTTTGTTCTTTTTCCTCTCTATACTCAACTCTTCAAGTGCAGCGATCAACTCACCTCTTAGATTTACTTCAGCCTCAGCCTCAAGGTTTTCATCACATTCCTGTTCTTCTTCTGTGTTTTCTTCTTCGAATGCCATGAAAAGAGCTTCACCTGTTTCCTCTTCGAAATCCTCACCGAAACTGTCTTCTGATGAACTGACATTCTTGGAGATGAAACTTTTCTTCTTGAAGTTGCCCTTTCTAAAATTTGTCTTTTTCTTCCAGTCACTTCTTTCTCGGTGCGATTCTTCATCACTTTCATTCTCCTTATTTCATGGACATTTAGCTGCAACATGCCCAACGCCTCCACAGGTGAAACATTTGAATGGTAGCTTTCCTCTGTATTTTCCTTGTCCCCTTTTTAGTTTTCGAACAAAATTTGCTTCCATTTCATCTGATGTCTCTTCATCTTCGGATTCTTGTTTTGCTTTCGTATTTTTGTGGGCTTTAAAAGCAACTTCTCTGTCTATGGGTTTAGACTTTCCTATTCTCATCTCATACGCAGTCAAAGAACCATGCATCTCATCCATACTAAAAGTATTTAGATCTTTAGCTTCTTCTATAGCTGATACTTTAGAATCAAATATTTTGGGAAGAGATCTTAATACCTTTTTTACGATTGTAGAGTCTTCGATTTTCTCGTCGAGTCCTCTAATCGCATTAATGACTTCATTGACTCTCAGCATGTATGCCTCTATGTTCTCATCGTCATTCATCTTTAATGCTTCGTACTGAGTTCGATGCGTTTGTAACTTGGCCTCCTTGATCTTATCGTCTCCTTCATGAATGCTCCTTAGTTTGTCCCACATGTCTTTAGCCATTTTACAACTCATGATCCTTATCAGTTCACTATCTACTAAACCGCACATGATAGCATTCTTTGCTTTAGAGTTATTCTCAAATAGTTTCTTATTAGCAGTAGCGGTTGGAGGAGTGGTGGGTATTGTGTATCCACTTTCTACTGAATTCCAGATGTCGTATCCCAAAGCATAGAGATATGTCTGCATCCTGATTTTCCAGAATGCGTAATTAGTTCCATCAAACAAAGGTGCTTTGTTTGATGAGAATCCTTCACCACCTGCCATTGTGTCACTTCCAAGATCACCTTCGCCGATTAAGCTTGTTCAGGAACTTGGCTCTGATACCAATTGTTAGACTTACAATGGCACTGAGAGGGGGGGGTGAATCAGTGTAGCTTTTTATAACTTAAATGTGCAACTCTTAAATCTGAAATAATGAAAACTTAAAACCAGAAACAACAAGTATCACAAGAGAACATCACACAACACAAGATTTAACGAGGTTCACCAGTTTTGGCTACTCCTCAAAAATAGACTGCTTGGACTCCCATCCAAATCCAGCCTTTGCAAAGCACCAACTTTACAATCAATTTACCAGCACCCACTAGAAGGAGCACCAACCCCTAATTTATCTACACCAACAGAAAGGAGCACCAACCCCTGATTTACCAGCACCGACTGGAAGGAGCACCAACCCCTAATTTATCTGCACCAACAGAAAGGAGCACCAACCCCTGATTCCAAGCACCAACTCGGAATTCTATTTTGAATCTTTTTGACATAAAAATGCCTTCGCTTTTACAAGACCCTCACTGGTCTATTGCTCACATCAACATCATAGAAGCATAAAGAGAATTGTTAGAGACTCAATATGTTCTATACTCAAATCACAATCTGAACTTGTTGTCCATGAAACATACACACTCTTACGGCTCTGCTTACCGCACTCTTACAGCCCTGTCTCATGGCTCACTCTTACGTCTCACTCTTACTGCTCTGCTTACTGCGCTCTTACAACCCTCTCTGCTCACTAACTGCTCTGTTTACCGCAATCTTATGACACTCTTATAGCCCTCTTTTCGTAGCACTTTCCCTCTATACGGTGGCACTTTTTTTCACTATGAGCGGCACCTTAAATCTCCACGCAGACCTCCTTTTATAACAGGATTTTCTCTCTATTTTTAACTTTCGTATTTACTCATGCAGACTATCAATAGCCACTTCTATGAGTAACTCCTTTTTGGCACAGTATTTTTGCATGCAACCTATTAATAGTTTTGTCTCTTGTTTCGGACTGACAGTGTAACGACTGCTCGATGGTTTCACTGCGTCACGTGCCCTGTAACTGTCGTTCTTCCTTTAATGCTTTGTTCTTATTTTAGCTTGCATGATTTCTATCTGAATCGCACCTGTAACTATCGCACTAACTCCAGTTAACTCTTCTTATTTTGGCTACATGATTTTCCTCTACAACTGCCCCTTTAACTGTCGTTCTACTTTAGTTAACTGTCCGTAATCGTGTTGTTGCGACCTGTCGCGAAATCGTGACACTTCTGTCTCTTTGTACTCTTCTCGCCTTTTACCCATGAAAACATGACATGTCGCGATATCGCGACATTTCTGCCCCTTTGACCTTTTCTTGGCTGTTGACCGCAAAAACATGACATGTCGCGATATCGTGACACTTTCTACCTTCTTGTCCTCTTCTCGGCTTGCACTCGCGAAAACATGACATGTCACGATATCGTGACACTTTTCGCCTCTTTGTCCTCTTCTCGGCTTGCACCCGCGAAAACATGACATGTCGCGAAATCGTGACACTTTCCACCTGTTTGTCCTCTTCTCGGCTTGCACTTGTGAAAACATGACATGTCGCGAAATCGTGACACTTTTTGCCTCTTTGTCCTTTTCTTGGCTTGCACCTACGAAAACATGACATGTCGTGAAATCGTGACACTTTTGCTGCCTTGTGCTCTTCTCTGTCTTTCGCCCGTGAAAACACATGTCGCGAAATCGTGACACATTCGCTGCCTTGTGCTCTTCTCTGCCTTTCGCCTTGCGAAAACAGAACATGTCGCGAAATCGTGACACTTTCGCTTCCGTACTCTCCTTCTTTCCTTTTGTCACGATATCGCGACACTTTTTCTCCTTGGCGCTTTTCTTCTCATCGGGTCATGAAAACTCGACATGTCGTGATATCGCGACACTTTTTCTCTGCGAGCTCTTTCTCTCGAACCTGTCACGAAATCGCGACACTTTTCCATCCGTACAATCCTTCTTGCAAATTGTCACGAAATCGTGACACTTTTCTTTGCGAGCTCTTTCTCTCGAACCTGTCATGAAATCGTGACACTTTTTCGTTCATACAATCCTTCTTGCAAATTGTCACGAAATCACGACACTTTTCTTTGCGAGCTCCTTCTCCCCGAACATGTCGCGAAATCGTGACAGTTTTCTTGCATGTGCCTTCTCATCGAACATGTCATGAAATCGTGACAGTTTTTCTTGCATGCGCTTCTTCTTCGAACATGTCACGAAATCGTGACAGTTTTCCCTACATGCGCTTCTTCTTCGAACATGTCATGAAATCGCGATAGTTTTCCCTACATGCGCTTCTTCTTCGAACATGTCGCGAAATCATGACAGTTTTCCTACTTGCCTTCTTTGCTTCCAACATGTCATGAAATCATGACAGTTTTTCTTGTGCTTTCTCTCTCTTCCAACATGTCATGAAATCGTGATAGTTTTTCTTGTGCTTTCTCTCTCTTCCAACATGTCATGAAATCATGATAGTTTTCCTTGTTCTTTCTCTCTTCCAACATGTCACGAAATCGTGACAGTTTTCCTTGTGCTTTCTCTCTCTTCTAACATGTCGCAATATCATGACAGTTTTCCTTGCGCTTTCTCTCTCTTCCAACATGTCACAAAATCATGATAGTTTTCCTTGCGCTTTCTCTCTCTTCTAACATGTCGCGATATCGCGACAGTTTTCCTTTCTTCTCAACATGTCACGATATCATGACAGTTTTCCTTGCACTTTCTCTCTTCAACTCGCGATATCTCGGTTCTCATGCTTGCTCAACATGTCGTGATATTGCGACAATTTTCCTTACTTGTCTTTTTCTTTGAGCTTTTGCATATGGGCCACTTCGGTCTTCTTGGAAATTCACTGTGCATGCTCTGTATGACCTCTGAACTCCTGTCCACTGTATCAACCGATCTATCTGTCTGTGTTGACAACAATGACAATACTTTTGGCTGCACCTTGCTCATAAGTTAGATAGCAACAATCTATCTCAAATCTCCACTCAAATATTTTCCTTAATAATTATTTCACCATACAAAAATATCAAGTCTCAAGTACACCTTATAATCTCCAAATATTACAAAAATAATATTCATTTTAATAAACAATCAAACTCCTTTGATAACACTTTATAAACCCAATATTAACACTTAACAAAATAAAAATTAATTATTTTGTTTAACACTTTTAACTCCAATCTTTACACAATAAAATTTAACACAATTAATTCCATTTCTAACCTTGATATCACCAAACTTTATTTACAATTCTAATTACAAATTAAAATATTAAACAATATTATGACTCCCTATATTTCACCTTAGTGAAAATAAACACGTGGTCTCAAACGCTTTCAAAAATATCACACTTTCAAAACTATCACATGGCCCCTAACACTATTAAAAAAATCTTGGCAAAAATTAAATCAAGCGCTTACCTTATGCGATGGCCCACATATTCAAAAATTTATTGCATCCTTAATGATTGCACTCGAACTCAAACTCGTAACCTATCGTCACCGCAGTACCTTAGCCCAAGGCTAGGCTATTTTTTGGCTACATGCCCAATATAAAACACAAGGCACACGATCCACCTTTCATTCCTTGATTTTTAGTGATTTCAAATTTAATCAAAAATATTTGCTGCATTCAAAATGAAGGGGGCATTAATTGAACCCTTAAACTACTTTGCATGAACATCTTAGCTTACCTCTGCCCACTGGTTGCACTACACAGTGCTTTGGGATTTGTTTTGCGCTCCACTTGGGTTTACCATGAGGTTTACCTCTTAAACTTTAACACATGCGATTTTCTTTCACTTATCTTAATGCAGTGCATGATTTTATTTTCACTTTTGGGCATACGAATTGCATGGATAATTTAAAATAAAATCATTACCTCCTTTTATACCTTGTCTTTGAATTCAAACATGTCAGATCTTAGTAAATTTGATTTTAATTTGAATTTAAAATTTAAACCTTTTAGTGCCTTAATATTTAGTTAAATTAAAATTTTAACCTATGGTTAAAATTATTTAATTTAAATAAATTAAATAATAATTTTTAACATCTGCTTAATGGGTCTTTTAAAGGATTTATATCTTAATGACTCCTTTGACATCATTTTTCTTCACCTCAACTTTTTACCCAAAATATTATAATATTAAATATTATAATATTATTATTTCCTTTTAAACCTACTTCTCCTTCCTTGGGTCTTCAATCTTTTAGGCATCTTTAGGCATATAATATTTAAAAATAAATATTATATCCTATTTTTTAACCACTTCCTTTACTTTTGGAAAAACCATTTTATGAAATTAATGATGATGAAACTTGGACATAAACCTCTTGACATCAATGACAACAAAAGTTGCTCAAATTTCCAAAAATATCTCCCTTTGCCATTGATGTAAATCCTTTTTATTTTAAAAATTTCCTTTATCTTTTTCAGTTCTACTCCCCTGAGAAACTGCTCCCCCTAACTGAATTCTCTTCCTCTAATTCAAATATCTTCTCCTTTGACATCAATGGCAAAGGGCCACCTTTGGGGCTTGGGGCTAAAGATAAGACTCTTAGCTCATACCCATCCACACCTCCTCTCTTTGAGGTGGTTAGTTTTGGGGTAGGAGTATCTCTAATCCAAGAATACATTGCTCTTCACCTTTGTCCACCTTCTTCCTCAACTTATCCTTTTGATTCCTTTGAATATTCTTGTGTTTTCTTGTCTCTGGAAATTTTGATCTACACCACTTAGCCATATGCCCAACATTATTATATTTATAACACTTAATGTTGTGATTCCTTGAAGGTGCAAATATATTGAAGTTCCTCCTGGTTAAGCCATATCCATTCCTATCATGAACTCTGCAATTTACTGCCTTATGACCAAACTGATTACAAGAGTAGAAATACCCTTGAAAGAGATAACAATTTCTAAAATTTCTACTGGTGAAACCATGACCCTGTATTTCATGTGTCATATACTGCATAGCCTTGTGTCCAAACCTATGACATGAGAAGCAATGTCCATTGAAGAAAATTTGCCTTGACATCATTGGTCTCTTAGTCTCTTCTTTTCTATGTTGTTTCTTGTTTCATCTGTTCCTTTTGTGCACTGTTCTTTTCCTTGTTGAACTTTCTATTTTCCAACTCATCCTCAGAAGTCTCGCTCTCTCTTATACTTTCTTCTTTTGAAGCTTCTTCTTCTTTGGAGCTTGAGATTGACACCTCTTCTTATTCTCCATGTTCCTCTTCAACACCAAGTCCTGTTTTGTTTGATGAAGATATTTGTATGTTGATAATATTATCCAAGGTCTTTGACCTTCTCCCAAATATGTGTAGCTTATATTTAGACTCTTTTAATTCCTTCCTTAGTGAATCTACCTCATGCTCTAATATTTCAAATTCTAATATTTTTTCCTCTAAATTCTCTTTATATCTCCTTGTCTTAGCTAGTGAGTTGGTTAGATCTTCTATAAGCTTTCCTTTCTCTTCATCACATTCTTAAAATTGAAGCTTGAGTTTTGATTTTTGCTTTATTAACTTTCTTAATTACTTAAGATAAAAAATAAGCTCACCTTCAAGATCAACTTATCCTTCTTCATTTTCTGATTCTTTGAATTTTAGATCATCTTAATTTCTTTCTGATTTATCTTCAATATGAGCACTTCCTTCTTCTTCTATTGCCATAAGAAGACTTTCTTATTCTAGACCTTCAAGAGTATCTTCATATTCATATTCACTAAAACTGAACCCATACCTTTTACAACTATCTTCAATATGACCAAATTTACCACATCTAAAACACTTGATAATTATTGGTTCCCTTTTTACCTTTTTTTTAACATCTTATTTTTCTACTATCAGAAATAGAATTTCTTCTTCTTCATTATCTGAAAACCTCCCATCACTATCACTTGAACTCTTGCCTAAATTTTTTGCTAAAAAATCTTCTTTTGCCTTTGGAAAAACTTATTTTCTTGCTTGTCTTGTCCATCCCTACTTTTATTTTGATACCTATATTTTCCTGTTTCTCTGTTCTTATGATCTGATTTCTCACCACCACTACTATTTCTAGTTTTTGGACAATTAGATGCATAGTGACCATATTTAACATATTTGAAACACTTAATTATTTTTACACCTTTATACTTTCTTGTGTCCTTGTTCCTTCTATCATAGTTTGCTTCTTCATCACTGGATAACTCATTACTTGAATCTGACTTCTTATCCTTTATTTTCTTTGTAAATTTGAAAGTTGTTTCCTTCTGGGGGATAGGATCCTTTCCTATTCTCATATCAAAATCTATGAGAGTTCCATGTAACACAACCCTTGTCAACGTTTCAATATATTTTGTTTCTTCTATGGTTGAAACCTTTTCACTATACCTCTTAGGGAGTGACCTTAAAATATTTTGACAAACATCTATTTATTCAAATTTAAACCCAAGTAATTGCATGGAGTTAACAACCTCATCCACACAAATTAAGTATGTAGAAATGTCCTCCTCATCCTTCATATTTAGATCTTCAAATGTTTTCTTGTGATTTTGTAATTTTACCATTTTGAATTTTTTTTCTCCCTCATGTTTTCTACAACTTTTCCCAAATCTATTTTGCTGATGTGCAATGCATAGATTTTACAAACTTTGATTCACGTAAACCATTTAATATTCCATTCATTACATTTGAATTATTTAGTTGTAGGAGCTTACCATATTTATATGTGGGTGGAGTAGTTGGATGTGTGTACACATCCTCAACTTCTTGCCATATATCTTTTCTTGTGCCATTAGGTAAATATTCATTCTTACACTCTAGAATGCATAATTGTTCCCATCAAAAAATTATGCCTTATTTCCTAAAGATCCACTATGAGAATCGATCGATATTCCTATAAGATTTTTCTTCAAGTTGTTAAACTATTTTGAAGGAACCCACTCTAATACCAATTGAAGAACACAAGATTATACTAAGAGGGAGGGTCAACAGTATAAGATCAACTTTTACTTTTATTTATAAAATAATATTATCCAATATATCAATGGAAATATCAACTACAGTAATTAAAGAAATGTACAAATCATCACACACACAATAGAGACACCAATTTAACATGGTTCACCCAATGTGGGCTACTCCACGGAGAACATATTTCACTAAAATTTTCTCAACAAATCTCTTGGGAATCCTTCCCTATAACAATATTTATGGACCTCTGTCCAAAGGAGATACTAATCCCCTAATGCTCTAATTTGTGGATCTTTCTCCACAGGAGAACTATTTCCCCTTTTCTAGTTCGTGGGACTTTGACCTAAGAGAACTCTTTCTCCTCAATTGGTTTGTGGATCTCTCTCCATATAAGAATTCTATCTTCCCAACTACTTCATGGATCACACTCCATAGGAGAATTCTTTCTCCTTGCTCTGGTTTGTGGAACTCTATCCACAAGAGAATTATTTATCCTCTACTCTAGCTGATGACCTAGAAGACTACTATTCCCACTACACTGGCTTGTGGATATTTTTCCACAAAAGACCTCTATCCTCACTCAAAAGATATCTATCCTCACTACCTTGGCTAATGGATATCTATCCACTAGATATTATTATCCTCTACTCTATCACATCCAAAGCTTACTCTCAATTGTATCAAATCTACACCAAACACTATCCTTGATCTAGTAAAAATTTGCTCCAAATCTATATTAGGTCCAACACAAAAATGCTATCAAATATACACCTACATTTGTCCTCAAATCTATCCTTAAGACTTAACACAAATCTTGATCCAATCATAAATCAAATCTACTTATATTTGCCCCAAGCCTTAACACAAAGGTTGAACAAATCAATCAATCAATTTGTCTCTCAAGTCTTCTCAAAAAATTACCTCAAATCTGTCCACAAGTCCTCTCAAGAACTTGCTCAATATGCTCAAAAAGTCTTCACCAAGACTTGTCTCAAATTTTCTCAATAATTCCTCCCTAGAACTTGTCCAATCTGCTCAACAAGTCTTCACCAAGACTTACCTCAAATCTTCTCAACAAGTCCTCCCTAGAACTTGTCCAATATTCTCAACAAGTCTTCACCAAGACTTACCTTAAATCTAATCAACAAGTCCTCACCAAGACTTACCTCAAATCTACTCAACAAGTCTTCACCAATACTTACCTCAAATATGGTCAACAAGTCCTCCCTAGAACTTGTTCAATCTGATCAATAAGGATTCTAAAATAACTGCCTCAAATCTACTTGTAAGCTTCCACAAAAGCTTACACAATTCTATCCTTAAGCTTTCACAAAAGCTTACTCAATTATGTCCTTAAGTACCCTCTAGGACTTACTTATATCTGCTTACAAGATTTCAAAATATCTTGCTTAAATCTGTCCTTAAGTCCCCTCTAGGACTTACTCAAATCTGTCCACGAGCTTTCACAAAATCTTATTCAAATAAATTGCAAAACTTGCATACAAAACTCAACTTAATTTCTTACAGAAAACCTCTTCAATAATACAAACAAGTTTTAATAAAAATCTTGTTCAACCATAGAAACATATATAGAATGGTAAGAGACTCAATATTCTTCACACTCACAAATCACTCTATCACTTTCAAACTTTCTTTCAAATCAATTCAGGAATAAAGAACAATTTATTTCACAAATATTGAACTATCACTCCAATGCTTTTAATCAATAATGCTCATCCAAATTCACTCAAACATCAACTCAATGAAACACACCTTGCTTACAAACCCTAACCAAGTGTTTCATTATTCTTCCAACAACTCACACTATGAATCTCAAACCTTGAATCAAGATGATTCCAAATTCACATAACAATGATACTCATGTTCTTTCACAAACCCTAGGTCAAGATAGTTATCAATATCACACAAAAGTGATACTCATGATCTTTCAAAAATGCTAGTTCAAGATAATACTCAATCTCACATAACACTGATACTCACGATCTTTCAACATCCACAAATCATGCACATGAAAACCTACTCAAACATTTCCAACAATGCTTATCAAACAATTCTTTTTACTCCAAATTTGCATTTCACAACATTCAATCCAAAAATATTCCACTCATAAGTAAGATGTGCCCATACCTTTTATTTTTATGGAGATATATCTTCAAAACCTATCTTAATCACAATCAAATCCTCTTTTCCAATTTCAAGGTTAGATAGCAAAAATCTATCTCAAAATATCCACTCAAATATTTCCCTCAATAATTATTTCACCATACAAAAATATCAAGTCTCAAGTACACCTTATAATCTCCAAACTTCACAAAAATAATATTCAATTTATAAACAATCAAACTCCTTTGATAACACTTTATAAAACCAATCTTCACACTTAGCAAAATAAAAATTAATTTTTTTGTTTAACACTTTTAACTCCAATATTTACACAATAACATTCAACATGATTAATTCCCCTTCTAACCCTTATATATCCAAAATTTATTTATATTCTAATTAAAAATTAAAGTATTAAACAACCTTGACTCCCTATATTTCACCTTAGTGAAAATAAACACGTGGTCTCAAGTGCTTTCAAAACTATCACGTGGTCCCTAGCGCTATTCAAAAACCTTAACAAAAATAAAATCGAGCGCTGACCTTATGCGATGGCCCATGTCTTCAAAAAATTATTGCGCCCTTAATGACTACGCTTAAACTTGAACCCATAACCTACCGCTAACACAATGCCTTAGCCCAAGGCTAGGATGCCATTGGGCTAAATGCGCAATACAAAACACATGGTGCACGATCAACCTTTTCTTCCTTCCTTTTTTATGATTTTGAATTAAATCAAAAACCTTTGCTACATTAAATGAAGGGGACATGAATCGAACCCCTAATATACCTTGCACGAACATCTTAGCTTACCTCTGCACACCAGTTATGCTACACAAAACTTTGGGATTGGTTTTGCACTCCACTTGGGTTTATCATGAGGTCTGCCTCTTAAAATTTAACACATGTGAATTCCTATCACTTCTCTTAATGCAGCGCATGATTTGATTTTCACTTTTGGGCATACAAATTGCATGGGTAATTTAAAATAAAATTATTTCCTCATTTTATACCTTGTCTTTGCATTCAAACACGTCGGCTCTTAGTAAATTTATTTTTTAATTCAAATTTAAAACTTAAACCTTTTAGCACCTTAATATTTATTAAAATTAAAATTTTAACCTATGGGTAAAATATTTTAATTTAAATAAATTAAATAATAATATTTCACATCTTAATGGGTCTTTTCAAGGATTTATTTCTTAATGATTCCTTGGACCTCGTTTTTCTTCACCTCAACCTTTTGCCTAAAATATTATAATATTAAATATTATAATATTATTATTTCCTTTTAAACCTGCTTCTCCTTCCTTGGGTCTTCAATCCTTTAGATCTCTTTAGGCATATAATATATAAAAATAAATATTATATCCTATTTCTTTTAAATGCTTCCTTGCATTTTGGAAAAAACACTTGCTTACGTTAATGACAACACAACTTGGACATCAACCTCTTGACATCAATGAAAACAAAACTTCCAACATTTACCAAATAATGTAATATACTCTAACAAGTTAATCATTAAGAACTACAATCTATTCTAATCATAGAATATTCTCATTAAAAAACATTGTCTCCTTTCTAATTTTTCTCTACTAATTTAATTCTACTAATTCTAGAAGTTTATCTTTGTATTATTGCCATCCCATGAAAAAAACTATGTTTTAATCTCCTTATTTTAACCAAGTCTATCTTGATTTTAATCTCCAAATTTCTCTTCCTTCATAAAAATATTATGATAATCACTAAGCAACTCCTTTTTTCCTAGCTTGCATTATTGTGCTCACCTTTTTGAAAGTTTTAATTCTTCTTTCTTTTGAAAAATATTTTCAAAGGTGTTCTTGTTTTATTCCTTAGATCTAGATTTCACTGATGTAATTTGTTTTGTAAGTGTATAAAGCCTACCATTTCTTGAATAATTCTATGTTATCATATCAAAAAATTGATGATGGCCTTCCCACATCTACTAATATTTAAAATATGATAATTTTTTAAATCACTTACCACCATTTTAACTCTTACTGGCTAGTGATTTGAACCAATCCTTGTCAGTATATTAATTTTAGTACAAATCCCTTCATCTAGTCAATGATGCATCTATCTATTTTTTTTACTATCAGGTTTTGGCCTATTCTATTGTTGGTCCATGTATAGTTATCATATTCAAAATCAAACTTCCATAGATGATTGTTTGAATAAAATTTGAGAAATATCTCAATCTTTGGGATGTTTTCTTGATTTTTCTAAAATTTCATCCAACATGGTTATGGCATTAAAATATCCTATGATAATGAATAAGTTTTCTTGGTCTTTACTTCTTATGAAGGCTTTAATATCACTCCGTACTTCTAATATTTTTGATTGAGTTTTAGGTCCATAAACATTGATAATGATGAAATGAATATCTACAAAGTAGCATGTGATTAATGATGTTAACCAATGACTATTTTTATGAATGATTTCATAGCAGGTTCTAACTAGGTTCTAATATTTTATATTTCCCCTTGGTACTTCTTTTGAATCCACAATATCCCATTCATCTCACCCATATTGCTTTCATAGTTTTAGAAAATTATTCCTTTATCATTTTAGTTTCTTGGATACAAAGAATGTCAAGCTTGTTACTTAAACATGTCCATCATACACCTCTGCTTTGAGGTGGAATTAGCATCCTTTATATTCCATGAGATAGTAATCATGTCTAAGTAGGGGTTGCTGGTACCACCTACAAATTACCAATATCATTTGATTGTTTGGTAAAAAGAAGTTCAACCAACTTAGATTGTGTTTCTTTCTCTATGTTTTCTCTTCCTTCCTCAGCTCTTGCTTGATAATTTGAAGGTTTTCAATTTTTGACTTACATTTTTTGGGATTAGGTCTTATTTTTCTATTCCTCAAGTTCTTTTACAACTTTCATTTGCATTAAATATATCCTCTCTTGAATCTACTAAGTAATATTTTGATTTATACTATTTAGTTTTTGGTATTAACTTGTTAATGAAAGAGGTATTAACATCTAACATTTTATTTTATTTATCACTTTGATTCTCCTAAATGGTGCATGGTACTTGAAGAGAGACTTCAAAATTTTATGAGGTACATTCCTTAGCTTCAAAGGGAATGCTTATATCTAATGTTTTTGGTTAGATAATAAAGGGTTGTACTTGGGTCCCCCACCCTTGAAACTCTTCTTTAGAGATTGAGAATTTATAAATAGATACACTTCTCATCTCAATTGAGATAGTATAGATAGAAACTTACATCATTTTACATAAAATGTTTGAATTCTTGATTTTCATTTTCTAGACCTTTTTAAATTTTTGTATGAATATAAATATTCTAAAATTTGACATCCTTGACATTTTTCTATAGCAACCTTCACAATACCAAAACTACACATCTACTATGTATGCATTGCATCTTAGTAGAATAATATTTCTAAAACATCACACTATCATAGTCCACTTTAACAAATCTAGAATACTAGTTTCCTTCTTGAAACACAAGTGAAACCACAAAAATTATAATAAATAGTTTATATGAAAACACATTATTGTTATAAAATAAAGCAAATATTACCAGTGGAAAATATTAAAGTAAATCTTAATCATTATTTGATTCAGGCATCAAACATTGTTTTATCAACTTTAGCTAAAATTACTACTTCCTCTAAACATGGAAAGGATAATTTAACTCCGTGATCCTCAATCAAAACTCATATATTGGCTATCCTATTTGCATATTTGTTTTATTCCCTTAATATATGTGTAAACATGATTTCTTCAAACTCTTTAGCAAGATCTTGAGTTTCCATAATTATCTCTTGTATGTTCCATAGAGACTTTGCTTTCCTCAAAATTACATTTATTACTATGAGAGAACCATCTCCATCCATACCGTATTCCAATTCATTTGTTTACATATTTTAACACTTATAATGCTGCCCAAGCTTCAACTTCATTATTTATCTTAAATCCACTATTAAAAGCATAATGATACAAAATATCTCCTCTATAATTTCTAATTATTCCTCCTCCTCCTACTGGTCCAGGATTTCTTTTTATATGATCCATCAAAATTCAATTTGACAAACTCCACATTTGGTGGTTTCCACTTTATATTCTTTGCCTTTTTTTTTCTCTTGTACCCATCATCATAATTCCATTTAATGACTTGATCCATCTATCAAGGCTTTCTGCTTCTAGATTAGGGACTGGGTGAGTTGATAGGGTTGGTTTAGACTCCTCTATGGCTAAACATATCTTCCTTTTTATTACCTCTAAACTACTTTATTTTCCTTTAAATATTATTCTATTCCTTTCTAGCCATACAATCCAAAGTATTGTATCTTTTAATATATTCCATATTTTATGTAAATCCTCATTGTATCTTTTGATATATCCTAGGTTTTCTATAAAGCCTCACTTTATAAGTGCTTTGCAATTTCTTTAACCAATCTTCAATTCTCTTATTCATCACCATGATTTTACCAAACATATTAAGAATCCATTGGCATAGTTTATAGACTATTGAGAAATGTCCCAAGAGATGGTCTATACTCTCCTCTTCCTTTTTACAAAGAACACATTAGGAGGGGCCATGAAAATCCTTTTTTTCATAAGGTTATCCCAGGATAAAATTCTTCTATGACCTAATACCCAAATAGATATTTTGACATTAGGAATTATTGGGAAATCCTAAATATATCTCCATATTCTAGTGATATTACTATTTTGTTGGTGTTTTACATTATATCTACTTCTTGTTTTTTATTATTCTAAGCTATTGAACTCCCAAATCAATTTATCCTTGGTTCCCCTTGTAATAATCATAGTTTTTATCTTTCTGCTCAATTGCCTCCTAGAATCAATTTTTTGTATAATTGTAAAAATATCTTATTTCCATTTGTATCTTCCTTCCTGATCCTTGTACAAAGTGTTTGAAAACCTATCACTATATTTATCTTGAAGCAATCTCATCCAAGGTTTCAAAATTAGATCTAAATTGTATGGTTTTTTATCACACCAAGTATCCATCCAAATACAAAATTTCTCCAATTCCCACCACCCATATTAAACCTTTAATTATTAGATCAATAAAGTTTTTAAACCATTCCAAAGAGTATAACCATTTGGTAGAGAGAATACAGTAAATAATTAACTTGGGTCATTGGGATCAACATACTTAATTAGAAGAATTCTTGCCCACTATCTTTGAATCTCTTTGTACAATCTCTATATTAATTTACCCCTAAGAGCTAAGTTTACTTTTGTAAGAACTCTTAAACCAAGACCTCCCATAGTTTTATCATCACACACCTTGATCCATTTCACAAAAGCAAATTTCCTTTTATCATGTAAACCTGACCATAAAAAGGATAACATAATATAGATTAAAAGTTTTTCAACTAATTTTGGCATAGTATACAATGACATATAATATGTTGGAATGGCTTTTAAGACTTACTTAATTAACTACAATCTTCCTACTAATGATAATTGTCTACCTATTCAAGATGGTAGTTTATTCTAAACTTTACTCAAATTCCAAATTCTATCCTCATTCTCCCATCAAAAAAAGGCATCCCTAGATAAGTTGCTAGTAAATTTGCCTCCTCCATTGAAGTAACCTGTAAATTCTTGTTTTGATATTAGTTGGAGTATTAAGAAATTTAGATTTTGTCCTATTAAATTTTCCCTTGATGCTCTTTCATATTCTTTTAAATATTTATTCAAAGCTCTAGCATCATTTATCCTTTCCCTTACAAAAATGATTGTATCATACAAACCATTTATGGGTAGTATTTTTGATGTTATTACTAACCTTAAGTCCACTAATAAGCCCATATTTGTAAGCCTTATTTAATTTCCTAGTCAAAACCTTTGCCATAATAATGATAAAATATAGAGATAGAGGATATCCTTGTCTAAGGCCTCTCTTGTCTTTAAAATATTTTTTTACTAACCCGTTGACCAATACTGAATAAGAAATTGTAGAGACACAAGTTTTAATCCATCTAACCTTGTTCTTCTTGAATATAAACTTTTTTAAAACTACAAAAATAAAATTCCCTTTAAACCTATCATAGGATTTACTCATACCAAGTTTTAAGATCATTGCTTTCTATTTTCTTAAAGTTGCTAAATGTATAACTTGACGAGCTACAATGATCCCATCCACAATTTGTCTCCTTTTCACAAATCCTCCTTTTTATTTTGAAATAATTTTGTCTAACAATGACCTTAATCGATTCACCATAACTTTGGAGATAATATTATATGTCATATTACATAGGCTTATGGGTCTAAAAGAATCAAACAATTCAACATCCTTATTTTTTGGAATTAGGGTAAGATATGTTGCATTTATTTGATAATGTATGTATTGTTTTACCCTAGACTATTCCATTACCACCAATAAAGAATCCTTCACTATATCCCAATTATGTTGGTAAAACATTGTAGAGAGCCCATATAGACCTAGGGATTTATCCTTATTAAAAGAGAAAAGAGCTAAATGAACTTCTTCTAGAGTAATATGCTCCATCAATTTTCTATTGTCTTCATTCATTATAACTAAAGGTACATCTTGAAGAAGTTTATCATTAAGAAATTCAAAATCCTATGCTCCTAGAATATTCTGATGAGAATACTTTACCTCTCTTTTAATTTCACTCTAATATTCAATCCAAACCCCTTCTATTGATTTAATTATACTAATATTGGATTTTTATGTCTGTACTATAGCCATTGTATAAAAAAGCTTTGTATTTTTATCTCATTCTTTTAACCAAGTTCGTCTTGATTTTAATCTCCAAAATTTCTCTTCCTTACTCAAATATTATGATACTCACTAAGAAAATCCTTTTCCTATGAGCTTGGATATGGTCACATTTTTATAAGTTTGAAATTTTATCTTTTAGTTCTTCTTTCTTCTCAATAATATTTCCAAAAGTGTTCTTGTTCCATTCTTTTAATCTAGACGTCACAAATTTCATTTTTTTTAGAAGAACATACAACCCACTATTTCTTGAAGAATTCCATGTTTGTGCTACCATATCAACAAATTGAGGATGGTCTTCCCACATCTGATCATATTTAAAATATGATATTTTTTGAATTCACGTACCACTAGTTTAACTCTTATTGGCTAGTGATTTGAACCAATCCTTGTTAAAGTATTGATTTTAGCACAAGTTCCTTCTTCTAGCCAATGATTTGAGAGTATGCATATGTCTATTTTTTTTGCTATTAGATTTTGGTCTCTATTTTTGTTGGTCCATGTATAGTTGTCTTCTTCAAAATCAACCTCCAGTGGATTATTATTTTGCATAAAAGATGAGAAATATCTCATACTTTGGGTTAATTTCCTAATTCCCTCATATGTCTCATCTAGATTTGTTATGGCATTAAAATATTCTATGATCATGAGTTGGGTTTCTTGGTATTTGCTTCTCATAAAGTCTTCAATCCCAATTCAAAATTCTAATCTACCTAATTGAGTTGTATATCCATAGATATTGATAAGGATGAAATGAATATCTACAAAGTAGCAAATGACTAAAGAGGCTATCCAATGCCTACTTTTGTGAATGGTTAGATAGGAGTTTCTATAAGGATTACAACAAGTTATAATCCTCCCTATTGCTCCTTCAGAATCCATAGAATCCCATTCACATATTATACATATTGCTTTCATAGTTTTTGAAACTCCTTTTGTCATTTTAGTTTCTTAGATATAAAGAATATTAGGCTTATTACTTAAACATAGGTCCCTGATACACATTTTATTTGAGGGGGCATGAGTGCCCCTTATATTCCATGAGATGATAGTAATGTCTCATTAGGGACTATTGGCCTTGCCTATGTATTACAAATATCATTTTGTTGTTTGGTAAAGAGAATTTCAACCAACTTAGTTTGTGTTCTTTTCTCTATGTTTGCTCTTGCTTGATAATTTGAGGGTTTTCCTCTTTTTTCCTTGCCTATATTAGGATTAGGTATTATTATTCTATTACTTAATATTATTTCACAATTTTTTTTATCATATTTATCCTCTCTTGAATCTACTACAAATGCTTTTGACTTGTCCTACTCATTTTCTAGTATTTCCTTATTAAAGGTAGATGTATTAGCTTTTAAAATTGTATTTTATTTACCATTTTTTTCTCTTGAATGGTACATGGTACTTCAAGAGAGTATTAAAAATCTGATGAGACACATTTCTTAGGTTCATCAAGAATGTTCTCCCTTAAACTAGAATAATACTGAATAGACAACTCCTTGTTAATATGTTGAACCTATGGTACTGTGTCCTCTAAGTTTTGATCTACTTTTTTTCATAGGCTAAAGTCTCAAAAGAGTTGGTATTTCTTCCAATATCCTTCCTTAATGATCTCCACTATTTATTTTATTTCATTTTTTTAGATCTATTTTTGAAAGTTAAAAACCATCTTCGTCCATAACCATTTGTAAGTTTCTCTTGTGGTTTTCTACATATGATTCTATTAGGATCTTCTTAGGGCATGATCTCCCAATATGTCCCATCTCATGAAATATTATACATCTAAAAGATATGTTTTCATAATATATGGTTTGGTTCCACATCTTATCCCCATACTTAAGAATGATTAATTCTAGTAAAGCTTTACTTATATCAGTCATTACCAATATCTAAGTATAAATAGCCAAGAATCCATATTTCGTAGTATATAGAATCTCAAAGAATTATCCTAGAGTATTTCCTATTTCCTTAAAGGTATCTATTTCCAAAAATTCAATGGATAACCCAAAAATCCTATCCTAGACTGGTACTAGAGATAGATTTACATTTTTAGGTGAAAAGCCTTCATACCAGTAGGTAAGGAAGAGTCTTGCTCTTCCCATAAACCAAGGATCCCCTTTAAGGGTTTTTTATATTTATTCCTTAGAAAAAAAATGTCTAGGAATAAACCTATGGGAAGAAAGTATATAATCACTCTTGGAGACTTCCAACTCTTATTAGTCCATTTTCTCAAGGTTGAAGCCCATGGCCAATACCCATTAAATTTACCAAAAATCACTCTATCTTAGAGCAACGAAGATCTCTATGAGGTGTGCTCACTAACCTATACCACTAGATATGATTATAAGGATTTAAATATAAATCGATCTATGGAAATAAAAATAAACTCAAAATCTATTGAAATGTATCAGAATATCCTATAGCAAATATAATATTTGATAAAATAATTATAATGATTTGCATGCAAAAATTCTAAGATAAATATGGATAATAAAACATAGCTAAAAAATTGTCTAAATAGAATATCTTGCCTCATTGAAGTACTAGCCCTTCATTACTCTTCCCATCATCAGAATCCTAGCTGAGAAATATTTGAAATTTTATTTTTCTTGACTTGAAAAATCGTCACTGCCCTTGTTTCGGATTTTTGACTTCATAGGGTCATATCTCCCTCAATATTCAAATTACTTCAAATGAAAACTTATTTTAAATTTATTAAAATTCCACACAAGTTGGTCCAATAATCAACTAAGTTGGATAACTCTTTGTGAAGATATGGCTAATAAAAGATGAGACATTTTTCAAAAAATACCCTAATCCTTTGCAAAGCAACAATGTTATATTCTATTAAAAATCCCTCCTTTATTTGAAGGAGAAATTCTTAACTCTAAATTGGAATCATACTAAGTAGACAATTTATTTTCAATATTCTAATCCTATTGTACTATTTCCTCTAAGCTCTAATATATTTTTTCTTCATAGAAAAAGCCTCAAAAGAATTAGTATTTCTTTCAGTATCCTTACTTATTGCTCTCCACTGTTTATTTAATTTCATCTATCTAGACCTATTTTTTTGAAGTTAAAAACCATCATCATCCATATCCATTTGTATGTTTCTCTTACAATTTTCTATATGTGTTTCTATTGAACTCTTCTTAGAGTATGATCTATGCATATGAACCACATCATGACATATTCTACATTTGAAAGATATATTTTCATAATCCATGGTTTGGATCCACAACTTATCCCCATATTTAAGAATAATTGATTTTGGTAAAGGTTTATTGATATCAATTATGACCAATATTTGAGTATAAATAGCTAAGGATCCACATTTTTTATATCTAAAATCTTAATAAATTACCCTAGCTTGTTGCTTATTTCCTTGAAGGTATCAATTTTTATATTTCAATGAGCAACCCATACATTCTAGACCAACTAGTACTAAGGATGGATTACTATTTTTAGGTGTAAAGATTTCATACCAACATGTAAGGAGAGTCCTAATCTTCTCATAAACCAAGTACCTCCTTTTAGTATTCTATCTTTTTCTTCCCTAGAAAAAAAATAGATAGCAAGAAACCTTTGTGAATAAAGGATAAACTCACTCCTAGAGACTTCCATCTCCTATTAATCTATTTTCTCAAAGCCAAATACCCTATCCAAGACCGATTAAATTTACCAATGATAGCCTTATATTTGATCAAAAAGGATCATTGCTTTGTGAAGTCCACCCTAACCTCTACTAAAAAAAATATTTTTAAGGATTCAACTATAAATTGGTCCATGGGAAGGAAATTATAACTTCATCTATTTTAAAATTTATTAGTATATTCTATAGTGATTATATTATTTGAAAATAAATCTATAATAATCTCCATGGAACATTTTTTAAGATAATGAAGGGATAAAAGAAACCTATTCAAAAAAAATTATGCCTAAATAGAATGTCTTGCCTTGTTGATTCCCTAACCATTTGTTGCCACCCCCCTCATCCAAATCTTAGCTAATAGATATATGTAATTTGTTTGCCATGACTTGAAATGTCACCACCCTTGTTCATGATAGTTAATTTTATAAGGTTGTATCTACATGAATATTGCCTGGATTCCTTTATATAACTACACATCTTAAATAAAATTAAATTTTGAACAAACCAATATAAGAATCCTTTGAATTGAATAACCCTTTTCATAGATGTAGCTCCTAAGAGACAAGATATTTTTCTAGAAATATTTACCCTAACAATTTTCTATTTCTAGATGATAATATTCACATGGTCATATCTACCTCAACACTACCTATATTCTTTTGTATGACCACTCATTTGAAAGCTCTTCAAATTATACATAAAATGCAACAAGGATTTCCTTAATTGAATAACTCTATGCAAAGATATGACTTACGAAAGATGAGTGATTTTTAGGAAGAAATTACCCTAGCTCCATACTACTTTATTTATGATTATAAATATCATTGGTATTTATTGGAAAATAGAATTATCATATATATCTCCCCTCTAAAAAATTCTCAAGAGTATTCAAAATCACCATTATAGAAGGTATTTTTTTTATGGCCCCACTCTAGATAGATTAGGCACTTACAAACATAGGTGGTATACTTTGCTTCACAAATATTGGTTAAATGATAGAAAAAAAAATAATTCTAGAGAAAATTAATGACATCTTTATCATCAATCTATTTCTAAAGATTACAATTTTTTTTTTTCTATAGTGATCAAGTTTTGAAGAAATTCACTTAAGGATGATGGTACATATCTCTTACTATTAATTTTCTTCGAATAAGAAATTATAACAAGGCAATACAGTCTATGGGATATTTCAACTCTTATGTTTAGTGTTGTATTAATAAATTATCTTCTTCTAGATCTATCTAACATTGGGTGATATCTAGTCTTCATTTTGATATAGCTTAAAAATATTTTATTATCTATTTTTAATTGGTTATATAGGATTGATATGGGATCTACCCTTATTACATCATGACCACATAGTAGTATTACAACAACATAGAAACTATGCATGCATCACATGACAAGACTCAAACTTGGATGTGCACCTTAAAAATTAATGAATATAACTGATTGAGGTATTGACATTTGAAAGGCATGATATCTTATTGAAAAATTATATAATATAATTTTTTAAATTCATGAGTGCATTATGAAGGACTAATATTTTTGGTTCTACATTTTAACGAAATATTCTTTCTATTATGTTGTATCTTTGTAATAAATATGATACCTATTAAATACCATTAGATTAAAAAAATATCAAAAAATATATAAGATACAACTTGTGTTAGAAGCAATACTCTCTATAGGATATTTCAACTCTTATGCTTAGTGTTGTATTAATGCATTATCTTCTTCTAGAATTATATAAAATTGGGTGATATCTAGTGTTTATTTTGATATGGCTTAAATATATTTTATTTTTTTATTTTTAATTGGTTATATAGGATTGAGATGGGTTCTACCCTTATTACATCATGACCACATAATAGTATTACAACAACATATCAATTATGCATGTGTCTCATGGCAAGATTCGAACTTGGGTGTGCGCCTTAAGAGTTAATGGATATAACTAATTGAGGTATTAAAATTTTAAAGGCGTGATATATTATTGAATATTTATATAATATAAAATTTTAAATTCATGAGTGCATTATGAAGGACTAACATTTTTGGTTCAACATTTTTAACGAAATCATCTTCTTTATATTATGTTGTATCTTTTTTTTACTAGAGAACAAGGGGTTGTAATTGAGTCCCCACCCTTGAAAAATCACAACTCCCTTATTTATATCTTGAGATTTTATAAATAGATTCAATTCTCATATCAATTTTTATGGTATAGCTAGAAACCTACATCATTTTACATAAAATTTTTGAATTCTTGATTTTCATTTTTTATATTTTTTAATTTTTCTATGTGAATACAAATATTCTAGAATTCAACATCCTTCTTAAAATTTTTATATAGCACCCTTCACAATACCAAAACTACACCTATAATCTCTATGCATTACATATTAGTAGAGTAATATTTAGAAAACATTGCACTATCATAGTCCACTTTACCAAATCTTGATTGCTAGTTTCCTTCCTAAAGCACAAGTGCAACCACAAAAATGATTATAAATGGCTTATATGAAAGAACATTAATGTTATAAAATAAAGTAGATATCACCAATGGAAAATATTAAAGTAAATATTACTTATTATTTAAATCAAGTAATCAACCTTTTCTTGTCAGCTTTAGCTAAACTTACTACTTCCTCTAACCATTGAGAAGATAATTTAACTTCATTATCCTAAATTAAAATTACTCTATTATCTAGCCTATATACACAATTATTTCCTTCCATTAACGTATGTGTAAAACTAATTTTGTTAAACTCTTAGAAAGATCTTGAATTTCCATAATTATGTCTTGTATGTTCCATGGAGCCTTTGCTTTCCTCAAAATTATATTTATTACTAAGAGTGAGTCACATTCCACCCATAATCTATTCAATTTAATTTATTGGCATATTTTTAACCCTTATAAATCCGCCCAAGCTTCAACTTAATTATTTATCTTAAATCCATGATTGAAAGTGTAATGAGGTAAAATATCTCCTCTATTATTTCTAATTATTCTTCCTCTTATTGGTCCTTGATTCCCTTAAGATTCTACATCAAAATATAATTTGACCAACTCTAGATTTTTGTGGCTTCCACTTTATATTCTTTGATTTCATTTTGTTTCTCTTATATCCAACATAATTCTATTTGATGACTTAACTCTATCTATCAAGGCTATCTACTTCTATATTAGGAATTGGGTGATTTGATAGGGTTGGATTAGAATCCTCTATGGATAAAAATATCCTTATTTTCATTACCTCTAAACTACTTTTCTTTCCTTTAAATATTTTTCTATTCCTTTCTAGCCATATAGTCCAAAGTATTGTATCTTTTGATATATCCCAGATTGTCTATAAAGCCTCACTTTTAAAAGTTCTTTGCAATTGCTTTAACCATTATTCACATTTTCCATTCATCACCATTAATCTACCAAATATATTAATAATCCATTGCCATAGTTTCCAAACTATTGAGCAATGTTCCAAGATATGGTCTATACTCTCCTCTTTTTTACAAAGAACACATTGTGAGGGGCCATGAAGCCCCATTTTCATTAGGTTATCTCATGATAAAATTCTTCTATGACCTAATAGAAAAAAAACATTTTAACTTTAGGAATGCTTGGGCTATCCCAAATATCTCTCTATATTATTACAATATTCTTATTTTGTTGGTGCTTTACATTATATCCACTTCTTGTTGTGTATTATCTTGAGTTATTCAACTCCCAAATAAATTTATCCTTGGATTCCCTTAGAATAATCACTCTTGTTATCTTTATACTCAATTTCCTCCTAGTAACAATATCTTGTATACATGTAAAAAATCTTCTTTCCATTTGTACCTTCCTTCTTGATCCTTGTACAAAATACTTGAAACCCTATCACCATATTTCTCTTCAAGTAATGTCATCCGAGGTTTCAAAATTGGATCTAGATTGAGTGATTTTTTATCACACCAAGTATCCATCCAAACAAAATTTTATTATCAAAATTCCACCACCCATCTTAGACCTTTAATCACTAGACCAATTTATTTTTTTAAATCGTTCCAAAGTGAAGAACTATTTGGTATATAGAATGTAGTAAATATTAAGCTTAGGTCACTGGGATCAACATACTTAGAAGAATTTTTCCCTATTATATTTGATTCTCTTTGTCCAATCTCTAGATTAGTTTTTTCATAAGAGCTAAGTTTATATCTGTAGAAATTCTTAAACCAAGACCTCTACTAGTTTTATGATCACACAACTTGCTCCATTTCACCAAAGAAAATTTCCTCTTATCATGTAATCCTGACCACAAAAAGGATCGTATAATATAGATTAAAATATTTTCTATTGATTTTATAATAGTATTTAATGGTATATAATTAGTTGGTATGACTTGTAAGACTGACATAATTAGTTGCACTCTTCTTGCTAATGATAACCATATACCTTTCCATACTGATAGTTTATTCTAAATTTTATTTATAATTGGATTCCATAATTCTATTCCTATTCTCCCCCTCAAATAAGAGCACCCCTAGATAAGTTGCTAGCAAATTTTCCCCCTCCATTTGAAGTAACTTGCAAATCCTTACTTTGATTTTAGCTAGAGTGTTTAGGAAGTAAAATTTAGATTTTTCCTATTAACATTTTATCCAAATGCTCTTTTGTATTCCTTTAATAAGTTATTCAATGCTCTGGCTTTGTTTATCCTTGCCCTATTAAAAAGAGTTGTATCATATACAAAATATTGATGGACAATGTTATAAATGCTATTACTAGCCTTAAGTCCACTTATAAGCCCATATATCGTATCCTTATTCAAGTTCCTACAAAAAACCTTTGCCATAATAATTAACAGATATGGTGATAAAGGATCGTCATGTCTAAGACCTCTCTTGGTTTTAACTAATTTTGTTACCAACCCATTGACTTACAATGAATATAAAACTGTAGAGAAACAAGATTTAATCCATCTAACCCATTTCTTCCCAAATCCAATTTTTTTTAATACTATAAAAAGAAAATCCCATTTAACCCTATCATAGGATTTACTCATATCAAGTTTTAATATTATTGATTTCTCTTTTCTTGAAGCTACTAAATGTATAACTTCATGAGCTATTATGATCTCATCCAGAATCTGTCTCCCTTTTACAAAGCATCCTTGATCATCTAAAATAATTTTATCTAACAATTATCTTAATCTATTCTCTATAAATTTGGAGATAATATTATATGTCATATTACATAGGCTAATGGGTCTAAACGAATCAAAAAAATAAAAATCCTTCTTTTTGAAATCAAGGTAAGATATGTTGTATTTATTTTATAAGGTGTATATTGTTTTACCCTAGATTGTTCCACTGCCACCAATAAAAAATTGTTCACTATATTTCAATTTTATTTGTAAAATATTGTAGAGAGCCCATTTAGACCTAGGGATTTATCCTTATTAAAATATAAAAGAGCTAAATGAACTTCATCTAGAGTAATAGGCTCCATATATTATCTTCATTTGTTATAACTAAAGGTACATATTGAAGAAGTTTATCATTAAGAACTTTAGTAACCTTTGATCCTAGAATATTTTGATAAAAATACTTTACCTCTTTTCTAATTTCACTTTGATATTCAATCTAAACCCCTTCTATTGATTTAATTCTACTAATTATGGATGTTGATATCTCTACTATAGCCATATTATGAAAAACTTTATATTTTTATCTCCTTTTAACCATGTTTATCTGGATTTTAATATCTAAAATTTATTTTCCTTAATCAAAATATTATGGTATTCACTAAGAAACTCCCTTTCGTCTGACCTCAAATTATTATGATCACCTTTTTAGAATTTTGAAACTTTAACTTTTAGTTCTTCTTTCTTCTCAAAAACATTTCCAAGAGTGTTCTTGTTCCATTATTTTAATCTATATGTCATAGATATAATTTGTTTTGGAAGAGCATACAACCCATCATTTCCTAAATAATTCCACATTTATTTTATCATATGAAAAAATTAGGGATAGTCTTCCCATATATGCTCATATTTAAAATATGATAATTTTTTGAATTCACCTACCACCTTTTTAACTCTTATTGGCTAGTGATCTGAACCAATCCTTGTTAAGGTATTAATTTTAGTCCAAATCCCTTCATTTAGTCAATGATATGAGTATGGATATATCTAATTTTTTGCTATTAGGTTTTGGCCTCTCTTATTGTTGATCAATATATGGTTGTCTTATTCAAACTCAACCTCCCATAGACGATTGTTTTGAATAAAATTTTAGAAATCTCTTATACTTTGGGTTAATTTCCTAATTCCCCTAAATTTTTCATCTAGCTTGGTTATGGCATTAAAATCTCCTATGATCATGAATCAGGTTTCTTTTTCTTTACTTCTCATAAAGAATTAAATCCCACTTCAAACTTCTTATCTACTTGATTGAGTTGTAGGTCCATAGAATCTGATAAGGATGAAATGAATATCTCCAAATTAGCATGTGACTAAAGAGGCTATCTAATACCTAGTTTTATGAATGGCTACATAGGAGTTTCTATTAGGATACCATTAAGTTAGAATCCCCCTGCCACTTCTTCTGAATCCATAACATCTCATTCACATATCTTCCATACTTCTTCCATAGTTTTTGAATCTTCTTTTGTCATTTTAGTTTCCTGGATACAAAGAATATCATACTTATTAATTAAAGAGAGGTCCTAGATACACCTCTATTTTGAGGGGGTTTTAGCACCCCTTATATTCCATGAGATGATATTCATGTCTCATTAGGGGCTATTGGCCCCACATGCAAATCACCAATATTTTTTTTTTTGATTGTTAATATTATGGTGTATCTTTGTAATAAGTATGATATATATTAAATACCATTAGATGCAAATAATATTAAAAAATATTTTCTAACTAGTATTAGAAGAAATACTCTTTATGGGATATTACAACTCTTATGCTTAGAGTTGTATTAATGCATTATCTTCTTCTAGATCTATATAACATTGGGTGACATCTAGTCTTAATTTTGATATGACTTAAATATATTTTATTTTTTATTTTTAGTTGGTTATATAAGATTGAGATGGGCTCTATCCATATTACATCATGACTACATAGTAGTATCACAACAACATAGCAATTATGCATGTATGGCATGTCAAAATTCGAACTTGGGTTTGCACCTCAAAAGTTAATGAATACAATTGATTGAGGTATTGACATTTGAAAGGTATGATATCTTATTGAAAAATTATATAACATAAAATTTTAAATTCATAAGTGCATTATGAAGGACTAATATTTTTGGTTATACATTTTTGATGAAATCATTTCTTTCTATTATGTTGCATCTTTGTAATAAGTAGGATACCTATTAAATACCATTAGAGTCAAATAATATCAAAAAATAATTTTCTAACTACTTGTATTAGAAGCAAAATATAAAATTATCATATAATTATACACTTAACAATTTAACACTATTAACTACTTTAATAAACATGATGCAATATATATAGATATATATTTGATATATAGATAAATTGATTACATCCACGATTTTTTCTATTATCATGCAAGGTTCAAATCTTGGGGTTGCCCCCTATAACTCCTATGCAATATTTCAATACACTAATAAAAATATAATAAGTATGGTGAGTGAGGGTGTTTGCTTTGATGAGTCAAAGGTTCGACATTGTGGTCTTAGGTCCTCATGTGAGTGCATAAGAACATCACTTAAAAAAATATTGTTAAGCTTTTTTGTTCTACTGTCAAATAGTCCTCCTTATGCTAAACGAAATTATATTTCTAGTAACACTATCATTTGATCCCTATACAAATATAATATTAGTTAAGTTTTTATTAATACTTTTTTTATTAATAGGTTAAGAAGAGGATTAACAGGGACCCATCCCTTTTACATAAACTTCCTTACAAAAATATCATAAACGATGAAAAATAGGATGCCAAGTTCATATAAACTATTAACAATCATAAAGAACCAACGTAAAACACCTAATAAAGAAACATAAAAACTACACTACCAATAACAAGAATAACCAAACAACAATTGAATTTACATGCATAACTATCTACCACATATAGACTGAGTCACCTATAACAATCTGCCCCAAGAGCTAATCCCTAAAAATATAAATTCAATAAGTTGAAGTGGGAAATTATCCTCCCATATAATAATATCTTGAGCCTCCACCCCCATGTTTGTTAATAACTCTATAGATCTATTCTCCTCTTGATAAACATGCTTCAAGTGAAGGTTGTGACAATATTGTAGGATCTCTTTGGTCCCCACAATCATATCTACAATGCTCTAACCAACTTCTTGTCTTCATTTTAAAATACTTATAAGGTTTAGGGAGTCCCCTTCCACAATAATGTTTCTATAATGACCTTCTTTGACTAACTTAGCCCTTGTGAAAAAGGCCTAAGCCTTAGCGAAATGGCTAGACTGGATGGATAGAGGTTCAACAATGGATTACACAACCATCCCCCTAAAATACCTAAAAACTCCACCTACACCAACATGACCTAGGTTCCCTTTCAAAGCATCATCTACATTTAATATGATCCACCCATTGTATTACTACTATTGCTTGACAATTAACTAACTTAAGTTTATTTTCATTTCAATTGAAAGGTAAACATCTATTATTCCTAGCTTCAAAATATTGATAATGTTATCCTAGTGTTACCACCAATGTGTTTGCTTCACCTGTTCTTCATGGAGTGTATAAAATTATACAAAATTATACAACTTGAGTTGAGTGGGTCTAATCGTAGGACTTTGAAACTATGAATAGAAATTTTATGGTTCAAGTGGGTAGAGTTGTACTCCATACTTCAACAATTAAATCTTGGTTGGATAAATATTGGGTAAATAACATCCTCTATGGGTCATATCATATGATGTATGGCCTTGTGGATTTTAAAAAAATACTTTATCTTTATATATATTCATTATTTATTTATCTCAACTTTAGAATAGAAGCCACGTCTAAGAAGAATATTGTATTTTGTTGAATTAAATTTCTTTAAAAATAGTTATTTTCCACCACTAGATCAAACTTTTTTATGCATAACATAACAAACCCTAATCTTACAAAAACCCTAGTTTTATCATTTTGTTTTCTAACAAGCCTATATAACTTTATTCTTCATGGTATAACCTTGTTGTACACATGGATATTAAGAAGGAAAGGAGGATCCATGAAGGATTGATCTTAAAGAAGACCTTTCCATTGAAATCTTGTCATTTGCTTTTTTTGAATGGTAAATTTCTTTTCTCCCTCTAACATTTCATTTCTATATTTTGTATATCTTTGTCTAATATAAATAATATCTGTTATTTTTATAACTATTATTGAGAGTAAATTCAAGCATAGCTTGTTCAATTGTTTCAAACATTTTTTTTGTTATAGATAAGTTGTTTATTTCTCTTAAGAGGTGGGAGAAGGTCTAAATCCTAGTGTTTGAAAATAATTTTCAAAGCTAAGCTCTTCTTCAATTATTTTCTTTGTAGTACAGAAGTGTGTGTCAATCCTTTATTCTGCACTTTAGATTCATCCTAGCTATAAATTTAGAATGCGCAGCCCTCAAAAATGCTTACATTTGTACTGAGTACCTTAGGTGACATACCCTAATTAAATGAGCTTAAGCTAGATTATGATGCATAATTTAAATCTTTGGATTTTTTTTAACTTAATTTTTTAAAACTTTTTATACAAGTTTATTCATGCATCATGTTTTAAATCTGAGTTTCTAGAAGAAAACTAACTAGTAAGGTGTCCCACGTGAGACATGGCCTTCTTGTATTTTTGGACATTGAAGTTAATGCACTATTCTGTCTTGATTTTATTTGTTTAGGCTTTTTTCTGTTGGTTGTACCACTCCCCTCGTAATTAATTAGATCTCATATTTTCTTTTTAGAGTTGGTTATAAATATACTACTTTACACAGTTTAAATTACAAGTTTCTTTTACCATATTTCTCTTTGTAATTGTTGACGGTTTAAAGAGGCCACCTCAGAATTGGTATAGAGGATTCAGATCAAACTACTACCTAGTTTAAAGAGGATCACCCATCCCAGGGTACTTAAAAGATTCAGATCAAACTACTACCTTTACAAACAAACTGCTCCAAGTTTGAATCTAAATAATCTAAATATCATTTACCTTTGCAAACAAACTGTTCCAAATTTAAATCTAAATAATTTAAATATTTTTTAATAAATTTCTGACCAAACAATTAGATCTCATATATTATTTTCTATTTTATTTTGGTTGTAGTAAGTCCATTACCCTTTGTCTCTTCGTCTAATTAATTAGATCTCATATACTAATTTCTATTTAATATCCATGTTTATAAGATAGCATTATCTATGTCAATCCTTCACCCCGCCCTGCATGACGCTCTGGAAGTCTCCTTTCAAGAATAGGTAACTTCAACTAAGAGCAACCCCATATTGTTTTAGAGGTATCGGTAAATCTTCTTCTCGCCACTGCCCATATTGTTTTAGCTGCATCTGTAAATATTCTTGTCATCACATGCATAGGCATCGCGTTGGATCGTTGGCCAGACCTGTTTCTCATAAGGGACATAGAGATAAGGTCAGATATTTTTTTAGTAACATTGTGAGATATATAATATGATCTTCGTTTCATACCAGGCATACATAGAAGGTCAGAGATCTTTTCATAGGAAGGATGGAAATAGGGGTTGGTCCCTTACAGTAAAAAAGTGGTACTGTAATATTGAGATCACTAGGGAAGTGATTTTATAAAGCTATCAAAGCTATCTAAGCTCTCAGAAAATTAGCCAGTGATTTTCTCATTTACAATGAATAGCTTGGGTTACACAAGCACTTAGGAAAAGGTTCACATCTATTGAGATGTGTCATCATGAGTTAGATAGATATAAAGACAGCCTCTCCTTACAAGAAACTCAAAACAGAAAGGGCTGAATTCAGAACGTAGACTCCACAGAAAAAAATTCAAAAGTTCTCTCAATGTGCGGTCAAGTTGAGCAATATTAGTTAAAAAAATAGTATAAGAAAAGCGAGCACAAAATGTTAAAGGATTATGTTTCAGAACATGAAGCAATGCAAAACTCAACAAAGAAAATTATAATGGTTTATATTCAGGTCATGTTTTTGGCAGTTTTCCATTATTACAATATTTGGTCACTCGGATAAGGCAACCATTAGATCATTTGCTATTAGGTCATTTTAAAAATTTAAATTAAATTTATAAAGTATAAAAAAAATGGGCTTCCTTTAAAGAAAGGTGATTGGAAAAATAAAAATCTGGGATGGAAGGATTCAAACCTTTGAATTAACAGGACCAAAGCTTGCTGCCTTATCGCTTGGACACATCTCATTCCATATCATACTCATTCATCATATTTATAATCTCTTTGGATCATTATATTAATTTATAGAGATTTCAGATTTGTTCTTTTGATCTTGCTTATTTGGTCTAAAAAAATTAGAGAGATCATTCGATATATTCTCGTGAAAATCTGATATACACTATATGATAGGAAAACAGAAAAAGAAACAAAATCTGATATACACTATATGATATGAAAACAGAAAAAGAAACAAAATCTAATATACACTATATGATAGGAAAACAGAAAAAGAAACAAGAATAACCATTCATTGGTCATTCTCTAGTAGATCTTGTATGAAGGAATGATCCTTTCTCATTCTCTAGCAGATCATGTATGAAGGAATGATCCTTTCTAATCCAAAGATTAAAAGTCTAACAAAAAAAAATTGATTGAATGGCAAAAGACTTTTGGGTGGGGCTTTACATCATTTTTGTTCATTAGATAATCAAAATGCCAATTATGCTCAATATTGTCTAGACAGTACCGCCTTTCATTTGAATAATTCCTTTTTGCAAAATTACTTGAAGCTTATGCAATTTTTGATCCAATTGTTGATGTAATGCTAGTTATCCCTATGTTATTTTTTCTCTTAGCCTTTATTTGACAAACTGCTGTAAGTTTTCCATAATTTTTAAAATATTGTCTTGATTCCCTTTTTGTTAAAAAAAATTCACTTATGTAGAACCCATTATGTAATGGTGCAAGAGTTTTATTCTTCTATCTCTCTGTATATATATATCTAGTCCATGTAATAAACCCAATATTGTACTACTCTTTTTCCTTGTTATGCTTATTTTTTGGGGTATAAAATGGGTTATGGGTTCCTCTACAATACCAGATAAAAATATCCCCAAGTTCATTTTTCATTCATATTAGTCAATATCGACTCCATCATAGGTTGAATTTGGGCAATTAGGAATTGATGCAAATGATATATTCCCATCAATATAAGTTATATATATATTCATTATATTTATAGAAAGGAGTATAGGGGGTGGGAATTTTCTATGTATTCCATTTTCTTTACAATATCTTCTCTTTCAAACAATTGGTATACTTGTTTCTACTTTTTGTATAAAAGGTCAAATTGTTGATTGTGATGGTATTAAGCTTACTTGAAAATCTATTAGTTGAACTAGGATGAGTTTGATACCCTATTTCTCCATTCAATCCCAAGCAGGGAGGAAAAAGAAAAAGAAAATTTAGAACATGAAAAGATCCATTTTCTATTTTATTTCAATTGAATTTTCAAACATAATGTACCTGATCAAAATTGTTTAGTCATTTATAAAAATTAATAGTATTATTTGGTATTTCAATACCGAGATATGAAACATAGATTGATGAGATTGCATAATTCTTACTCTTAAGTTGTTACTTACATAGTAGTGATATTTTTTGTTTCTCTCTTTATCTTCAGATTTCTATCAAACCATCTAGGATGGAATCCTAGATGTAAAGGATAGTGAAAAAAGGGTATATAGGTAAGAAAATGGGCCTTTTCTATAAAAAGATCCACAATCTATCAATTTTGAGAAGTCATCTCAAATGACTGAATGAAGAGAGAGGGATTTGAACACTTGATATAGTTAGTCTGTACAATGGATTAGAAATATGCCACTTTACTCCATTCAACCATCTCTCTGAGATGGAAAATATAGAATGAATATATCATTTGTTTGGATAAGCATCAATATTTATGATGATTTAATTATATAATTCAATAATGAAGAACTCATTTTTTTTGGATAAAAATAACCTGATTTGGAAAGATCACTTGATTTGATTCAGAAATGGTAGATTTCAATTCTAGATCCTTGATATTTTATTTGTTGGTCATTTCTATATGTTTATCCCTTTCATTAGAATAATTTTATATCCCAATTCAATTCTATTTCTATATTGATTAGATTCCAAAAATGGATTGCTAAGTCAATGGTAGAGTACTCAACTTTTAAGTGTGACTAAGATCTTTTACATGGATGAAGTAAAAAATTTATTCATATCATTGGCAAAGTTCGTAGGACTATGACTGAACTCAAAAGAGAAATGAATGGAAAAACAACATGTCATTCTAACAATATTGACTTGATGAGACTTAATTTGATTAGAACTTGATTTCATCCAAGGAATCAAATAGATGAGAAATATCTATAATATTTGTAGATGGATATATAATATGCACATTTGTTTAAATCAATGTGATAATTTTTGGAGTAAAATATGAACAAATTCATGGTTAAGTCATGTGAGTCAAAGGAAAAAGCTATATGACTTGAATCATAAGTAAAACCAGAGGAATAAGCTTCTATTCCTTATTTTAAAGAGGAATTATCTTTGATAATCAGAAGTTAAGAGCATTTTAGTAACCGATAGGGGGAAGTTTTTTCCTGAGTAGATCAGGGATTTATACACCCGCAATGATTCCTAAGTACTCGAGTACAAATGTGTAAGAGAAATAGTGTACTGACCAGGTCCATTTATTCCATGAGTCAGGAGAGCGATCGAACCGCCAATATAAAAGATTTTTGTTCTTCCTTATGACGAATGAGATCTTTGAATAGAGAATCTTCAGATAGGGATTTTCTATTCTGTCCCGACCAGATCGCACCATGTAAAATTTCATAATCCAAGAAGTTATTATAGGGCCATAGCCGAGGTTTTTTTAATGAATGAGTTCCAAAGAGGTGGAAACAAACATGGATCTTGGCAACAATGCTTTTTATATCCGCTCTTTTTTCAGGAAGATCTTTATGCAATTGCTCATGATTATCATTTAGATAGATCGAGTTCTTCCGAACCGGCGGAAATTGGCATTTCCAATGATTTTAGTTTTCTAACTGTAAAACGTTCGATTAGTCGGATACGTCAACAGAATGAGTCAATTGTTTTATTTTGGAATTGTGATCGAAATCAATGGATTGATCGCAATAGGAGTTCTTCTTCTGAATTGATATTAGAAGGCTTGGCAGTGGTCTTGGAAATTTCGTTTTCAATGCGATTAAGACATTATGGAAGATTTTTCCGATCCACCCATTGCCTAGTTCCTCTTATGGAGGATAAATTTCCACATTCTAATTATATATTAGATATACGAGTACCCTACTCTATTCATCCTGAGATTTTGGTTCGAGCTTTTCGTCGCTGGATCCGAGATGCTCCTTCTTTGCATCTATTACGACGCATTCTTTATGAATGTCAAAATAGGTCTAATGCAGAAAATTTGCAGAAAGCAATTTTGGTTGTCCTGAGAGAAAATACGAAGTTCTATCTGTTCCTATGGAATTCTTATGTTTATGAATGCGAATCCATTTTAGTTCCTCTTTTTAAATTATCTTCTTATTTATGATCATTTTACTATGGATATTTTCCCAATAAAACTCATTCTGATCAAAAGATCAAACATATTCTCATATTTTTGCATAAAAATTCAAGAAAAAAGATCTTGTTGTTAAAGGATCCTTTCATTAACTATGTGATATATGGAAAAAAATCCCTTATAGCTATGAAAGGTACTCATATTCAAGTGTAAAAATGTATATATCATCGTCTAAACTTTTGATAATGTTATTTCTATCTTTGGTTCGAACCATATAGGGTATGTATTTTTGAATTATCCAAGAATTGTTCCTCTTTTCTAGGTTTTTTTTTTTTTAGTGTTAAAATGAAATCTCTCATGGTTAGGACCAAAATGTTAGATGATTTATTGATTAAAAATATCATTATGAATGAATTTGATCCAATAGGCTCTATTAGATCCATAATAGGATTATTAGCTAAAGAAAGATTTTGGCATATCTTAGGATGACCAATTAGTAAATAGGTTTGGACTAGTTTATCAGATGATGATATCCTTGATCAATTTGATCAAATTTGGAGAATTTTTTTTTATTAATATAATGGAACTTTCAATTGAGATGGTTTATATTGTATAAATAATAGACTTTTACTTTTATGTGCTAATACTTTAGTCCGTATACATAAAAGTACAATACACATAGCTAGGGAAGAATTAGGTTCGAAACTCTTCACAAAATTATTCTCAAAAGAACAAGAATTTATTTCTTCATTATTTTTAAACACTCATTCGCAAAGAGAATAAATTTGTCATTTAAATATACTTTAGATAAATTCCTTGACTAATTCCTAAAAAAAGATACAAAAAAATAGAAATCTTATTTTATCAATAAAATGATTATTGAGCAATTACCAGGATCAACTCATGATCCTATTAAAATTTTCCCACCTGGGAATGCACATGATTATGAAATCAATACATGGACAATTTTGGGAGAGATTTCTAGCTCTTATAGAAAGAGCAAATAATCCATTCCACTGTTGTACTCTAGGTTTGAGTCCCGAGCAACCCATATAAATTGGATCCAATTTCCATAGGTACCTCTATCTACTTTTTCTTTTGGATCCAATCAAATACAATTTTTTTTTAATTGTATAAAAAGCTCTTATTCAAAACTATTCTTTTTCTTTTTTTATGGAACCATAACAAAAGAAAAAGAATAGGGCATATAATAGCTATGTATGTGTATGTATACATACATATTAGAAAGAGTGTGTGTGAAATAGATGTAATATGAAAATATGCACTTATGAAACAAGCATATAGTCTATTTAAGATACATCAATATATCTAGAATATAGATAATCTCAATGTTTTTTTATTCATAAAGATATAAAATATTGGTTGACATAGACATATCAACCATGTCATACTATTGAATAATAAGCTTTAATTATATGTATGCATGGGATATTATAATGATTAAATAAACAAAGTTCTATGCATGATTGCAATTGTAGGAAAATGCAAAATCTTAATCTCATTGAGTTGTTTTTGTGACTAGATCACTAGCATTAAAAACTATATTTACATTGGATGGTTTGGTGTCTTAATGATTCCTATCCTATTTAATACAACCTTTGTATTCAATATCGCTTTCATTGTAGCTCCTCTAAAGATATTGATTGTATTCGTGAGACTGTTTTTGGTTCTCTTATTTACAAAAATAATATTATCTTTGGTGCTATTATTCCTACCTCTACAACTATTGGTTTGCATTTCTATTCCATATGGAAAGTAACTTGTATTGATGAATGGCTATACAATGGCGGTCCTTATGAGCTAATCATTCTACACTTCCTACTTGGTGTAGCTTGTTATATTGATGTGTGTGAGAGCTTAGCTTTCATACAGGTAAGCATCCTTGGATTTTTGTTGCATACTTAGCTCTTATTGTAACTATTATTGATGTTTTGTTGATCCACCCCATTGGTCAAGGAATATTATTTGATGGTATACCTCTAGTACTATCGGGTACTTTTAATTTCATGATCATATTCTAGGATGAGCATAATATTCTTATGCACCCATTTCACATGTTAGGTGTAGTTGGTGTATTTAATGGCTCTCTATTTAGTGATATGCATGGTTCCTTAGTAACTTAGATTTTTAATCAAGAAAACTACCAAAAATGAGTCTACTAATGTAGGTTAAAAATTTGGTCAAGTAGAAGAAACCTACAATATTGTAATTGCTCATAGTTATTTTGGTAGATTGATATTATAATATGCTAGTTTCAACAACACATATTCTCTACATTTCTTTTTAGCTTCTTCGCTTATAGTAGGTATCTGGTTTACTACTCTAGGCATTAACACTATGGCTTTAAAATTAAATAGATTTAATTTCAACCAATTTGTAGTTGATAGTCAATGCCATGTAATTAAAACTTGGGATGATATCATTAGTTGTGCTAACCTTGATATGGAAGTTATACATAGAGGTAACACTCAAAAATTTGCTCTAGATCTAGTTATTGTTGAAGCTATTTCTATAGATGGATAATTACTCAATCCAATGGATTGTTAGTGTGTTTCAATCCTTGGAAAGGAAATGACAGTACCAAATCTTTCAATAAAATGAAATATTTGGTATTTTTATATTTAAAAGTTTTTTCAAATTGTAAATTAGAACGATAAATCTGGACTTATAGTCCAAACTAGGCTATAAACCTAGACTAGAAATTTGGACTTATAGTCCATATTGGGCTATTAACCTAGACTATAAATCTAGACTTATAGTTCAAACTAGGCTATAACTCTAGACTAGAAATCTAGACTTATATTTGAGATTGGGTTATAAACCTAGATGAGAAATCTAGACTTATAGCCCAAATTAGGCTATAAACCTAAACTAGAAATCTAGACTTATAGTCCAAACTTGTCTATAAACCTAGTAGATAGATACTATAACTTGGTCAAGTGTAATCACATCCATTTGGATCAAGGTAGTGGATTATGAATCCACAATGTGCAAGTTTAATCCCCATTGTTTACCCATAAAAAATGGACTATATCCAATTCTTTGTTGACAAAGAAATGGTTTACCTTCAAGGTTTGAACTTGGGTTAAAACATTGAATACCATCCATATCCTTGTCCAAGAGTCACAATAATTCACAAGGCAAAAATTTCTAAATACTCATGTATCACCAAATACATGTATTCATCCACTAACTACACCCAGACATATTCATTAAATATTTAGTTAATTGGATGAAAAAAACATGTCTAAGCTTTGAGATAAAAAATAAATAAAACCAATGATAAGATAAACAATTGTTTATCCCATTTGTGTTTCTTCTATCTTGTTGCAATACCGTTTAAAGTTCCTATAGAAGATTCTACTAGACAATCCTTCATTTTCTAAATCATTTTAAAAGCATCCTTATATTTTTTATTACTTCATTTTATTTCTTATATTAAAATAAACTCAAGACTATAAAAACCCATTAATTCTTTAATAATTTTTTAGATGTTTTATTTATATTCCTCAATATTACATGATACTATTTTCATCATCAAATTTTATTTTTATATTACATAGTGGAATCCATAGCCGCCACGAATCTGATCAAGTTGTTGGCTTTTATGGTTGCCACAATATTTTGTGTTGTCCGCCTCAAAGCTGGCACACAAATTTTTGCATAGTTCGTCCCTATAACAACCATGCCACAATCATTTTAAACATTTTACGCCATTGAAAGAACTAGGAAAGGGATAAGTGTTTAGTCCGATGAGGCCCGAGATTTGAACTTTGGACCTCGGTCCCCTTACAGGGTTTGGTGGAACCAATTGGTCTACACCTGAAATGATATAAGGATATTATTATATGACTCATTTCTTTATTAATTTTTGACTTCATATTTCTAAAGAATATTTACTAATTTCTCAAGTGACACCTTTATATTTGATACTTGAAGATGTGTGACCAATATTTTGAATGAGTCAATATGTGTTCTAGGTACAATTAAAACCAAAAGACTATCTTTAACTTTTTATCCTATGGTGTGCAATTTTCCTTTAATGTCTATTTTTTTACCATATTGAACTTTAAATGACTATAATTGTGATTGTAAGTGAAAAATTGTAGTCTCTTCTTCCTTGAAATATTAAGCATAATTTATTCCAATCATTTTTAAATTTTTAACCTCACTTATGTGTATTTAAATCTCATATGTTAAAGGAAATGTTATTAGCATAAAAGACTCTGTATCTTTATCTTTTTATTGATGTCTCTCAATTGTATCTGTTAGAATGGTTTTCTTTTGATTTACTACTTCTCAAATTTTCTTAACAATAAGTATCGATTTCATCTTATTTTTACATGAGATAAAATTAGGTCCTTTTAGTATTTGAGTTTTTGGAAAACTAAACTTTGTATCTACCATAAATTTTCAAATAATTTAGCATATAAGGAATTGAGAATGAGCCCTTTAGTCAAGTTCTATATGCGTCGGTTGTTTGGTGTGGCCAGGCCAGAGAGCGCTTTACAGAAGAACGAATTGGGTTGGTTGTGTGTGCGTATGCATGTATATGTATTGGGTTGGTAATGCTTGATAGAAACATATATAGGCTTAACCTTAATTTGTTAGAATTTAGTGTATAGATTGATTATTGTAGAAATACCTAAGAGACTTATGAGTAAGAAGAATTGGGTTTGTTAGTGTAATTGGTGATATATATTTAAAAAAACTAGGAGATCACTAATTATGCTAAACAACTAGTTTTTTTAAATATATATCACCAATGACACTAACAAACCCAATTCTTCTTACTCATAAGTCTCTTAGGTCTTCCTACAATAATCAATCTATACACTGAAGTCTAACAAATTAAGGTTAAGCCTATATCTGTTTCTATCAAGCATTACCAACCCAATACCTATACATGCATACGCATGCACAACCAACCCAATTCTTTCTTCTGTAAAGCACTCTCTGGGCACACCAAACAACTGACACATATGGAACTTGGCTAAAGGGATAATTCTCAATTACTTATATGCTAAATTATTTGTAAAATTATGATAGATACAAAGTATAGTTTTCCAAAAACTCAACTACTAAAAGGACCTAATTTTATCTCATGTAAAAATAAGATGAAATCGATACTTATTGTTAAGAAACTTTGAGAAGTAGTAAATAGAGAGAACCATTCTAAAAGATACAATTGGGAGACATAAATAAAAATATAAAGATACAATGTGTTTTATGCTAATAAAATTTCCTTTAACATATGAGATTTAAATACACATAAGTGAGGTTAAAACTTTAAAATGATTGGAATAAATTATGCTTAATATTTCAAGGAAGAAGAGACAAAATTTTTTCACCTACAATCACAATTATAGTCATTTAAAGTTCAATATGGTAAAAAAATAGAATAATTTCTTAGAAGGATAATAGACATTAAAGGAAAATTGCACACCATAGGATAAAAAGTTAAAGATAGTCTTTTGGTTTTAATTGTACCTAGAACACATATTGAATTATTCAAAATATTGGTCACACCTCTTCAAGTATCAAATATAAAGGTGTCACTTGAGAAATTAGTAAATATTATTTAGCAATATGAAGTCAAAAATCAATAAAGATATGATTCATCTAACAATATCCTTATATCAGGTCAGGTGTAGACCAATTGGTTCCACAAAAACCCTGTAAGGGGACCGAGGTCCAAGGTTCAAATATCGAGCCTTGTCAGACTAAACGCTTATCCCTTTCCTAGTGCTTTCAGTGGTGTAAAAGGTTTAAAATGATTGTGGCATGGTTGTTATAGGAGCAAATTATGCAAAAATATGTGTGGCAGCCTCGAGGCGAACAACGTAGAATATTGTGGTAACCATAAAATCCAAAAAATTGTTTATCTTATCATTGGTTTCATTTGTTTTTATCTCAAAGCTTAGAAAAGTTTTTTCATCCAATTAACTAAAAATGATTATGGCTAGGTGGAGTTAGTGTATGAATACTTGTATTTGGTGATGCATGAGTGTTTATGAATTGTTGTCTTTTGATTTGTTGTTACTCTTGGACAAGAAGAGGGACAATATTGGGCATAAAATTTAAAGTTTTGGCCTAGGTTCAAATCTTGGAGGCAATCCTTTGTGACTCATATTATTGACTAAATTAATTCATATTCACAATGTTAGGCTAAATGGACAAAGCAACCAACTCATTTTATAATTAGAGAGTTATAGGTTCAATCCTTGTTGGATGTAAGATGCACATATCTATGTATGTTTTAAATTTATTTGAAATTATATATCTATATCTATCTAGATATATATATCAGTGGTTCTATAGCTAATTACCTTTCATCAATGTTAAAAATTGACATAAAAATTACCAATGGATTATGTTAATATCGGTTCAAGATGGATTTAAACCAGCATTGACATATTTCCAATGGATTTACAACCCATCCCCATTAGCCACTGGGGTGTCGACCTAATTTCAATGCCCAAAAAATTTAAATAAAATTCATCTACAATTTATATGAGTCCATCCCAAATAGTTTCAATTGTAGGAATATATTTATCATCTAGGTTTATAGCCTAGTATGGACTATACATTTAGATTTATAGTCTAAATTTGTAGTCCAGTTTGAATATAAGTCTAGATTTCTAGTATGGGTTTATAGCCCACTATAGGCTATAAGTCTAGATTTCTCATTTGGATTTATAGCCCAATCTTGACTATAAATCCAAATATCTAGTCTAGATTTATAGGCTAGGTTTATAGCCTAGTTTGGACTATAAGTCCAAATTTCTAGTTTGGGTTTATAGCCCAGTCTAGAGTATAAGTCCGGATTTCTAGTATAGGTTTATAGCCTAGCCTCGACCATAAGTCTAGATTTATCATTCTAAATTATATCTTGAAAAAAAACTTTTAAATGGAAAATTACTAAATCTTTCATTTTATTGAAAGTTTTGGTACTGTCATTTCCTTTTCAAGTATTGAAACACAATAAAAATACATCAAATTGAGTAATTATCTATTTATAGAAATAATTTCAAAAAAAACTAGATCTAGAGGGAAGTTGTGAGAATTACGTGCATAAATTCAATACCAAGGTTAGCACGATTAATGATATCAGTCCAAGTATTAATTACACAATGTTGTCTATCAAGTAGATATTGGTTGAAATTGAATCTATTTAAGTTGAAATCCATAATGCTAATGCCTAGAGCAGTAAAACAGATACCTATTATAGGTCAAGCAACTACAAATAAATGTAGAGAATGGTAGTTTTTGAAACTAGCATATTAGAAGATCAATCAGCCAAAATAACCATGAGCAACTACAATATTGTAGGTTTCTTCTTCTTGATTGAATTTGTAACCTACATTAGCAAACTTAGTTTTAGTAGTTTATATATTATAAAACTTAAATTTACCAAGGAACTATGTATATCATTAAATAGAGATCCATCAAATATGCTAGCTACACCTAATATGTGAAATGGATGCATACGAATATTGTGCTCAACTTGGAATACAATCATGCAATTGAAAGTATCCAATATTCCTAGAGGTATACCGTCATATAAGGTTATTTGACCAATGGGGTAGATCAAGAAAATATTAGTAGCAGCTAAAATAGGAGTTGAGTATACAACAACAATCCAAGGATGCATACATAGATGAAAGCTAAGATCCCATTCACAACTGATATAGAAAACTACACCAGTGTTTCCAAACTCACAGATTACTCACGAGTACCCACAAAACTCATGGATTAGGGAGGCTTGTGAGTTTTTGTAATATAAAAATTGGAGCGAGTAACTCGCTGACTCGTAGTGATTTAATCACCCATTATTCATCGAGAATCATATGGAGAGAAGTAGGGGCCGAGGTAGGATAAAAGCAAAAAAAAAAGGGAGGTAGGGAATGAGGCAGGGGAAAGATAGGGAAGGTAGGAGCCGAGGTAGGGGAAATACAGAGGAAGCAAGGGAAAGATAGGGAAGGTAGGGGCTAAGGTAGGGGAAATATAGGGGAGGCAGGGACTAAGGCTAATGCAGGGAAGATCATACAATGAAATTTTTTGTCTTCCTTCCTCTTCAGTGAGTATTCGACTACCACAGTTCCACCAACATGCAAAATGATGAATGTGAACTCTAAATTCTCAAAATACAAAGGCCCTACATCAGTTTCAACCATAATTTATACATATACTTGCTCAAAATTAGGTTAAAAATAAAAACAAAAAAAACACAAAACAAAAAGGATATTTCTCCACACCCAGAAACAAAAATGCTTCAAAGCCTTAACATATTACCCATATTAAAACACCAATTGGACACACCACTATGTAGCTATGCAATGACTCATACACGGTGCTTATATTTACCTCTACATATGTAGGGGTCATTCGTTAATGTTATATAGCATGTTATTTAGTGTGTCAAATGCCAGGGACCTTGATTTATGATCAAGTAGTTGGGGGTGTATTTAATGCATTAGTATGGGAAGATGATTCGAAGGGCTGGGACTGATATTATAAAGGTGCCACATTGGTGTGAAATTATGTGTAAATGGTAATTTCTATGGGGCTAATATTAGAAAGGTATGAGAGGCTGATATTAGAAAGGTGTGACATTAATGTAAATGCTAATTTGTATCGAGGTCACTGTCATCAGGCATGCCAAAGGGCTGTGATTTATTTACTTAAATATATTTCCTAACATGAGATCAACAGGGGATTGAGCAGCCTAATGTTGTTGTGACTTAGGTTAAAAAATTATTTGTTTGACTATTTTTTTAATTTCTTGATGTTTTTTTCCAAGATTTTCCTGAGTTTTTTCCAAGTTTATCGTGAGTTACCGAGAACTCGCAAAAATTAGGCTCCCAAGTTTACAACATGTTGTGAGTTTTGAAACATTGAGCTACACCAAGTAGGAAGTGTAGAATTATTAAATTATAAGGACCACCATTGTATAGTCATTCATCAACAGAAGCTGCTTCCCAGATGGGATAGAAATGCAGACCAATAGCTGCAGAGGTAGGAATAATAGCACCGGAGATAATATTGTTTCCATAAAGAAGAGAACCGGAAACAGGCTCACGAATACCATCAATATCTACTGGAGGAGCTGCAATGAAAGCGATAATGAATACAGAGGTTGCAGTCAATAGGGTAGAAATCATCAAGACACCAAACCATCCAATGTAAAAATGGTTTTTGATGCTAGTGATCCAGTCACAAAAATGACTCCATATGCTTAAATGTTTGCATATTTCTAGAATTGTAGTCATGGTTAGAACTTGGTTTTATTAATAATTAGAATCTCCCAAGCATACATATAAGTAAATCTTGTTATTCAACAATATAACATGGTTGATATGTCTGTGTCAATCAATATTTTATATCTTTATGAATAAAAATAACATTGAGATTATCTATATTCTAGATATATTGATGTATCCTAAATAGAATATATGCTTACTTCGTAAGAGCATATTTCCGTAGTACGTGCACACTCTTTCTAATATGTATGTATACATACACATACATAGCTATTATATAGCTATTCTTTTTCTTTCATTATGGTTCCATAATGAAAGAAAAAGAATAGTTTTGAATAAGAGCTTTTTATACAATTAAAAAAAAATTGTATCGGATTGGATCCAGAAGAAAAAATAGACATAGGTACCTATGGGAATTGGATCCAATTTATATGGGTTGCCCGGGACTCGAACCCGGAGCTCGTCGGATGGAGTGGATTATCTGCTCCTCCTATAAGAGAGAGAAATCTCTCCCCAAACCGTGCTTGCAATTTTCATTGCACACGGCTTTCTCCATGTATTTATTTCATAATCATTTGCGTTCCCAGGTGGAAAAAAATTCAATAGGATCATGAATTGATCCTGGCAATTGCTCAATAAGCATTTCATTGTTCAAATAAGTTTTCTATTTTTTTTTATTCTGTATCTTTTGCCAGGAATTAGCCAAGGGATTTATTCGGAGAATATCTAAATGCCAAATTCGTTCTCTCTGCGAACGAGTCTTTGAAAAGAACGAAGAAATGAATTCTCGTTCTTTTGAGAACGATTTTGTGAAGAGTTCCGAACCTAATTCTTCTCGAACTACGCGTATCGTACTTTTATGTTTACAGGCTAAAGTTTTAGCACATGAAAGTAGAAGTATATACTTTATAGAATATAAACCATCTTGATTGAAAGATCCACTGTAGTAATGAAAAAGATTTCTACAAATTCGATCGAATCGATCGAGGATATCATCATCTGATAAACTGGTCCAAGCCAATTTACTAATTGGTCGCCCTGAGATGTCGCAGAACCTTTCTTTAGCTAATAATCCTATTATGGATCTAATAGGGGCTATTGGATCCAATTCATTCGTAATGATATTGGTAATCAATAAATCATCTACCATTTTGGTCCTAACCATGAAAGATTTCATTTTAACACTCATAAAAAAACCTAGAAAAGAGGAACAATTCTTGGATAATTCAAGAATACATACCCTATACGGTTGGAACCAAAGATGGAAATAACATTGCCAAAAGTTTAGAAGATGATATCTACATTTTTTCACTTGAAGATGAGTACCCTTCAGAGCTATAAGGGATCTTTCTCCATATCTCACATAGTGAATGAAAGGATCCTTTAACAACCAGATCTTTTTGCTTGATTTTTTACGCGGAAATATGAGAATATGTTTGATCTTTCGATCAAAATGAGTTCGATCGGGAAAAGATCCATAGGGCAACGACCGTGAATGAGAAGATCGTTTCAGAAGAGGAACTAAAATGGATTCGCATTCATAAACATAAGAATTCCATAGGAAAAAACTTCCCCCTATCGGTTACTAAAATGCTCTTAACTTCTGATTAGCAAAGGGAATTCCTCGTTAAAATGAGGAACAGAAGCTCGTTCCTCTGGTTTTACTTATGATTCAAGCCATCTAGCTTTATCCATTGACTCACTCGACTTAACCACGAATTTATTAGCATTTTGCTCCAAAAATTATCACATTTGTTTGAACAGATGCGCATATTATATATCCATCTACGGATATAATAGATATTTCCCATCTATTCGATTCCTTGAATGAAATCTGGTTCTGATCAAATACGATCAAATCAAGTCTCATCAAGTCAAGATTGTTAGAACGACATGCTGTTTTTTCCATTCATTTCCCTTTCAGGATCAGTCGTAGTCTTACGAACTTTACCGATGATATGGACGAATTTTTTACTTCATCCAAACGTGTAAAAGACCTTAGTCGCACTTAAAAGCCGAGTACTCTACCATTGAGTTAGCAACCCATATTTGGAATCTATTGAAGATAGAAATAGAATTGAAGTGGAATACAAAGTTATTCCTATGAAAGGGATAAACCTATGCAAATGACCAAAAAATAAAGGATCAAGGATCTAGAATTGAAATCTACCATTTCTGAATCAAATCAAGTGATCTCTCCGGATCAGTTTATTTCTGATCCAAAATAATGAATTCTTCATTATTGAAAAATGATGAAAAAAAAAAATAATATATATATATATTATTGATATAGAAACTAATTCTATGGCACAACGTGCTATTGTAAATCCCTCCAGTTAGAATATTCTAACGGCACGATACGCTATTGTCAATCCCGCAATGACAGAGAAATAAATGAATTTTTGGATTATCATTACATTAAGACAAAATATTAGACACATCCAGAGAAGATCCTAGGCTTATTTATGGCATATAATAAAAAAAACAAGATTTTCTTTTTCATTAAGAAAATCTTGTACAAAACAGGATTTAAAATTTTTTATGGGAAATAAGTCTCTTATTTCATTGAGATAGAAAATGTTCTATCTTTGCCCATATATAGCGTCTCGCATAGTTTAGAAACATTATCACATAGTATAGTACGGGAAGACCAATTACTAAAAGAATATAGTATATGAGAAAAAAAAATGGAAAATAGAATATATACTTATATATTGGACGAAAATATACAAAGATTTTCCTGAAATTTTTCACCGCGTAAATTTGATATCTTTTATCAAATTCCCTTTTGATTAGAAGTTTTGTTTCGTTCAGGATGTCCAGTAGGTCCTTCACTACTTTCAGTAGTTTCATTAATTGAAATTTCATTATTTTAATTACCTCCTTAAATGAGTTTCAATTTGTTAAGAGATCTTTTCCCTCTCTTAAATATAATTAAGTTTGCCCTCTTCAAAATATCATAAATATTTTTATGGAACTTAGCCCCTTTTTTTTTTTTTAAGGAAATCTAGAAGAGGAAGGAATATTTCAATAAAATTCCTTTTTTTTTCGATCATAAAAACCCACTACCCAAAGAGTTATTCTTTCTCTTTGAAACTCAAAGATCATTACAACAATTTTATAGGTAGCTCATTGGGCTAGATAGACAATAAAAATACCCCCTCGGGTAATGTATACGAGGTTTTACCCTCGTACGGCTCGAGCAAGAATTTTTTGGATAAGATCTACATACCCATAAGTTATCTAAATATAGATAACTTATATACAAAAGTTAGTTATTCATCTTAGTCTTTTGACTTCTCGAGGAGAAAGAAAGAGAGAGTTTGTACTCATAACTCAAGTATGCTTTTTAATGTTCAAAACCCAGAGGATCTTACTAAATAGAAAAAGTATAGCATCTCTCTCTCCACTTTTTGAACCATCTTTCATCTATTTTCTCCCTTTTTTATGTGGAATATATCTTATTCCATGATATGGATCATTTGAACGACCAATAAAATTGGATTTTATTGTTCTGAGATCCATTATCTTTGAATGATTAGGTCCAAGCCTTACTCTGGTGGTCCCCACTTTATGGATGGGCAGCAACGTAAATTCCGCTCTACATTGCGGAATAGAAAGAATTGCTGCTTGTAGCATTGGATCTACCTTTTATCAAAATTTTTCTACCTAGATCAATAATCGTTTCCTTATTCCAATTCACTGTTCTAATCTTTAATAACAATGTAGACTTACAAAATGATTCTAGCTCATTTATTTCATATACACTAACTCTAGATCCTATCCGTCTCCTAATTGAGAGACGAATTGATATTTCGTTCCTAGTGAAGCTCCGTTAAGAAACATATCTTTCTTAGAATAAAAATGTTGAACTAAGAGTATCTTAGTTCAGATCGATAATGGCCAATGTCATAATCCACAAAACCAATCGTGTCGTTCAAGTCGCAAGTTGCTTTCTAGCATATTATGTTCTACCCAAGTTTTAACCTAAGGTAGGTACCCGACCTCAAAGAAAATTGATACGTAATTATGAATAGTCATTAACTCAATTTATACAATACATTTTTTTTTTTTTAATAAACATTTCATTGCCCTAGCTAGTTACTGAGCGCTTCTTTAGCTGCGTACATTACTTCGACAGTAATGGTTCCAATACCCTTTTGTCGTGCGAATTTCTCAGTATTTCTCTCTACTTTTTCCCTGACAAAACGGGGGATTTTACGTAATTCTAGTTGACTTTCAGGATTCCAAATTAAGCTTATATTCGTGGATAATGATTTAGTCATTATTTCTTTAGTATCATGACCACCAAAAATGTCTAGAAGATGTTCCTCCATACCCAGAGCAAATGAGTTATAAACTAGATCAGCTATTTGATTAGTACCCTCGTAACCCAGAAAAGGTCGGTATCCCAAGGGAAAATTTTGGATATGAACTGGCGCAGAAATAACTCCACAAGGAATATCTAGGCGTTTACCAATATGACGTTCCATTTGAGTACCAAATATTGCAGATGGTTCCACGCGAGCGATCATATCTCCTACTTCAGCATGATCGTCTGTAATCAGTATCTCATCACAGAAACCTTGAATTTGCTCTTTGAACCATTCCGCATCATGTTTACAAAAAGTACCTGCACAACTTACACGAATTCCCATCTCTCGAGCAAGTATCTTAGTGATTGAAGCGGCATGAGTTGCATCACCAAAAACCACTGTTTCTTTACCCGTCAAATTCTGACAATCAATAGATCTTGAGAACCAAGCAGCTTGGGAAACAAATCGAGTTTGTCCATCAATATAGGGTTCATAATCAACCCTTTTGCTCGATGAACTAGGAGCCAAGGTATTCACGTTTTGGTGGATCTGTCGGATCCACTCTGCTATATCTACAGCTCCCATGGGAGCTGTGGATATATAAGGCATTCCAAATTCTTTATTCAAATAAATCGCTGTCATTAAACCCACTTCACGATAGGGAATTAAATTGAACCAAGCTTTTGGTAAATCTTTCAGATCCTCTACAGATCCCCCTTCAGGAATTATTTGATTAATTTCGATGTCCAGATCTCGTAATAAACGTCTCAACTCACGACAATCGTGTTGATTATGAAAGCCCAATGTAAAAATCCCAATTATATTGACAGAAGGTGCATCTGTCACAAATTGATCCAAATTTTCTTGTCTATGGCATCTATCCAAATAATATCGAACTACCTGTTCTAAAGTTCGATCTGCCGCCTGAATTTCATTCACTTGATAATGATCAACGTCCGCAAAAATGACGTTGGAATCAGAAACGATAGATGCTCTATCAACAAAGTTTTGTAAATCCTCTTGCAAGATACTAGAGGTACATGTAGGTGTCAATATGATCAGATCAGGACGTTCCTCCTTATCTTTGCGTAAAATATTATCCACAACTCTTTCTTGAGATCCACGTGCTAGTACGTGACGATCCACTATACTAGCAGTTGCAGCAGTAAAATCTCTTTCGCGCTCTAACATAGAACGCATTACATTAAAATAATCATCTCCTAGAGGAGCATGCATAATGGCATGCACGTTTTTGAAGGAACTAGCTACTCGTAGGGTTCCAATGTGAGCAGGACCAGCATACATCCAATAGGCTAATTTCATAAATTAGACTTTCTCTCAAATTTATCTGTATTCCCATCCTATACCATAGAAATATCCCTTGCCATATATATACCTATTGATATCACATTTCTCTTTAATTTAATAAGTATAGTCTATGAAATGATGAGAAATCCAAAGTAAAAATCAAACGAAATGTTGATTTCTCATTTATTTTTCAACAAAGAGGTACTATTTGTTCCAATCCAAATAGTCTGGGACGGAAGGATTCGAACCCTCGAAATAACAGGACCAAAACCTGCTGCCTTACCGCTTGGCCACGCCCCATTCCATTTGATACTCATTCATCATAATAACCCCTTTTGATCATTATGTCAATCTATAGAGATTCCAGATTTGTTCTTTTGATCTTGCCCATTCGGTCTAGAAAAACTGGAGAGATCATTTGATATATATTCTTGAGAGAATCGGACATACACTATAGGATAGGGGGAACGGAAAAAGAAACAAGAATAACCATTCATTGGTCATTCTCTAGCAGATCGGGTAAAATATTGTATGAAGGAATGATCCTTTCTAACCCAAAGACTAAAAGTCTAATCTTGCCAAAAGCTTCGATTGATTGGCAAAAGACTTTTGGATGGGGCTTTACATCATTTTTATTCATTGGAGAATCAAAATGCCAGTTATGCTCAATATTTGTCTAGACGGTGCCGCCTTTCATTTGAATACTCCCTTTTTTGCTAAATTACCCGAAGCTTATGCAATTTTCGATCCAATTGTTGATGTAATGCCAGTTATCCCTGTGTTCTTTTTTCTCTTAGCCTTTGCTTGGCAAGCTGCTGTAAGTTTTCGATAATTAAAAAAAATTGTCTTGATTCCCTTTTTGTAAAAAAAAAAAATTCACTTGATCCAGAACCAATTATGTAATGGTGCAAGAGTTTTATTCTATTTTTATTCTATATATATCTATATATATCTATATAGATATATATAGAATAGTCCCTGTAATTAACCCAATTTTGTTTTGTATGACTCTTTTCCCTTGTTCTGCTTATTTTGTGGGGCATAAATTCCGTTCTGGGTTCCTCCGACAATACCAGATAAAAATGCCCCCAGGTTCCTTTTTAATTCATCTTAGTCAATTCCGACTCCATCACAGGTTGACTTCGGGCTATTAGGTATTGATACGAATGACATATTCCCATCAATAGAAGTTATATAAATATTCGTTAGATTTATAGAAAGAACGAGTATAGGGGGTGGGAATTTTCTATGTATTCCATTTTCTTGACAATATCTTCTCTTTCAAACACTTGGTATACTTGTTTCTACTTTTTGTAGAAAAGGCCAAATTGTTGATTGCGATGGTCCTAAACTTATTTGGAAACCTATTAGTTGAACTAGGATGGGGGGTTTGAGTCCCTATTTCTCCATTCAATCCCAAGCGGGGAGGAAAATAGAAAAATAAAATTTCGAACACGAAAAGACCTATTTTCCATTTTCTTTCAAATGAATTTCCGCACATAATGTATGTGGAGATCAAAATTGTTTTTTTATTCAAAAAAAAAAAATGAATACTATTGCTTGGTATTGAAATACCAAGATATGATACAAAGATTGATGATCTATTCCGCTGTAATTCTAACAAGGATCCCGGAGATTACGTAATGCTTACTCTTAAGCTGTTCGTTTACACAGTAGTGATATTTTTTGTTTCTCTCTTTATCTTCGGATTTCTATCGAACGATCCAGGACGGAATCCTGGACGTAAAGGATAGTGAAAAAAGGGTATATAGGTCAGAAAATGGGTCTTTTCTGTAAAAAGACCCAGAGTCTATCAGTTTTGAGAAGTCATCTCAAGTGACTGAACGGAGAGAGAGGGATTCGAACCCTCGGTACAGATAGTCTGTACAACGGATTAGCAATCCGCCGCTTTAGTCCACTCAGCCATCTCTCCGAGATGGGAAATATAGAATGAATATAGCCTTTGTCTGGATAAGCACCAACATTTGTGAGGATCTAATCCTATTCTTCATTCCATTCAAAATGATTCTTCGCTTTCCCTAGCCCGGCCAATATTTGGCCAGGCCATTATCTTTCGTAGATAAGAAGAATCGAGCGAATCATTAATACAGCGCTTTACCTAACCTGAAAGCTAAAAGAATTGTTATAAAAGCAGCAACAAGGGCTATCCCAATTTGACCATCTGATATCATCTCTTCATTTCCTCTCCCGCTTTTTTTCTTCATTTTGTCAATATATACATGAATGGGCTCTCTATTTTTTTTTTTTATTGTAATAATTAAAGCTGCTCAAGGCTAGAATCTAGACGGGATTTTTTTGATTTAAACTGACTGGACAGATCAGATTGGGATAATAAAAAAAAAATATATTTGAAAGAATAAAATAAATATGGAGAATAAGAGAATTGTGCAAACTGATTCTTAACAATATTTCATTAAGAAATGAAAATTTTATTGAGTCAATAGGATTATAGACAGGGGGGGTAAAACAACATGATTTGAAAGGTTATTGAGATCATGAGTCAGGCCCATTTTTAATTGCTCTATTAGCACTTTACCGTAACGGAATTCTAAATCCCGTTACGGGCCCTCTCCGGGAATTCAATTCAATACTTTTCAAGTATTGTATGGAATTCCCGGGGATGGAAATCCAGAAATGCATTGATAGGAACTTGCACTACATTTTCACTAGAAGTTCATAACCCCTTATCTTCTTGTTGGACAAAAGATCGATCTGTATGCTACAATCAAATCGTGGCGGGTATAGTTTAGTGGTAAAAGTGTGATTCGTTCCATCATTAACTCGCATAGTTAAGGGATCTTTCATTTCTCATCTATGTTCCGATTTAAACTATATTTCTATATAGGTTAAAAACCTCTCCTACGAATACCATGGTTCAGGAAAGGAATTGTATACATTCTCGTAATTTGGATTTGGAATGAGAAAAAGGAACACATTTTTCAATTCCATCCAAGATGGCGAAGCAGAATGTTTTAAAGATTAGATCAATCTTTCCGATTGGATCAATCAAAGATCCATGGATATCAACAGATTACTTTTTTTCATCGTAACTAAATATTAAACTTCTGGAAAAACAAACCAAAAGTTGGAGTCGAATAGCTAGAGAACGGTGACTTTGGTTTACTTGGGTCACCGGCATTTCGTTCGAGCTCGGTGGAATTTGTTTTCCTGGAGGATCGGAGTCAGTAGAAATAGGGAACGAAGTAACTAGAAAGATTTTTTATTCCAATATCGAGACTTTAAAATTTCCTTCTATCTATAAGGATCATCTATAAAAGTAAAGTAAAAACGAAAAAAACTAACATAGATGCTATGGAACCAAAATTTTTTGATGATAATAAGAAAAGAGCAAAAAGAGAGGGTAAAAAAGAAGAAAATGAATTGAATCTCCTTTCACAATGATTTTCTTTGAATACCCTTCTTCTTTACACCCCTTTCTAGCTCTATCCCATGGAGGAGCCGAATGAAATTAAAATTTTATGTTCGGTTCTGAATTAGAGACGTTAATCAACGTCGACTATAACCCCTAGCCTTCCAAGCTAACGATGCGGGTTCGATTCCCGCTACCCGCTCACATTCCTTATTCAAAATCTTTTTCGTGGACAATCTCTCATTCAAAATGAATGTTTGATTTCCATGTAACATATCTTCTATTCTTTCTTTCCTGAACTTCATTAACCTCATTTTGGATGGATAAAAAGGGGATTTGTCCTCGATAAAGTATCCCAGAGAATAATGGAAAAAAAAAGAAAGAGCGTCCATCGTCTAATGGATAGGACAGAGGTCTTCTAAACCTCCGGTATAGGTTCAAATCCTATTGGACGTAATACTCTCTCTCTCTCTCTCAATATCAATTGTTCAAGATTGTTTTGCTCAGAAATGATGAAGTAAAATTAATTTTTAAGCTCGACCCCCTGTTCCGTTGAACCAATTTGTAAAATACTCATTTTTGTTCTCTAAGTAGAAAAAGTTCGGTATTTTCCTGAATAGCTTCTTTCAAAAGAGCTTCTGCTTGTTCCGTGAATGTCCCAGTAGAGCGTATAATTTCTCCAAACTGGGGTTTATTTTTTAATAAATACTTGCGCAACTCACCGAGAAATTTTCTCACTTGTGCGATCTCTAATATATCCAAATATCCATTCGTACCAGTGTAAATCATAGCTACTTGTTCTTCCACTGTCAAAGGATCTGATTGAGATTGTTTGAGCAACTCGCGTAATCGTTGACCTCTTGCCAATTGATCTTGAGTAGCTTTATCAAGATCAGAAGCAAATTGCGCAAAGGCTTCCAACTCTGCAAGTTGGGCTAACTCTAATTTTAATTTTCCAGCTACTTGTTTCATAGCTTTCATCTGAGCCGCGGATCCTACTCTGGATACGGAAATACCCACATTAATGGCAGGTTTCATTCCGGCATTGAATAGATCCGCCGATAAGAAAATTTGTCCATCGGTAATGGAAATTACATTAGTAGGAATATAAGCTGATACATCTCCAGCTTGAGTCTCAACTATTGGTAAAGCAGTCAAACTCCCTCCACCTAACTGAGAATTTAATTTAGCTGCTCTTTCCAAGAGACGGGAATGCAAATAGAAAACATCTCCTGGGTAAGCTTCCCGGCCAGGTGGTCTTCTTAATAGAAGAGACATTTGTCGATAAGCTTGTGCTTGTTTGGAGAGATCATCATAAATTATTAATGTATGTTGTTCTTTATACATGAAGTATTCGGCTAAAGCTGCTCCTGTATAAGGAGCAAGATATTGTAATGTAGCAGGAGAATCCGCATTTTCCGCTACCACAATTGTATATTCCATTGCGCCACAGTCTCGGAATGTATTAACTACCTGAGCTACAGAAGAAGCTTTTTGACCAATAGCTACATAAACACATATTACATTTTGACCCTTTTGATTGATAATCGTATCTGTAGCTACTGCTGTCTTGCCAGTCTGTCTGTCCCCAATAATTAATTCTCGCTGACCACGTCCTATGGGGATCATAGAATCAATAGCAATAAGACCCGTTTGAAGAGGTTCATATATAGAACGTCTCGAAATAATACCTGGAGCGGAAGATTCGATCAATCGAAATTCGGAAGCTGAAATTTTACCCTTACCATCAATAGGTTGGGCTAGAGCATTTACAACACGACCCAAATAAGCATCACTTACTGGTATCTGAGCAATTTTTCCTGTTGCTTTTACGGAGCTGCCCTCTTGTATCATCAAGCCATCACCCATTAATACAGCTCCGACATTATTTGATTCTAGATTTAGGGCAATACCTACTGTACCATCTACAAATTCAACTAATTCACCTGCCATTACTTTATCAAGACCATGAATACGAGCAATGCCATCTCCTACTTGAAGTACGGTGCCAATATTAACGACTTTTACTTCGTTATTATATTGCTCGATCTGTTTGCGTATCATATTACTAATTTCGTCGGGTCGAATAGTTGCCATTAAATTAACACTAGTTCATTCTTTGAAAAATAAGACCTATATAAAGCAGCTTATAGATATATAGCTATATGTAATATAGCTATATATCTATATAAGCTAATCAATTATTCTTTTTTCATGAAACCTATATAGCTATATATATATATATAGCTATATATATATATAGCTATATAAGCTAATCAGTTATGTTTTTCATGGCTCTAAGCAGGCCGATATTATGATCGATAGTACGTAAATGTAACTCACTATTCAAACGAATATTCAAAGTTCCTAGAGCTCTTTGGACAGCTTGGTGAGAAACTTGCTGTCGGACCTGTTCAATTGCTCTTTGTTGTTCAAAGTGAACGGTCTCATTCTTGGATTCCTCTAATTGTTCCAAATTTGCAGAAGCAGCTTTGATGAAATCCTCTTTTTCTTGTTCTATTTGGGAGTATCCATTTAACCGGATTTCGCCCGCTCTCTTTTCTACTTCCCGTAAGCGAGCTCGAGCTTGTTCGAGCTGATTGGCAGCTCCTTTACATAATTCTTCTGAATTCCGAATAGTACTCAAGATTTTCTGTTTACGATTATCTAATAGATTACTTAATGAAAGTAGATTATCTATTCATAAATTGAACAAATTTATAATCTCTTCCCAAACCGAACACGAACCTTTCGATTCATTCGGCTCTCCTTGTAACAACCCCAAAATATAACCAACCTCAAGGAGACTTTTTTTATAGAACTTATTAAGGTTCTCAGGAGTATCCATGGAATACATACATTCACTAGACATAACCACATTACAAGTCTATAATGTTGCAGAAATCACTCAAGTGGACATGAGAGGCTAATCTTATGTAAGTAACTGGGTTTACCTCATATACCTCTACAGTATAGAGAATGCTTATAAAAGGTCTATCCACAATTTTAGAATTCTCTATGAATGGAAAATTCTTGACCTTAGTGTTAAGATTATCTCCTCTCAACCCTTAGAGAGAGGGATGCCAATTCCTTCTTCCAGTTGTAAGTTGGTATATGCTGGATTTATCAGGTGAAATGCCTTAGTTTAGTTTAAATACACCTCTATGATGATCCCTTAAAAATTCATGCTTGTCTTCCCCATACTTGTGATGGATTTATAAGCATCAAACACTCTACATTTTTCTTCTTATGGATATAGGAACTAGGTGTTGCTATCCTATAATAACGTAAGTTGGAAAGGAGAGTTTTAGACAAGGAGAGTTTTATTTTTAGATAGGTTAAATAAGGGGTTTCAAAGGATACCCTAATAGAATACATATGGTAATGATAAAGATCAATATATAATTTATCATTCTTAGAGAAAACAATTTTTAAGCAAAAGAACATATTCAGATATAAAACCAGTATCAAAATCCCCAAAAGAAAAATGAAGTGGGGAATTATAGGTTGCATATTATGTATTAGAAATTTTTGAAATGCATCCAACCATATCAAAATAGAACAACAATAATATAAGGGATCGAAAAGGATTAATGTGTACCCCTAGTTAGGGTTACAAAATTTTGATCAGATTTAGGTCATCAGGTTTTGTCTAGATCAGGTCATCCACGGGAGTCCAAACCCGATGTCACGTCTAGATATATTGTCGTCTTCGATGTCTAGGTCTAAATTGGCACACACAACATCACCTTGATCACCCTTCCACCTACTCTCTCCAAGTCATATCACACAACCAGGATAGTGAAATGAAAATAAAAATGAAAACACCCATACTACCACTTTGATATGAATATTGGTATGAACAATAGATTATTGCATTTAACTCCAATGAGTGCACATCAACCAGATGATGTGGTACCATTTTCGAGCCATGGATGGTCTCCCTCACTAGTCCAACAATGGTGGTACCAATTTTGAGCCATCGATGGTCTAATTTTGAGTCATTAGTGGTCTCCCTCACATCAGGTTGTTAATAATGAGTGGGGTAAGGGTTGTAGTGAAATATTTTTAATTTGAAACCAAGATAGTTACCAATTTATCTATGTAACAAAGGTAAAATTTATTAGGTTATAAGACCAATCATGAAGGTAGAATTTGAAGTCCTCTAGTTAGAGTTACAAGATCAACGATGGTAGTTAGGGTTACAATAATGGTGATCATAACTCTCTCTCTCTCTCTCTCTCTCTCACACACACACACACACACACATATATATATATATATATATATATATATATATATATATATATATATATATATATATATATAATAAAAAACAATATCAAATTCAATATTTTGAAATAGGTTCAAACCTTGGTGGTAAGCCTTATTGGGAAAAAGGTAGTTGCTTGACCTGAATCTACACTAAGTACACACCAATTCAATGATTAAGTAAATAACTAGATATTGCAAAGCCTACAAGCCATTATTAAGTCTTCCCAAAATCCATAACATATTATCTCTAAAGGAAGAAACATATTTTTAGCAATCTAAACTTATCAAGATTAAAATAAAGTCCCTTTGTTTCTTTTCAATTAAATTCATACAAAGTTCCTCTACTCTATTCCTTAAAAAGGATTTAGCATATTCTTTATCAATTTAATAAATTAAACTTCAATTAGCTTATCCTAATAATGAAGTAGTCAACTAATGCTAGCATTTGATACCTAATACATAATGATCTAATGCTTGACTAGGATCATCACTACATCCCAATAGATCTCATAATATGTGATTGAATGATGATTGAGAGAGATAGATATCATAGCTTCCCACAATACCTACTGCTTTATGTTGGATCTAAGATGTAGAGCAGAATACAAAGAATAATTACCACAATATAAATAAATAAAACCACTCCAGAAAAAAATATATTTTGTATTAAATTCAAAAAATTTACAGAGCTACAAATATTTTTTTTCAGCTTCTTCTCCTATGTTGTCTACTACAGATCATCATTAGATTCAAAAAAAAAAAAAAAATAGAGTATTTAAAATAATATTTATTTCCTCAAATTGAGGCCAAAAAAGCTACAAACAAGCCTTAATTTCCTGTAAGAGTGGATTGGGATAATCCCAAAATAATAAGATTCCTTCCAAAGATTTACCTTTATAAAATCTAAAAAAAATATTCTAAAAGTAAAATACTTATATACGCCAAAAAACAAAAAAAAAAATATAAGGAAACTATGCAGTTGAGACTATTCTTTCCAAAACTGCCCCTTAAGCTCAACAACTGCACCTCCATCTATGATTCCCAAATTATCATGTTGTTGCATGAAGGTTCTTGTATTCAATGGTTTTGTAAATATATCTACAAATTGGTCTTCTATTCTACAATTCTCCATGATGATTTCTCCTGCATTAATCAGCTCCCTAATGAAGTGATACCTTGTGTCTATATGCTTGGTTCTCTTGTGAAACATTGCATTCTTGGAGAGGGCAATTGCTGATTTATTATTACAAAAAATTCTTGTTGGTTCTTCTTGCTTGTATCCCAAATATTTTAACATCCTTCTCATCCACATTACTTGACAAGCTGCCCCTGTAGCTGCCACATACTCAACTTCAGTTGTGGAAAGTGTGACAATCGGTTGTTTCTTTGAAGACCTTGAGATAACACTGGATCCAAGATGGAATACATAGCCCGATGTGCTCTTTCTATCTTCTATGCTACTTTCCCAATCACTATCCATGTATCAAATTAACTTGAATTCATTTGTTTTGGTATAGAAGATGCCATACTCCTTGGTTTCATTGATGCATCTTAAAATTATTTTTGCTGCTTGCAAATGCGTTGCCTTGGGAGTATCCATGAAACTTGAAATTAAACTAACTGCATACATTATATCCGACCTTGTAGCTATCAAATATATATATCTCCCTACAATACTCTTGTACAATGTTGGATTCACATTTTTAGTCCAATCTTATTTTCTCAGTTTTAAACCAATTGCTACTGGAGTGGGGTAGGTTTACAATTTTTCATTTTAAATCTCTTTAATATATCTACTGCATATTTTTATTGATATATAAAAATACCATGATCCATTTTCTGTACTTCTATCCGAAGAAAATATCTCAACAATCATAAATCTGACATCTCAAACTCTTTCTTCATTGCATTTTTAAACTCAATGACAATATATTCATCATTTCCCATAAAAATTAAGTCATATACGTACACCACAATAATCAAAAGCTTACATTGAATTGATTTAAAGTAGAGAGTGGGCTCACTATCACTTTTATAAAATCCATTGCTTAGAAAATAAGAATCTATTCTGTTGTACCATGCCCGTGGTGCTTGCTTCAGTCCATAAAGTGCCTTTTTTAGTTTATATACTTTGTTTTCTTCTCATTCAACCTCATAACTAGGTGGATGCTGTACATACACTTCTTATTTCAGCACTCCATTTAAAAATGCTGATTTCACATCCATTTTATGGACCTTCCATCCATATTGAGCTGCAATTGCAAGGACTGTCCTCACTATTTCCATTCGTGCTACTGGAGCGAATGTATCATCATAATCAATTCCATATTTTTGCTTGTATCCTTTCACCACTAATCTTGCCTTATGTCTATCAATATTTCCTTCAACATTGCATTTGGTTTTGTAGATCCATTTTATGCCAATTACATCCTTTCCTTGTGGAATATTTACCAACTCCCATGTTTCATTATTTTCTATGGCTGCTATCTCTTCATCCATTGATGCTATCCATTTCTCCTATTTAACAACATCTTAAAAATATATTGGATCATATACCGATGAGTAAAAATCAAATAGTTAATTCTGATATGCATTGTTTTGGCCTTCATCTTGCTCATAAATATCATTTAAAATTCTATAATTTTATCTTCTTAAGCTTGCCAAAGTTTGGTTTGATGAATCACCTAAAATTGGACTGTTTGATAGGCTTGCTTGTGGTGTTTGATGTACTTTTTCTAGAGTACTTGCTTGCATTCTTGAGGCTGATCTTGTATTGGCTATTGGGGTGACTTGAGGACCACTTTATTGAGCTTGATTTGTTGTGGTAGAAGTCACAACTGTAGGTGCATTGATTGTTACTAATTCGTCTTCATATTCTTGAGGTGAGGCTGCCACAAAATTTATTGTTTTCTCCAAACTTCCATCCTATGCTTCCTCTTCTATGAAATTTACATCTCTACTGATTATCACCTTCTTGGTTATTGGATTAAACAATTTATATGCCTTATATTCTTCACTTTATCCTTTAAATATACCCTTTTCTCGTTTGCTGTCCAACTTCTTTCTCAATTCGTCCGGAACATGTGCATAAGCTACACATTCAAATACTTTCATGTGAGCAACACTATGTTTTCTTCTTGTCCATGCTTCTTACAAAATCATATTTATTACACTTTTTGTTGGGCATCTATTCATGATATAGACTGCACATTGAACTGTTGTTACCCAATACTCATTTGGCAAATGCTTCCCCTTCAACATGCTTCTTTCCATCTCCATGATTGTTCTATTTTTTCTCTTAGATACACCATTTTGTTGAGGTGTATACCTTGCTATGAATTTCATGTGAATACCATGTTGCTTGTAGAAATTTAAGAATTCATTTGAAATATATTCTCCACCTCTATCCATTCTCAACGCCTTGATGTAATATCCACTTTGCTTCTCCACTAGTGCCTTAAATTGTTTTAAGTATTCAAATGCTTCATCCTTGTGCTTTAGGAAATAAACCCATGTCTTTCTTGTATATTCATCTATGAATGTCAAGAAATAGTTCCTTCCACTCATTGATGGTGTTTACATTTTTCCACATAAATCTGAATGAATTATCTCCAAAGGTGCTTGTGCCCTCATTGATTTTCTTGTTGGAAATGAAACTCTATGTTGTTTTCCTAGAATGCATCATTCACATGATTTTTTAGACTTATCTATAGGTGGTAATCCTTTCACTATTCCTTTTCTATGCAATAAATTCAAACCTCCAAAGTTGAGATGTCCAAATATCAAATTCCATAACCAATTTGTATTCTTAATTACCACTTCAAACATTGTTTGGCTGTCTACTGTAACTCTCCTTTCTACTTGTGGATTAAAATCATGTATTAACTCAAGGGGAAATATTCTATTGTTTATCATTTGAGCCTTTGCTATAATTTGCTTGCTAGGGAATTGATCTAGAATCACAAATTCCTTATTTTCAAAATACACTCTATACCCTTTTTCAAGAAGTTGTCCTATGCTCAACAAATTATGTTTTAGTCCAGGAGCAAAATATACATCTGGAACATGTTTCTTCTCCCCCTGTTTGGTTAGAATGTTGATATTTCCTTTCCCCATAACTAAAACTTTATTATCATTTTCCAATGTAACATCATATTTAACATTCCCATCCAAATCTGAAAATACTTCTTTGTTTCTAGACATATGGTTGTTGCATACATAATCTAAATACCACATATTTTACTAATTTTCTTGCACTACATTACAAGCTAGCAACAAGGTTTCTGATTTTTCTTCTTCACTTGTGAAATTTGCATTTTTCTTACTAATATCGTATTGTTTCTTCCTACATTCATTTGCATAATGGCCATATTTTTTACAATAATAGCATTGTGCATGATATTAGTCATACCTTTCACCTTGAGATTGATTTTGTCTCCAGATTTGGCTTGGGTTCTATCTCATATTTTGGCTGCTACCCCTTCCACTCGAATTTTATGGACTGCCTCTGCCTCCTCTATACGAATTTCTTCCTCTTCCTCTGTAATTTTGCCTTCCTCAGCCTCTGCCTTGGCCAATATTAACTTGTGTTTTGAAGGTATTCTCCAATGAGGTGTTTCCTGATCTACTCAACCTATGATCATGTGAGATAAGAGATGCTTGGAGTGCGTCCACTAAATATTGAGCTAGATTCTTAGTTTCTTCTATGGCAACTACAAGAGAATCAAACTTTTCCTGTAAGCTCCTAAATATATTTTCCACTATTCTTCTATCCTGAATATTCTCTCCATATGATCTCATCTGATTCACTAGTCCAATAACTTGGGTGAAAAATGAATCTATTGATTCTGATTCCTTCATTTGCAATGTCTGAAAATCCCTCCTTAGCATTTGTAATTTTGTTGCCTTCACTTTCTCCATTCCTTGATAAGTTGTTTGTAAAATATATCAAGCTTGCTTAGAATTTGTTGCAGATTGAATCCTTGGAAAAATGCTTTGGTCCACTCCTTAAAATATATATAAAAGAGCTTTTAAATACTTCTTCCGGTTCTCTTTCAATGTGTCTTTCTTAGATCTTGTGAGTGCATTGAATTATGTCGCATCTGTTGGCTCCGGAAATCCATTCTCAACAACTTACCATAGATATTGAGAATAAAACAAGGCCTTCATTGTGATTGCCCAGTACTCATAATTTTTGCCATTGAACTGAGGGATTTGTGGATTTTCCAGACTTGTGCTTGGACCCGCTTGTGCTGCCATTGTAGCTTGCAATCTTCTGCTTGAATCCCTTGTCTCTGGAAATTTTTTGAAACCCTATGCTCTGATACCACTATTGGTTCTAAGAGGCAGAGTAGAATATAGAGAACAATTACCACAATAAAAAAAATAAAACCACTCCAACAGAAAATATATTTTGTATTAAATTCAAAAAAATTACACAAAGCTACAACTCTTTTTTTTCAGCTTCTTCTCCTATGTTGTCTATCTACAGGTCATCATTAGATTCAAAATTTGAAAAAATAGAGTATTTACAATAAGATTTCTCTCCTCACATTGAGGCCAAAAAATATACGAAAAAGCCTTAATTTCCTGCAAGACGGGATTGGACTAATCCCAAAATAATTTTATCCTTCCAAATATTTGCCTTTTTAAAATCCAAAAAAAATATTCTAAAAGTAAAATACTTATATATGCCAAAAAATAAAATAAATATATAAGGAAACTATGTAGTTGAGATTATTCTTTCCAACACTTTAGTCAACATAACAAGTTTATTATATTGATTATTATTTGTGTGTGTTATGTAGTTATCCATGGTGTTCAATATGAAGGAGGCTAACAATGTCATATTACCATTTTGTCAATGGTCATGAGAAGAATATCTTTCTTTAGCATTATTTGGAGTAGGATTTGGTTCAATCTTATGTGAGATGAAAAAATATTTAATAGGGAATGAGATCCCTCACCATTGAGAGGGATCTAAATAAGGTGATCAAAGTTATCATCCTTTGGGAGAGTGTGGAAATTGGTATTTTTATCACACTCACTACTATTGATCATGAGCTTAAGATGTTTTATGGTGAGATTGTTTACACATGAAACTTGAGAAGAGTTGGGACCTTGAAAAGGGCAAGGGTTGTTATCATCCTCTTCATTCAAATCTAATTTATTTAAGGATATGGTGTCATCACTAATTTTTGAAGATTAACATTGAAATCCATCCTAATTAATAGATGAGAGGAAAGTTTGTAGAGGTTTATTTTAAGTACGGATTAATCCCAACCCAAAACACCTAAGCCAAGGTTTAATTTCTAAAGGTCCCTCTATGCCTTGTAGAGGCCTAACCCATTTCTCTAGTATTGTCATGACCCACCCTTGGTAAAATTTTTATTTTGATAGATTTATGTTTTTATGTGATTGCTTAGTGATGGAATGACTAATTATTTCCTAATAGTTATGCAAAAAAATTATAAATTTTATGGAAGAACGTGTTATATAAATTTAATAATGAATCCTGGATAATGACATGTAGTATTCTACGAAATATACATTCTATGTTAGAATATGATACTGCTAATAGAACTTGTATTTGTGAAAGATTTGGTTTTCTTGTACATGGAATAAGAAACTAACCACCGAGAAAAAAATACCTTAGGGGGAATGATGTGATGGGTTTTCTTTAGAAATATTTAGGGAGGCAACATGGATGAATCCCTCTCTCATGGATATGCATATCATAATCTACATAATAAATAAAAGCATCATATTTTTTGTAACTCTTGAGTGTTGCTTAATAATTTCCTTTATGATAAATTTTATTAGGAATGGAAGTAATAATGGTAGAGATAGAAATTGTTTGATTTATTGCTTGCATTCCTTCTAGAAGAAAATGGTATATGAATTTACTATTATTATCATAGGTAAAATTAAGGAATGATTTTTATGTATAACAAAAAAAGAATAATAATAAAACATATTCTCATTATTTATTGTGTTATGTGCATTGTACATGGTAAATCTTCAACGTTTATTGTTTTAATAAGAGAAAACTTGAAAACTAGTATTGGAGAGTGTGTTTGAGTTGTTATGCTTATCGGGATACTTGCTCTAGGTTTCTAGGAAGTGGGTAAGTTAAGTGCTAATATGGAAGAAAATATGTGGAGAAGAACTGGCTGAAGAAAGAGGCAAGTGGAAGCTTGGTCATATTCTGAAAAGAAAAAAAAAGAGTTGAGGGTTATTTTTGGATGAAAAAAAAAAGAAGTTGGTAAAAATTTGTAGAGAAGATATTCTTACTATAGTTGTCTCACAAGAAAATTGGCAATTTGAGAACATTTGTTGGTAAAAAGGAAACTTCAAGTTGTATTAAGTATAGAATAGCTTACCTAAAATGCACATTTTATTTTTAATTATTTCTTAGCAATAGCCATGACATCTATTGTTGTCTTCCATTTTACCTTGAAATTAGATATGGTTTGTGATTATTTCATTATTAGTTGTTGATGTCCAACTACGGAATGGAATTAAGGAAACTAGAGGTTGGTCTACAATTTTAGATATTTTAGATTTTGCACTAGAAGTCCTCTTTACACCTCCTAAGGTTTTAAAAGAGAGTGCAGTATTACAGTTAGTAAATCTAGAACCTACTGTATTGAATACAAAGGAGATTACTTTAAAATCAATAAGAGACCTGTGTGATATTTTTGTTGATTAATTGGTAAGGAGTTCATTTAGTTAACTCTAAGAATAGATGTATGTGGTATCTATATGCTTCAGTTATACTATAAGTTTTTATAGGAGTCACAAAACCATTTATATAGTCATCCAGATGTGAAGGATTTCATGTAACTAGTTACCAAACAGAGAGAAAAAATATTTTTTTCATATTTAACCGAGATTAGACTCCACAACCTAAAAATCTCCCACTTGGAGACTAATCCACAACAACTCTACCATTGTTGCATGCACAAAATAACATCTTCAAACCAAACAAGGAATGTCAACTCCTCCAGATTGTTGTAACCACACTCTTTTATCCTATGATCAACAAGCAACACACAATCTCTCTACCACAAATAAGTGATAATAACAACATCCTCATAATTAATTTGTATCATGGTGAATCAAACATCACCACCATGGCAAGATCTACATACTATGGATGACCCATAATATGCACACACACAATGTGGCTTTGCCACTAGATTTGAAAGCACACTCCCTAAGTGTGGAATTACCTTCCAACTTAGGGACTTGGGTTCGCAATAAAACATATTCTCATTAGTTATTGTGTTATGTGCATTGTACATGGTAAATCTTAAAAGTTTATTATTTTAATAAGAGAAAACTTTAAAACTAGTAGTGGAGAGTGTGTTTGAGTTGTTATGCTTTTTGGGATACTTGCTTTAGGTTTCTAGGAAGTGGGTAAGTTAAATGTTAATATGGAAGGAAATATGTGGAGAAGAACAAGAGGTGAGTGGAAGCTTGGTCAATTTATAAAAAGCAAAAAAAAATTGAGGGTTTTTTTGGATGAAAAAAAAAGGAAGTTGGTAAAAAATTGTAGAGAAGATATTCTATATTACTGGAGTTGTTTGAAAAGAAAATTGGCAATTCGAGAACATCCGTTGGTAAAAAGGAAACTTAAAGTTGTATTAAGTAGAGAAATGCTTACCTAAAGTGCACATTTTACTTTTAAAACATCATGCTTAACTTACAAATAAATTGCATGATTATTTCTTATCAATAGCCGTGATGTCTATTGTTGTATTTCATATTACATTGTAATCAAATATGGTTTGTGATTATTTCATTATTAGTTGTTGATGTCCAACTACGGAATGGAATTAAGGAAACTAGAGGTTGGTCTAAAATTTTAGATATTTTAGATTTTGCACTGGAAGTCCTCTTTACACCTCCTAAGGTTTTAAAAGAGAGTGCAATGTTACAGTTAGAAAATTTGGAACCTACTGCATTGAATACAAAAGAGATTACTTTAAAATCAATAAGAGACCTGTGTGATATTTTTGTTGATTAATTGGTAAGGAGTTCATTTAGTTAACTCTAAGAATATATGTATGTGGTATCTATATGCTTCAGTTATACTATAAGTTTTTATAGGAGTCACAAAACCATTTATATAGTTATCCAGATGTGAAGGATTTCATGTACATTCATCTCTAGCTAAGTGATGACTATTAAGTAATGAAAAATAGATAAGTCAAAGTAAAATACATGAATGGGATTTTAAATAAGTATTAGATTAAAAATTGTACAAATTTGATTATAGGATTGTATAGTCACAACCCACCTGTTAGGATTTTTAAAAAGTTACTAATTGATCGAGGGATAAATTAATACCTAATAAGAGGGTTGTAGACCCTAATTGTTCTTAAAAACCCCTTAATTAAACTAATTACACTCTAGAAAACTGATTTAGAAATTTTTGGAGGGTAATTAGGGGATTTTGAATAGTTTGGAGAAGCTAATAGGGCTTTTGAGAAGGATTAATTTGAATATTTTTCTTTTGCAAAAAGAAATTAAATTTAACATATTCACTTAGTCCAACTACAACTAATTAAAAAGGGTGGTTAGGTGTATATGCCCTTATCACACTTGTCCAATTTTAATTGGACCCAAAAGAGCAATATCATTATTTAATTTATTGGTTAATAAATTATTCATTCCCCACATGGTTTCTTCATAATGGATAATATGTAGAAGAGAATTATTTTCCTTATCTCTAAAAGTTCTAATATTGAATTATTCCTACTTCTAAATAGTATTAGAAATGGTATAGATTTGCTTTACTATGGTCTCCACCCCACATGGTTCTATAGTGGTTAAACTTACTAATCTATTATATTTTTAATAATAAACCAAATGGATCAAGTAAACATTATCGATCATGGCTGAAAGATAAACTAACCCATTTTTAATAATAAACCAAACAGATCAAGTAAACATTCTCGATCATTACCGAAAGATAAACTAACCCATCATAAAATTAAGTTGAACAAATATAATCAAAGGACCAAATTCCAAATTTTATAGAGACTATTAAAATATAAGTAGCATTCATTAATTCAAATTGTTTCATATAAAGCATTGTAAGCAAGAAAATATTCACAAGGAATATGGTACACCCTACCTGATTCCACCATATTTCTCCCTCCTTCACACTTCAAAATGGTCTCCTCAGGTGCTTCCCAAGTTGTGGCCTGAATCTTCCTTCTCCAAGATCCTCCTCTTCACTTGCTAATACCCCCTTTCCTTCATCCTCCTCATCCTCTTATAATTCTTCCCAGCTTCCTATTTCTTTTCTAATATATTTTGATAGATTTATGTTTTTATGTGATTGCTTAGTGATGGAATGACTAATTATTTCCTAATAGTTATGCAAAAAAATTATAAATTTCATGGAAGAATGTGTTATATAAATTTAATATTGAATGTTGGATAATGACATATAGTATTCTCAGAAATATGCATTCTATGTTGGAATATGATACTGCTAATAGAACTTGTATTTGTGCAAGATTTGGTTTTCTTGTAGGTGGAAGAAGAAATTAACCACCAAGAACAAAATACTTTAGGAGGAATGATGTGATGGGGTTTCTTCAAAAATATTTGGGGAGGAAACATGGATGAATTCCCCTCTCATGGATATATATTGTAATCTACATAATAAAGAAAAGAATCATGTTTTTAGTAACTTTTGTGTGTTGCTTAATAATTTTCTTTATGATAAATTTTATTAGGAATTGAGGTAATAATGGTAGAGATAGAAATTGTCTGATTTCTTGCTTGCATTCCTTCTATGAGAAAATGGTATATGAATTTACTATTATTATCATAGGGAATATTAAGGAATGATTTTGATGTATAATAGAAAAAGACTAATAATAAAACATATTCTCATTATTTATTATGTTATGTACAATGTACATGGTAAATCTTAAAATTTTATTATTTTAATAAGAGACAACTTGAAAACTACTATTGGAGACTGTGTTTGAGTCGTTATGCTTATCAGGATACTTGCTCTAGGTTTATAGGAAGTAGGTAAGTTAAATGCTAATATGGAAGATAATATGTGGAGAAGAACAAGAGGCGAGTGGAAGCTTGCTCATATTATAAAAAGCAAAAAAAATATTTGAGTGTTGTTTTTGGACGAAAAAAAAAGGAAGTTGGTAAAAATTTGTAGAGAAGATATTCTATCTTACTAGAGTTTTTTGACAAGAAAAATGGTAATTCTAGAACATCTGTTGGTAAAAGTTTTATTAAGTAGAGAATAGCTTACCTGAAGTGCACATTTTACTTTTAAAACATCATGTTTTGCTTACAAATAAATTGCAAAATTATTTTTTATCAATAGTCATGACGTCTATTGTTGTCTTTCATATTACATTGAAAATAAATATGGTTTTTGATTATTTCATTATTAGTTGTTGATGTCCAACTACGAAATGGAATTAAGAAAACTAGAGTTTGGTCTGCAAATATAGAAATTTTAAATTTTGCACTAGAAGTCATCTTTACACCTCCTAAGGTTTTAAAAGAGAGTGTAGTGTTACAATTAGTAAATATAGAACCTATTGTGTTGAATACAAAGGTGATTACTTTAAAATATATAAGAGACTTGTGTGATATTTTTGTTGATTAATTGGTAAGGAGTTAATTTAGTTAATTCTAAGAATAGATATACATAGCATCTATATGCTTTAGTTAAACTATAATTTTTTATGGGAGCCACAAAACCATTTGTACAATCATCTAGATGTGAAGGATTTCATGTAAATCCGTCTCTAGCTAAGTTATGACTACTAAGTAATGAAAAATAGATAAGTCAGAGTAAAATGCATGAATGGGATTTGAAATAAGTATTAGATTCAAACTTGTACAACTTTGATTATAGGATTGTGTAAATCGGTTTTTGTCTTTCAATACCTAAAACTGTCATAGCCCACCTGTTAGGACTTTTAAAAAGTTACTAATTGATCTAGGGGATCAATTAATACCTAATAAGAGGGTTGTATACCCTAATTGTTACTACAAAACCCTTAATTAAACTAATTATACTCTAAAAAATGGATTTGGAAATTTTTGGAGGGTAATTAGGGGATTTTCAATAGTTTGGAGAAGCTAATAGGGCTTTTGAGAAGGATTAATTTGATAAATTTTATTTTGTAAAAAGAAAATTAAATTTAACATATACTCTTAGTCCAACTCCAACAAGTGTTTCGAAACACGCAGGTTACTCGTGAGTACCCACGAAACTCGCGAGTCAAGGAGGCCTACGAGTTTTTCATTAGGAAAACTCGAGATGAGTAACTCGTCGATTCGTCGAGTACTTGGAAATTACTTGCTGAGACTTGTACGTCGAGGCAAGGGAAAGAAGAGAAGCGGGCCAAGGCAATGGAAAAACAATGGAGGCAGGGGCCAGGGTCAGGGCTGAGGCAAGGGAAAGAGAGAGGAGGCAGGGGCCAGGGCCGAAACTGAGGTAGGGGAAAGAGAGAGGAGGCAGGGGTTGGAACCATGAGCATGTTACATGATTCTGCTTTCTAAGTCACATAATTTGAATCCACTTTCTAAGATATATGAATCCGCTTTTTAAGTCACACGATTCAAAGGGTGGAGGCGAGGTATGAGGAGCTAGATTAGAAACGTGTAAAATTAGTGTAAATGCTATTTCTACGGAGGGGCTTAGATTATAAAGGCGTGAGCATAAATGCTAATTTCAACCCCTGCTATCGGGCATGCCAATGGGCGTTCCCTGCGATTTATTTCCTTTTATCTATTTCTAAATGTTCTGTAAGCTAAAATGGCTAGATTTTAGTGTCTCCTTCTAATGCCAATCACATGCGATTAAGAGCCTAATGTTGTGACCTTAGATTAAAAAATTAGTTATTTATTTTTAATTTCTTCAATATTTTTATTCCTGATTTATTGTCGAGTTTATCGCGAGTTGAGAACACACCAAAATTAGCCTCCCGAGTTTATAGCAAGTTGCGAGTTTCGAAATACTGATTCCAACTAATTAAAAAGGATGGTTAGGCATATATGCCCTTATCACACTTATCCAATTTTAATTGGACCCAGAAGAGCAATATCATTATTTAATTTATTGTTTAATAAATTATTCATTCCCCACACGGTTGCTTCATAATGGTTAATATTTAGAAGATAATTCTTTTTCTTATCTCTAAAAGTTTTAAAGGTTGAATTCTCCCTACTTCCAAATAGTATTAGAAGTGGTATATATTTGCTTTACTATGGTCTCCACCTTGTAGGGTTCTATAGTGGTTCAACTTACTAGTTTATTCCCTTTTTAATAATAAACCAAACAGATTGAGTAAAAATTCTTGATCATGACTGAAAGATAAACTAACCCATTTTTTATAATAAACCAAATGGATTGAGTAAATATTCTTGATCATGTCCAAAAGATAAACTAACTCATCACAAAATAAGTTAAACAAATATAATCAAAGGACCGAATTCCAAATTTCATAGAGACTATTAAAATATAAATGACATTTATTAATTCAAATTTATTCATATAAAGCATTGTAAGCATGAAAATATTCACAACAAGGAATATGGTACACCCAACTTGATTCCACCAGATGTCTTCCTCCTTCACACTTCGAAATTGTCTCCTCGGGTTCTTCCCAAGTTGTGGTTTGAATATTCCTCCAAGCTCCTCCTCTTCACTTGCTAATCCTCCCTTTACTTCATCCTCCTACTCTTATAATTCTTCCCAGCTTTCTATTTCTTTCCTAATGTATTTTGATAGATTTATGTTTTATGTGATTTCTTAGTGATGGAATGACTAATTATTTCCTAATAGTTATGTAAAAAAATATAAATTTCATTGAAGAATGTGTTATGTAAATTTATTAATAAATTTTGGATAATGACATATAGTATTCTTGGAAATATATATTCTATGTTAGAATATGATACTGCTAATAGAACTTATATTTGTGCAAGATTTGGTTTTCTTATAGGTGAAATAAGAAACTAACCATCAAGAACAAAATACCTTAGGGGGAATGATGTGATGGGTTTTCTTCAAAAATATTTGGGGAGGCATCATGGATGAATTCCCCTCTCGTGGATATCCATATCATAATCTGCATAATAAAGAAAAATATCATATTTTTAGTAACTTTTGTGTGTTGCTTAATAAATTCCTTTATGATAGATTTTATTAGGAATGGAAGTAATAATGGTAGAGATAAAAATTGTTTGATTTCTTGCTTGCATTCCTTCTTGAAGAAAATGGTATATGATTTTCTATTATTATCATAGGGAATATTAAGGAATGATTTTGATATATAATGGAAAAAGAATAATAATAAAATATATTCTCATTAGTTATTGTGTTATGTTCATTGTACATGGTAAATCTTAAAAGTTTATTGTTTTAATAAGAGACAAATTGAAAACTAGTAGTGGAGAGTGTGTTTAAGTTATGCTTTTTGGGATACTTGTTAGGATTCACTATATAAACATGTAGAGGATTCTTGAAGCAAGCAACTTAATAAGTAATAGCAGAAACTATCAACCATCATAGAAGAAGAACGTAACATGCAAGACAACATAAAACACAACATATAACGTGGTTCACCCAACACCAGTACTTTGTATTAACACCAATACAATCTCTAAAGAAAGTAATTTTGCAACACAACCAACTGCAAATTCCTATTCAAAACACCAGTATCTCCACACATTTACTCTAACAATTGGTATCAAAGCGAGGTTGGGATTCAATATTGAGTGGGAGTTTGACTTGAGTGGGAGCTTAACTTGAGTGGGATCTATGGCAGAAGATGGGAAGTTCAGGGTGTTTGTTTCGTTTTGTAGAAAGTAACTACAGAGCTCTTTTGTGAAGTACTGTGATGGAGTTGTTTGATGTGACACCGAAGATCGTAAAGAATTTCTAGGCATTATACAACGAGAGCGAAATGACCCTGGTTTCTCACCATTGCGATAAGAAGTGACACCCAAAAAAGGATTGTTGGTATTGTGATAGAAATGGAGGAGAAAGGTCAGATGTGAATCTAATGAGTGAAATTTTGACACTTTCTGTTATGGCTGGTCTTGACACTGACGTTGGAGGAACAAAGAGTTCTCAAGTAGTGGGAACTAGGAGACATGTCCAAGAAGATGGACATGGCTCATGATTTATTTTATGATTTTTTAGGATGGAACACATAATATGGTTATAGCTTTGGATCATTGCGACCCCAAGTCCCTAAGTTGGAAGGTAATTCCACACTCTCAAAGCTAGTGGTAAAGCCATATATTGTGTGTGTGCATGCTATGGGTCATCCATAGTATGTAGATATTGCCACGGTGGTGATGTTTGATTCACCATGATACAAAGTAATTATGAGGATGTTGTTATTATTACTGGTTTGTGGTAAAGATATTGTGTGTTTCTTATTGATCACAGGATAAAAGTGCGTGGATGACACTAGTCCGGTGTGATGGTTTAGAGCATGGTTACAACAATTTGGAGTTGACATTCCTTGTGATTTTTATGCAACCATTAATTTTATAAATTCTATCTTGGAATTAGACACCAAAGATAGACCCATCAATTATGGCTTTTTCTGGATTGATTTTTCCAGTTTAGAAATTTTCCATGCATAAAAGCAACTAGTTACCAAACAGAGAGAAAAATTATTTTTTTCATATTTAACCGAGATCAGACTCCACAACCTAAAAATCTCCCACTTGGATACTAATCCATAACAACTCTACCATTGTTGCATCCATAAAAGAACATCTTCAAACCAAACAAGGAATGTCAACTCCTCCAGATTGTTGTAACCATGCTCTGAACCATCACATCGGACTAGTGTCATCCATGCACTTTTATCCTATGATCAACAAGCAACACACAATCTATCTACCACAAATAAGTGATAATAACAACATCCTCATAATTACTTTGTATCATGGTGAATCAAACATCACCACCATGGCAAGATCTACATACTGTGGATGACCCATAATATGCACACACACAATATGGCTTTGCCACTAGATTTGAAAGCACACTCCCTAAGTGTGGAATTACCTTCCAACTTAGGGACTTGGGGTCACAATAAAACATATTCTCATTAGTTATTGTGTTATGTGCATTGTACATGGTAAATATTAAAAGTTTATTATTTTAATAAGAGACAACTTGAAAACTAGTAGTGGAGAGTGTGTTTGAGTTGTTATGCTTTTTGGGATACTTGCTCTAGGTTTCTAGGAAGTGGGTAAGTTAAATGCTAATATGGAAGGAAATATGTGGAGAAGAATAGGAGGTGAGTGGAAGCTTGGTCAATTTATAAAAAGCAAAAAAAAATTGAGGGTTTTTTTTTGGATGAAAAAAAAAGGAAGTTGGTAAAAAATTGTAGAGAAGATATTCTATATTGCTGGAGTTGTTTGAAAAGAAAATTGGCAATTCGAGAACATACGTTGGTAAAAAGGAAAAATAAAGTTGTATTAAGTAGAGAATAGCTTACCTAAAGTGCACATTTTACTTTTAAAACATCATGCTTAACTTACAAATAAATTGCATGATTATTTCTTATCAATAGCCGTGATGTCTATTGTTGTCTTTCATATTACATTGAAATCAAATATGGTTTTTGATTATTTCATTATTAGTTGTTGATGTCCAACTATGGAATTGAATTAAGGAAAATAGAGGTTGGTCTACAATTGTAGGTATTTTATATTTTGCATTAGAAGTCCTCTTTACACCTCCTAAGGTTTTAAAAGAGAGTGTAGTGTTATAGTTAGTAAATATGGAACCTACTATGTTGAATACAAAGGAAATTACTTTAAAATAAATAAGAGACCTATGTGATATTTTTTTTGATTAATTGGTAAGGATTCTATTTAGTTAACTTTAATAATAGATGTGTGTAGCATCTATATGCTTCAGTTAATCTATAAGTTTTTATGGGAGTCACAAAACCATTTGTACAATCATCTAGATGTGAAGAATTTTATGTACATCCATCCTTAGCTAAGTTATGACTACTAAGTAATTAAAAATAGATAAGTCAAAGTAAAATGCATAAATGGGATTTGAAATAAGTATTAGATTCAAACTTGTACAACTTTGATTATAGGATTGTGTAAATTGGTTTTTATCTTTCAATACCTAACACTGTCATAGCCCACCTGTTAGGACTTTTAAAAAGTTACTAATTGATCTGGGGGATAAATTAATACCTAATGAGAGGGTTGTATACCTTAATTGTTCCTAAAAAACCCTTAATTAAACTAATTATACTCTAAAAAATGGATTTGGAAATTTTTGGAGGGTAATTAGGGGATTTTCAATAGTTTGGAGAAGCTAAAAGGGCTTTTGAGAAGGATTAATTTTATAAATTTTATTTTGTAAAAAGAAAATTAAATTTAACATATACTCTTAGTCCAACTCCAAAAAGTGTTTCGAAACACACAAGTTACTTGCGAGTACCCACGAAACTCGCAAGTCAAGGAGGCCTACGAGTTTTTCATTAGGAAAACTCGATATGAGTAACTCGTTGATTTGTCGCGTACTTGGAAATTACTTGTTGATACTTGTACATCGAGGCAGCGGAAAGAAGAGAAGCTAGGCCAAGGCAATGGAAAAACAATGGAGGCAGGGGCCAAGGTCAGGGCTGAGGCAGGTGAAAGAGAGAGGAGGCAGGGGCTGGGGCCAGAAATGAGGTAGGGGAAGGAAAGAGGAGGCAAGGGTTGGAACCATGAGCATGTTACACGATTCTGCTTTCTAAGTCACACAATTCGAATCCACTTTCTAAGACAGATGAATCCGCTTTTTAAGTCACATGATTCAAAGGGCAAAGGCGAGGTATGAGGAGCTAGATTAGAAACGTGTAAAATTAGTGTAAATGCTATTTCTACGGACGAGCTCTGATTAGAAAGGCGTGAGTGTAAATGCTAATTTCATCACCTGCTATTGGGCATGCCAATGGGAATTCCCTGTGATTTATTTACTTTTATCTATTTCTGAATGTTTCGCAAGCTAAAATGGGTAGATTTTCGTGTCTCCTTCTAATGCCAATCACATGCGATTGAGAGCCTAATGTTGTGACCTTAGATTAAAAAATTAGATATTTATTTTTAATTTCTTCAATATTTTTATTCCTGATTTATTGCCGAGTTTATCGCGAGTTTCTGAGAACTCACGAAAATTAGCCTCTTGATTTTATAGCAAGTTGTGAGTTTCGAAACACTGATTCCAACTAATTAAAAAGGATGGTTAGGCATATATTCCCTTATCACACTTATCCAATTTTAATTGGACCCAGAAGAGCAATATCATTATTTAATTTATTGTTTAAAAAATTATTCATTCCCCACACGGCTGCTTCATAATGGTTAATATTTAGAAGATAATTATTTTTCTTATCTCTAAAAGTTCTAAAGGTTGAATTATTCCTGCTTCCAAATAGTATTAGAAGTGGTATATATTTTCTTTACTATGGTCTCCACCTTGTAGGGTTCTATAGTGGTTCAAATTACTACTTTATTCCGTTTTTAATAATAAACCAAACAGATTGAGTAAACATTCTTGATCATGACTGAAAGATAAACTAACCCATTTTTAATAATAAACCAAATGGATTGAGTAAATATTCTTGATCATGTCCAAAAGATAAACTAAATCATCACAAAATAAGTTAAACAAATATAATCTAAGGACCAAATTCCAAATTTCATAGAGACTATTAAAATATAAATGACATTTATTAATTCAAATTTATTCATATAAAGCATTGTAAGCATGAAAATATTCACAACAAGGAATATGGTATGCCCAACCTAATTCCACCAGATGTCTTCCTCCTTCACACTTCGAAATATTCTCCTCGGGTGCTTCCCAAGTTGTGGTTTGAATATTCCTCCAAGCTCCTCCTCTTCACTTGCTAATACTCCCTTTACTTCATCCTCCTACTCTTATAATTCTTCCCAGCTTTCTATTTCTTTCCTAATATATTTTGATAGATTTATGTTTTATGTGATTTCTTAGTGATGGAATGACTAATTATTTCCTAATAGTTATGCAAAAAAATATAAATTTCATTGAAGAATGTGTTATGTAAATTTATTAATAAATTTTGGATAAGGACATATAGTATTCTTGGAAATATATATTCTATGTTAGAATATGATACTGCTAATAGAACTTGTATTTGTGCAAGATTTGGTTTTATTATAGGTGAAATAAGAAACTAACCATCGAGAAAAAAATACCTTAGGGGGAATGATGTGATGGGTTTTCTTCAAAAATATTTGGGGAGGCAACATGGATGAATTCCCCTCTCATGGATATGCATATCATAATCTACATAATAAAGAAAAATATCATGTTTTTAGTAACTTTTGTGTGTTGCTTAATAATTTCCTTTATGATAAATTTTATTAGGAATGGAAGTAATAATGGTAGAGATAAAAATTGTTTGATTTCTTGCTTGCATTCCTTCTAGAAGAAAATGGTATATGATTTTCTATTATTATCATAGGGAATATTAAGGAATGATTTTGATATATAATGGAAAAAGAATAATAATAAAACATATTCTCATTAGTTATTGTGTTATGTGCATTGTACATGGTAAATCTTAAAAGTTTATTGTTTTAATAAGAGACAAATTGAAAACTAGTAGTGGAGAGTGTGTTTAAGTTGTTATGCTTTTTGGGATACTTGTTAAGATTCACTATATAAACATGTAGAGGATTCTTGAAGCAAGCAACTTAATAAGTAATAGCAGAAACTATCAACCATCATAGAAGAAGAACGTAACATGCAAGACAACATAAAACACAACATATAACGTGGTTCACCCAACACTAGTACTTTGTATTAACACCAATACAATCTCTAAAGAGAGTAATTTTGCAACACAACCAACTACAAATTCCTCTTCAAAACACCATCATCTCCACACATTTACTCTAACAATTGGTATCAGAGCGAGGTTGGGATTCAAGATTGAGTGGGAGTTTGACTTGAGTGGGAGCTTAACTTGAGTGGGAGCTATGGCAAAAGAAGGGAAGTTTAGGGTGCTTGTTTTGTTTTGCAAAAAGTAATCGCAGAGCTCTTTTGTGAAGTACTATGATGGAGTTGTTTGATGTGACGTTGAATATGGTAAATAATTTCTAGGCATTATACAACGAGAGCGAAAGGACCCTGGTTTCTCACCATTGCGGCAAGAAGGGGCACCTAAAAAAGGATTGTTGGTCTCGGGATAGAGATGGAGGAGAAAGGTCATATGTGAATCTAATGAGTGAAATTTTGACACTTTCTGATATGGCTGGTCTTGACATTGATGTTGGAGGACCAAAGAGTTCTCAAGTAGTGGGAACTAGGAGACATGTCCAAGAATATGGACATGGCTCAAGATTTATTTTATGATTTTGAGGATGGAACTCATAATATGGTTATAGCTTTGGATCATTGCGACCCCAAGTCCCTAAGTTGGAAGGTAATTCCACACACGAGGAGTGTGCTTTCAAAGCTAGTGGTAAAGCCATATTGTGTGTGTCCATGCTGTGGGTCATCCATAGTATGTAGATCTTGCCATGGTGGTGATGTTTGATTCACCATGATACAAAGTAATTATGAGGATTTTGTTATTATCACTGGTTTGTGGTAGAGATATTGTGTGTTGCTTATTGATCACAGGATAAAAGTGCATGGATGACACTAGTCCGGTGTGATGGTTTAGAGCATGGTTACAACAATTTGGAGTTGACATTCCTTGTTGTGATTTTTATGCAACCATTAATTTTATAGATTCTATATTGGAATTAGACACCAAGGATAGACCCATCAATTATGACGTTTTTTGGATTGATTTTTCCTGTTTAGAAACTTTCCATGCATAAAAGCAACTAGTTACCAAATAGAGAGAAAAATTATTTTTTCATATTTAACCAAGATTAGACTCCACAAACTAACAATATCCCACTTGGAGACTAATCCACAACAACTCTACCATTGTTGCATCCGCAAAAGAACATCTTCAAACCAAACAAGGAATGTCAACTCCTCCAGATTATTGTAACCATGCTCTGAACCATCACACCAGACTAGTGTCATCCATGCACTTTTATCCTATGATCAACAAGCAACACACAATCTCTCTACCACAAATAAGTGATAATAACAACATCCTCATAATTACTTTGTATCATGGTGAATCAAACATCACCACCATGGCAAGATCTACATACTATGGATGACCCATAACATGCACACACACAATATGGCTTTGCCACTAGCTTTGAAAGCACACTCCCTAAGTGTGGAATTACCTTCCAACTTAGGGACTTGGGGTCGCAATAAAACATATTCTCATTAGTTATTGTGTTATGTTCATTGTACATGGTAAATCTTAAAAGTTTATTATTTTAATAAGAGACAACTTGAAAACTAGTAGTGGAGAGTGTGTTTGAGTTGTTATGCTTTTTGGGATACTTGCTCTAGGTTTCTAGAAAGTGGGTAAGTTAAATGCTAATATGAAAGTAAATATGTGGAGAAGAACAAGAGGTGAGTGGAAGCTTGGTCAATTTATAAAAAGCAAAAAAAAATTGAGGGTTTTTTTGGATGAAAAAAAAAGGAAGTTGGTAAAAAATTGTAGAGAAGATATTCTATATTACTGGAGTTGTTTGAAAAGAAAATTGGCAATTCGAGAACATCCGTTGGTAAAAAGGAAACATAAAGTTGTATTAAGTAGAGAAATTCTTACCTAAAGTGCACATTTTACTTTTAAAACATCATGCTTAACTTACAAATAAATTGCATGATTATTTCTTATCAATAGCCGTGATGTCTATTGTTGTATTTCATATTACATTGTAATCAAATATGGTTTTTGATTATTTCATTATTAGTTGTTGATGTCCAACTACGGAATGGAATTAAGGAAACTAGAGGTTGGTCTACAATTTTAGGTATTTTAGATTTTGCATTAGAAGTCCTCTTTACACCTCCTAAGGTTTTAAAAGAGAGTGTAATGTTACAGTTAGTAAATATGGAACCTACTATGTTGAATACAAAAGAAATTACTTTAAAATCAATAAGAGACCTATGTGATATTTTTTTTGATTAATTGGTAAGGATTTTATTTAGTTAAATTTAATAATAGATGTGTGTAGCATCTATATGCTTCAGTTAAACTATAAGTTTTTATGGGAGTCACAAAACCATTTGTACAATCATCTAGATGTGAAGAATTTTATGTACATCCATCCTTAGCTAAGTTATGACTACTAAGTAATTAAAAATAGATAAGTCAAAGTAAAATGCATAAATGGGATTTGAAATAAGTATTAGATTCAAACATGTACAACTTTGATTATAGGATTGTGTAAATCGGTTTTTGTATTTCAATACCTAACACTATCATAGCCCACCTGTTAGGACTTTTAAAAAGTTACTAATTGATCTGGGGGATCAATTAATACCTAATGAGAGGGATGTATACCCTAATTTTTCCTACAAAACCCTTAATTAAACTAATTATACTCTAAAAAATGGATTTGTAAATTTTTGGAGGGTAATTAGGGGATTTTCAATAGTTTGGAGAAGCTAATAGGGCTTTTGAGACGGATTAATTTGTAAAAAGAAAATTAAATTTAACATATACTCTTAGTCCAACTCCAACAAGTGTTTCGAAACTCACAGGTTACTCGCGAGTACCCACAAAACTTGCAAGTCAAGGAGGCCTACGAGTTTTTCATTAGGAAAACTTGAGATGAGTAACTCACCGATTCGTCGAGTACTTGAAAATTACTTGCTGATACTTGTACGTCGAGGCAAGGGAAAGAAGAGAAGTGGGGCCAAGGCAGTGGAAAAAAAATGGAGGCAGGGGCCATGGTCAGGGCTGAGGCAGGGGAAAGAGAGAGGAGGCAGGGGCCGAGGCCAGAACTGAGGTAGGGGAAAGAGAGAGGAGGCAGGGGTTGGAACCATGACCTTGTTACACAATTCTGCTTTCTAAGTCACACAATTCGAATCCACTTTCTAAGATAGATGAATCCGCTTTTTAAGTCACACAATTCAAAGGGCGAAGGTGAGGTATGAGGAGCTAGATTAGAAACGTGTAAAATTAGTGTAATGCTATTTCTACAAAGGGGCTCAGATTAGAAATGCGTGAGTGTAAATGCTAATTTCATCCCTTGCTATCAGGCATGCCAATGGGCGTTCCCTGTGATTTATTTCCTTTTATCTATTTTTGAATGTTTCGCAAGCTAAAATGGGTAGATTTTTGTGTCTCCTTCTAATGCCAATCACATGCGATTGAGAGCCTAATGTTGTGACCTTAGATTAAAAAATCAGTTATTTATTTTTAATTTCTTCAATATTTTTATTCTTGATTTATTGTCGAGTTTATCACGAGTTGCCGAGAACTCACGAAAATTAGCCTCCCAAGTTTATAGCAAGTTGCGAGTTTCAAAACATTGATTCCAACTAATTAAAAAGGATGGTTAGGCATATATTCCCTTATCACACTTATCCAATTTTAATTGGACCCAGAAGAGCAATATCATTATTTAATTTATTGTTTAAAAAATTATTCATTCCCCACACGGCTGCTTCATAATGGTTAATATTTAGAAGATAATTATTTTTCTTATCTCTAAAAGTTCTAAAGGTTGAATTCTCCCTACTTCCAAATAGTATTAGAAGTGGTATATATTTGCTTTACTATGGTCTTCACCTTGTAGGGTTCTATAGTGGTTCAACTTACTAGTTTATTCCCTTTTTAATAATAAACCAAAAAGTTTGAGTAAACATTCTTGATCATGACTGAAAGATAAACTAACCCATTTTTAATAATAAACCAAATGGATTGAGTAAATATTCTTGATCATGTCCAAAAGATAAACTAACTCATCACAAAATAAGTTAAACATATATAATCAAAGGACTGAATTCCAAATTTCATAGAGACTATTAAAATATAAATGACATTTATTAATTCAAATTTATTCATATAAAGCATTGTAAGCATGAAAATATTCACAACAAGGAATATGGTACACCCAACCTGATTCCACCAGATGTCTTCCTCCTTCACACTTCGAAATTGTCTCCTCGGGTTCTTCCCAAGTTGTGGTTTGAATATTCCTCGAAGCTCCTCCTCTTCACTTGCTAATCCTCCCTTTACTTCATCCTCCTGCTCTTATAATTCTTCCCAGCTTTCTATTTCTTTCCTAATATATTTTGATAGATTTATGTTTTATGCGATTTCTTAGTGATGGAATGACTAATTATTTCCTAATAGTTATGCAAAAAAATATAAATTTCATTGAAGAATGTGTTATGTAAATTTATTAATAAATTTTGGATAACGACATATAGTATTCTTGGAAATATGTATTCTATGTTAGAATATGATACTACTAATAGAACTTGTATTTGTGCAAGATTTGGTTTTCTTATAGGTGAAATAAGAAACTAACCATCGAGAACAAAATACCTTAGGGGGAATGATGTGATGGGTTTTCTTCAGAAATATTTGGGGAGGCAACATGGATGAATTCCCCTCTCATGGATATCCATATCATAATCTACATAATAAAAAAAAATATCATGCTTTTAGTAACTTTTGTTTGTTGCTTAATAAATTCCTTTATGATAGATTTTATTAGGAATGGAAGTAATAATGGTAGAGATAAAAATTGTTTGATTTATTGCTTGCATTCCTTCTAGAAGAAAATGGTATATGATTTTCTATTATTATCGTAGGGAATATTAAGGAATGATTTTGATATATAATGGAAAAAGAATAATAATAAAACATATTCTCATTTGTTATTGTGTTATGTGCATTGTACATGGTAAATCTTAAAAGTTTATTGTTTTAATAAGAGACAAATTGAAAACTAGTAGTGGAGAGTGTGTTTAAGTTGTTATGCTTTTTGGGATACTTGTTAGGATTCACTATATAAACATGTAGAGGATTCTTGAAGCAAGCAACTTAATAAGTAATAGCAGAAACTATCAACCATCATAGAAGAAGAACGTAACATGCAAGACAACATAAAACACAACATATAACGTGGTTCACCCAACACCAGTACTTTGTATTAACACCAATACAATCTCTAAAGAGAGTAATTTTGCAACACAACCAACTGTAAATTCCTCTTCAAAACACCAACATATCCACACATTTACTCTAACAATTGGTATCAGAGCGAGGTTGGGATTCAAGATTGAGTGGGAATTTGACTTGAGTGGGAGCTATGGCAAAAGAAGGGAAGTTCAGGGTGTTTGTTTCATTTTGCTGAAAGTAACTGCAGAGCTCTTTTGTGAAGTACTATGATGGAGTTGTTTGATGTGATGCTGAAGATGGTAAAGACTTTCCAGGCATTATACAACGAGAGTGAAATGACCCTGGTTTCTCACCATTACAATAATAAGGGGCACCTAAAAAATGATTGTTGGTATCGAGATAAAGATGGAGGAGAAAGGTCAGATGTGAATCTAATGAGTGAAATTTTGACACTTTTTGATATGGCTGGTCTTGACATTGACGGTGGAGGACCAAAGAGTTCTCAAGTAGTGGGAACTAGGAGACATGTCCAAGAATATGGACATGGCTCAGGATTTATTGTATGATTTTTTAGGATGGAACACATAATATGGTTATAGCTTTGGATCATTGCGACCCCAAGTCCCTAAGTTGGAAGGTAATTCCACACTCGAGGAGTGTGCTTTCAAAGCTAGTGGTAAAGCCATATTGTGTGTGTGCATGCTATGGGTCATCCATAGTATGTAGATCTTGCCATGGTGGTGATGTTTGATTCACCATGATACAAAGTAATTATGAGGATGTTGTTATTATCACTGGTTTGTGGTAGATATATTGTGTGTTGCTTATTGATCACAGGATAAAAGTGCGTGGATGACACTAGTCCGGTGTGATAGTTTAGAGCATGGTTACAACAATTTGGAGTTGACATTCCTTGTTGTGATTTTTATGCAACCATTAATTTTATAGATTCTATCTTGGAATTAGACACCAAGGATAGACCCACCAATTATGGATTTTTTTGGTTTGCATTTTCCAGTTTAGAAATTTTCCATGCATAAAAGCAACTAGTTACCAAACAGAGAGAAAAACTATTTTTTTCATATTTAACCGAGATCAGACTCCACAACCTAACAATCTCCCACTTGGAGACTAATCCACAACAACTCTACCATTGTTGCATGCACAAAATAACATCTTCAAACCAAACAAGGAATGTCAACTCCTCCAGATTGTTGTAACCACACTCTTTTATCCTATGATCAACAAGCAACACACAATCTCTCTACCACAAATAAGTGATAATAACAACATCCTCATAATTAATTTGTATCATGGTGAATCAAACATCACCACCATGGCAAGATCTACATACTATGGATGACCCATAATATGCACACACACAATATGGCTTTGCCACTAGATTTGAAAGCACACACCCTAAGTGTGGAATTACCTTCCAACTTAGGGACTTGGGGTCGCAATAAAACATATTCTCATTATTTATTGTGTTATGTGCATTGTACATGGTAAATCTTAAAAGTTTATTATTTTAATAAGAGAAAACTTTAAAACTAGTAGTGGAGAGTGTGTTTGAGTTGTTATGCTTTTTGGGATACTTGCTTTAGGTTTCTAGGAAATGGGTAAGTTAAATGTTAATATGGAAGGAAATATGTGGAGAAGAACAAGAGGTGAGTGGAAGCTTGGTCAATTTATAAAAAGCAAAAAAAAATTGAGGGTTTTTTTTTGGATGAAAAAAAAAGGAAGTTGGTAAACAATTGTAGAGAAGATATTCTATATTACTGGAGTTGTTTGAAAAGAAAATTGGCAATTTGAGAACATCCGTTGGTAAAAAGGAAACATAAAGTTGTATTAAGTAGAGAATATATTACCTAAAGTGCACATTTTACTCTTAAAATATCATGCTTAACTTACAAATAAATTGCATGATTATTTCTTATCAATAGCCGTGATGTCTATTGTTGTCTTTCACATTACATTGAAATCAAATATGGTTTTTGATTATTTCATTATTAGTTGTTGATGTCCAACTACGGAATGGAATTAAGGAAACTAGAGGCTGGTCTACAATTTTAGGTATTTTAGATTTTGCATTAGAAGTCCTCTTTACACCTCCTAAGGTTTTAAAAGAGAGTGTAGTGTTATAGTTAGTAAATATGGAACCTACTATGTTGAATACAAAGGAAATTACTTTAAAATCAATAAGAGACCTATGTGATATTTTTTTTGATTAGTTGGTAAGGATTTTATTTAGTTAACTTTAATAATAGATGTGTGTAGCATCTATATGCTTTAGTTAAACTATAAGTTTTTATGGGAGAACCATTTGTACAGTCATCTAGATGTGAAGAATTTTATGTACATCCATCCTTAGCTAAGTTATGACTACTAAGTAATTAAAAATAGATAAGTCAAAGTAAAATGCATGAATTGGATTTAAAATAAGTATTAGATTCAAACTTGTACAACTTTGATTATAGGATTGTGTAAGCTGGTTTTTTGTCTTTCAATACTGAACTCTGTCACAACCCACCTTAGGACTTTTAAAAAGTTACTAATTGATCTGAGGGATCAATTAATACCTAATGTGAGGGTTGTAGACCCTAATTTTTCCTTAAAAAACCCTTAATTAAACTAATTACACTCGAAAAAACTGATTTGTAAATTTTTGGAGGGTAATTAGGGGATTTTGAATAGTTTGGAGAAGGTAATAGGTCTTTTGAGAAAGATTAATTTGATAATTTTTCTTTTGAAAAAATAAATAAATTTTGAATGTTCCGCAAGCTAAAATGGGTAGATTTTTGTGTCTCCTTCTAATGCCAATCACATGCGATTGAGAGCCTAATTTTGTGACCTTATATTAAAAAATTAGTTATTTATTTTTAATTTCTTCAATATTTTTATTCCTGATTTATTGTCGAGTTTATCGCGAGTTGCCGAGAGCTCATGAAAATTAGCCTCCCGAATTTATAGCAAGTTGCGAGTTTCAAAACACCGATTCCAACTAATTAAAAAGGATGATTAGGCATATATGCCCTTATCACACTTATCCATTTTTAATTGGACCCAAAAGAGCAATATCATTATTTAATTTATTGTTTAATAAATTATTCATTCCCCACATGGCTGCTTCATAATGGTTAATATTTAGAAGAGAATTATTTTCCTTATCTATAACAGTTGTAAGATTGAATTCTACCTACTTCCAAATAGTATTAGAGTTGACCTTATAGTTTCCCTAGGAAAGGGGTGGCCCAATATAAACAAAGTACTTCAACCTTATCCCTTGGAATCTTCTTTTTGTTAAAATATTAATATCACTATTTACTTTCCATAAGTTGACTTCAAAAAGATATATTTTAATAATTTAATAATTAGCCCACCTTCTTGCTCATGAAGAAATAGGAAGCTGGAAAGAATTATAAGAGGATCAAGAGGATGAAGGAAAGGTGGGGTTAGCAAGTGAAGAGGAGGATCTTGGAGGAGGAATATTTAGGCCACAACTTGGGAAGCACCCGATGAGACCATTTCGAAGTGTGAAGGAGGGAGACATCTAGTGGAATCAGGTAGGGTGTACCATATTCCTTGTGAATATTTTCTTGGTTACAATGCTTTATATGAATAAATTTGAATTAATGAATGCCATTGATATTTTAAAAGTCTTTATGAAATTTGGAATTTGGTCCTTTGATTATATTTGTTTAACTTAATTTTGTGATGGGCTAGTTTATCTTTTGGCCATGATCGAGAATGTTTACCCCATCCATTTGGTTTATTATTAAAAATGGGTTAGTTTATATTTCAACCATGATCGATAATGTTTACTTGATCTATTTGGTTTATTATTAAAAAGGGAATATATTAGTAAGTTGAACCACTATATAAACATGTAGTGTAGAGACCATAGTAAAGCAAATCTATACCATTTCTAAATCATCACCTGACCATCACCTAGTAAGAGGAACCACCACGAACTCCACAACCATCGCATGGTGGTTATTACTTTTAGAATGTGGAAGCACTATTAAATTGTAGATAGTCTTACTGTGTAACACATGCGGGATATATCCTCATGTTGTCTTAACCGTGACCATGGCAATAATCTCTACTAGTTTTTGCCCTCTCTATTCAATGTCTACAAACCACCATCTATGACTATATTGCATAGGATCCAAGATGTCTTTTCCTAGTTAATCATGCTCAAATTTGAGTTATTCTTAATCATTACACTATGTGATGCATTTGATCATATGACTTACCAATAATTACATCTTGTACCCCAACTAATAAATATTTTAGCAACTTGCCATATTAGCTCAAAGTATTGGGGCTTCAGCCTATGAGATTTCATACCTTTGTTTTAGATATATATCTATAACTGATGAAATCATAGATTGATAAATCTTATTTATGGTCAATAAATATGGTTGCTTTCCATGATTATACTATAGAGAATGAAAATTTGTCACCTTTGCTTAACACAAAGAATGGTGGGGATGCTGAAATGGCTTTGGGAAAAAATAAATTATCCTAAAAATATTCTTATACCTTCTGAGATCATGGGTTTATAAAAGATTTCAATTAATGTAGGCTTAGGCACCAAACTCCCCTCTTCTATTATACTTAGCATTGAATTCATATTGTTTGAACTATGTAGGCTTTCATTCGTTATAACCTCTACCTTCGGTAATTTGAGATTACATCACCTTTAATTTTGACTAAGGTTTAACATATGGTTAATCTCTTATATTGGGAATCTTGACCTCATCACCGCTTTCAAGTGATGCATCCACACTTGAGAGGTATATATGGGGAGGTGGGATTTCCCAAACCCTATCTCCAAATATCCCACATGGGGTATGTGGGAGGAGCTGAAAGGTTTTAAGAAGGGTTTGACCTCCCTTTTTAAATTCTAATAGTTTGGTGGACATGTTGGAATTTGATATAATGCTTTGTGATAGTCCTTCTTGACACATGTGGTCTATTGTCTTACTATGCTGAGTTAGTTTGAGTTAGTATTCGTTAGATGACTATGGTTGACTATGATGGATGTGATCCTGATTGGCTTGGGTAATTTTATTTCAAACATCCTTTTATTAAGGGATTTAATATGGGTGATTCTATAATATAGGGGGCTTAATAATTTAGAAATAGGCCATTTAAGAAAAACTACAGTGTTCCATGTTATGAGGGGAAGCTTAATAAGTTAAGTCCATATAAAGTGAAATAAGTTATAAATGTTGTAAGGAGACTGGTACAAATATTTTGAAAGGGGTTGCTAAATATAATCCCTACGAAGCCATACAGGAGAAGATTTTGATTGTAAATATCTATAAAATAAGTTAAGATATGATAAATAGACAATTGGAGAAAGGAAACCCTAAGGTCAAATATTATTAGACCCGATTTAATTTAAACTCCTTATGAATAAAAATATATAAAATAATTCCAAACATATTTGGCTAGTCTTTCAAATTGAATAAGATCTATAATTCCATTTAGATAAGGAATTATAGACTAAATTAGAACCAAATCAATTGTGGAAATTGATAGGGGTTTTGGATCAAAGTAATTATAGGTAATAATTTGATGATTAAATTGAATCTGAATGTAAATTTTACGAAGAAAATTAAAGACCAGATACATTAAATTTGGTGTTAAATTGATTTCTATATGGGATCTAATTTTGGTAGAAAAATTTGATAGTAAACATAGATCACAAATTAGTAGCAAAGTAATACAAATTTGTAGATGAGTTTAGTATAAACCTTTTTACTAATATTGTGAAAAGATTGAGTAAAATAGGTTTACATATAACTATAGTTTAGGAATGCTCTTTGGAATAAAATGGTGTAACCAAGGGAAGAATGAGTGTGGAACTCATTCCTTGAGGAAATTATGGGGTTTCCTCATTATGGATCGATCATATGATTAATGATCCTATGGGTGGGTGAAATTAGTATGATCTTGACTTTATAAGAATAGTTTAAATGATCTATTTTAAAGAGGAGTTTGGAAACTTTTCAATTATATGTGATTCTAGGATGATGTTTAAGGAAAGAATGAATAGAATTATTTTTGGTTCAAAAGTATATGTATAAATTACATGAAGGAGTTATTACCACATTTGGAATAAGCTTCTCAATATTTATGTATATTAATATTAGAATGGATGAAAGATCTAATATTGAGGAATAGTTTTCTATTTTATATGCTTTACACATATAATGTAGATATAAACATGATTACCTAATGAATTTCTCTAATATAGTTAGAAGAATTCACCTTATTGAGGGTTGAGTGGTTATCAACCTTGGATAAGGAATGTGAAATTCATTCTCGAGGGAATTATGTGTTTCTCTCTTTGATAACTAATGAGATTTCTCCTTAATATGAACGGATGACCATTTCATAAATATGTGGGTATAAATTTTTTAGAGATTCTTATGTATTGTATTTATGGTTTAGAGAAAAGAAATATGAAATTTCCTTATTTACATCATGATTTGAAAAAAATAACAATTTGATTCCTTTAATTGTATAACTAATTCAGATAAAGTATCCTTAGGATTCCTTTCTATGCTTGTAATAATGACAACTTAAATTTATGCAAGGAGAGGAGAAACATATTTTGGAGATTGGGTTTATTGCCCATGAGGGTTCCCAATATATATTTTGTGTACCTCTATTTTGTGGATTGCAATTGATGTAATACATAGATGTTATAATTAATTTCTAATATGATGTTAGTTAGATAGATTGTGTATGTTGCATGAGGTGGTATTTAAATGTTACATTTACTTTTCAATATGATATGTTTTTGATTCAATGAACTGTTAATAAACAATGTTCCATATTTAAGATTGGTTTATATTAATACTTGAGATTTATTAGATCTAGTAATGGATGTTGCACTACCTTTTACAAAGAATGGTTATTAATTATGATGCAAAAAGTCATGATTTTATGCAATTATTCAAGTAATAATCATGAAATGAATGAATTAATATTTATGCATTGATTAATAAAGCATGTATGGGTTCCATTGCAATAAATATATTTACTTATTCAATTAGGAAGTAAGTTTATAATTGATTTGTTATCAATTAATTAAGTAATGAAACCTCCTAATTAAAATAGAGAAAGAAACATTTTAATTAAATAATTAATAAACATCATGAAGGAACATAAGGTTAGATAGGATTTGGTCACTCCTATCACAATATTTGACACTAACCATGTCGTAATTCTCTTGGTTACTTACTACCTTAATTTATGTTGGTTTTAAACTTATTGATTGTAATATTTACATTGATGATAGACATATTGTGATAATATATATATATATATATATATATATATATATATATATATATATATATAAATATATATATATATATATATATATATTTGGTAAATTAAGATTTCATTAAAAGGGGGTTTTGAAAGGGCCCCAAAACCTTTTTACATCAGGTCATAAGACCAAAGACAAGGCCATAGGAAAGGCCTAAGGAAAAGCCCAAGGATGGGCCAGAGGAAAAGCCTCAGGAAAGGCCAAAGGATGTCCCGAAGGAAAACACACCTGAAGCACAAAGCATGAAATATTTTAAAGTTCCACCCAACAAAAAAATTGAAAAGCCCACCCAATGGGTAATTTGAAAATTCCCTCCAAGGCAGAGAAAACAAAAAATTGAAAATCTCATGCAGTGGATAAACTAGAACCTAGTATTTCACAAAAGAAATACCAAAAAAACAAAACCACCAAATACAAAACTACCCTGAATAGTAGGATGGAATAGAAGAACCACAAATAAGAAAAACCTACCCAGGTAGGGTTAGGAGACACATAGGAATGCAATAAAAAGAACATAATAACATCTCACACAGGCCTAAAAAATGGAACGACAATCTGGGGATCTTTGTAGGCCATGAAATCTCCTTGTAAAGAGGTGAAGCTACAAAGATGCCAACAGAAGTAGAGGAAGTAGTAGAATAAGAACCATAAGCCTTGGAAAATATATGGGGAAGTTCCAAAGGAATAAAAAATGAGGGATCCATGAGATGAACAAGTTGCAAGCATTAAGCATAGGGCAGCCTAGACCAAACAAATGTAGCAAGAAACCCTTGACAACCTTAAATACCATCAATGAATAGCTTTTGGGAATGAAATAATGAAGAACAGTGGGATCACAATAGCAAGAAATGCAGAGACCCCTTGTAAAACCATGAAAAAATGCTTATAATCCACCAAGAAGTCCACATCCATGAACCCAAAGAGTAGAGTTAGAGAAATAAGCACATGGTTCCTACCTTGACCAAAAATATGTTGTGCAAAACTGCTCAATAAGAAACCCTCCCAAAGCCACAAACCTCCACACCTAGAGAACCACTGTGTACTAGCACCAAGTAGAAACCTACAAAAATCTAGGATACACTAGAGATGGGCTTGAAATTTTGGGATCATTACAGACACGAAGATGGTCAAACACTGGTTTATATTATTCAAGCTAGAAAATGATATATGCAAGTTTGTAAAATATAGAATAAGAACTACTGAATTTTTTTTAAAAACCAAGATGGAATTAGCACATATTTTTCATGTATGAGAAATACTCTGAAATTATCTTTCTAAATTAGAAAGTTGAAAAATGGCAATGCATGGAGTATGTATTTTACTAGAGGTATATTGAACATTTATAGTTTTCTTATGAAGAGAGTAGCAAATGTTTTATATTGAATCTGGTGATGAGAATTTAGCTATTTTGTAGCATAAAATAAATTCTAGGCTTGTAGAATGATTAGTTGGTTAGTTATAAAATAATGATTTCTAGTATTGAAAAGGAAGCATGTTTTGAAAAAAAGAATGTAAGCTTTGCTGTTGTATTTTGGGCGTATAATTTAAGTAGATATTTTGAAGAGTACTGAGTTTGGTTTAAAACTAGATTATAGCTATATGAATCCATTGATTACAAAAGGAAAAGTATCATCCTAAAGTGGAACCGTATTTTATCCTCATTGATGGGTAATCCTATTCTAGGTGGTTCTCAAGGAAGGGTTTATCAAAAAGGAATGTTTTGAGCAAAAAAAGAGAGGTAGAAAAAGACTTTGGACTTTTTAAAATGAAGCAATCCTCACAGAGGAAGATAAAACATGAATATTTGTTAATTAAAGTTTACGTTAAGCAAAAGTAACTTGTTTTTGAGTAAGCAAATGAACTTGTTACTATTATGGGACATCATCATGTATATATGAGGAAAAATATTTTTGAACTAGCATTTAGCACCTTCAATAAAATAAAAGATAGGAGGAAATTATCCAACATCTCTAATGGAAGGAGAGTAGTGTTTAAATCTAATTCAAACAAAAATATTACATTGTTGTAGACACCTAAAACATGTCATGTGTAGGGGACTACTCATATAGGTATCCTAACATGCCATATGAATGATCTTGGACCATTCCAAGGTAAAGTAGTGGTTTTAACCACTCAAATTAGGTATTTTTGGACTATTCAACCTCATCCACGACTGACACCAGTGGCTAGGATTCTAGCTATGCCTAGAAGCCAAAAATAGTCTTGAAACTTTTTGAATTACTAAACCAAGCTAAATTTAGTTACAACGGCCTTGGCAATGGATTTCAAGCAGTTTCAAATGAGTAAGCATCTAGAATATTTCTCCCAACTTTTTCAACCTCATGGTTCCTGATCTTGGTTTCCTAAAGAAGCTAGGATTAGGAATTGAGAGTGTTATAAGACCCCCCTCCAAATTGGGGAAAAGTTTGGATTAAGTGTCAATTTGCATGCAACGAAGCCCTACCAAATTGGAGAGCCATTTGCAACCCTTGAGGAGTGTCTATATGCTACCAATTCAGAAATCATGACTATATGTGAAGCTATAGAGATTTCAAGAGCTTAAGGAGATCATTCATCCATTAATTGAACCACTTTCATTGCAAATTCAAAGAATCTACATCGCTAATTTGTTCCATAACATAGAGGTGACCCTTGATCATCAATTACCTAGAGGAATTTGAGATTCAGGCCTTGGTTACAAGGGAAAGAGCATTTTCACCTCAATTACAACTATTAATCATGACTAATAGATCTTGTTGTGCCTCAGACCCACATCGAGGGTTTGACACTCAATTTCCCTCATCTTAGCCATAGTATTTTTATTCTAAACATGTAATTATGTATATATGACATAGAGTAGATTTCATTTATGCTTTCATATGGTTAATTGTAGAAATTAGAGGTAGCTTTGCTATATTTCCTTCTATTTTGTCAATTTGTATTAGTTCTATTAGATTTGATTCATTTTAAGTTTTAATGGTAGATTATACATCATAATAGCTAGATTTACTGATTTCTTATCATTCATTATAATAATTCAGATGTTTTGTAATCATATTTATGTGTTTATATGCTTTCTTGCTATATCTATCCTTATTCATGTAAATTCCTATCAATAGCCTCACCATGAGAGGTCTCCTTTGCTTCTAACTATCTTATGTTGTTTCTTGAATGTAGATTTATAGTATTTGAGCATATTCAAAGCATTCTTGGAAATATATTCCTCCAATCAAGTGATAATAAGGCTTCCTTGATCCTTGAGCAATTCATGTCTACGTTAAGATCCTGTGTATTGCACCATCCACATTGAGGGGCTCAAAATATTGTATCAATTGTATCAAATAATTTGGTATCCCTAAGAGGGACATATTTGTAAAGGGTATTTGTAATGATAATATAAAGAAGCTATTATTTCTTGTTCAATTCATTGTTATTCATCTTTTCATGCTTTAATGTTTGGTATATTTGATTCAATAGTCTAGGTGCATGCTTTTAGAGTGGTATAGATGTCGATCATGGTGGGACTTGGATTTTTACAAAGAGTTGTGTGAAGCACATCTCGCTATTATTGCAGCTTCAACAATACTAAATATTTGAGGAGGACTTAGAATAGGTTAAGGTAATTGAGTACATCAAGTTACAGGAGGGTAAATTGAAGCTTTAGAACAAGAAGGATTGGAATAAGAAGAACATTTAAAATCAAAATCACCAGGCAAAGCCAACCCACATGAATCAAGTAGTGTTATACCTACATAAAGGGGATAAGAGCCAACAAAAATAGAATTATCAAGCCCAACCTCCTCCTATGCAATATAATTAGTGCCAAAATAAGAAGCAGGGTAAGAATAAAGAGCAATGCCCTCCTCACAAATTCACACCATTTTCAGAGATGATGGCATCGATCTTCCATAAACTATGAAAGGTTAAGGCAATTAGATTACTTAATATCAAGTTGCAAGACCCTAACCAACCCAAACAAAAAGGGTATAGGGAGGATTAGTATTGCTCATACCATAGGATGAAAGGACATGACATTGAAGGATGTTATAGTTTCAAACACATGGTACAAAACATGATAAAAAAGGGTGAGATAATGTTTGAAAACTCCTAGGCTTCGAATAACCAAAACATAGGGATTTTAAAAAATCCTCTTTCAAACCACGAGCCTCTGAGGAACAATGTTGGCCAAGTGAACCAAGTGTAGATTGAGCTGCCTACACAAGGATTTTCTGGTATGATAAATATTGTCACAAGAAAAGGGAGGTAGAGCAACCATATCCACCTCCAAATCCAATCACAGTGCAATTTGAACCCCCAAAAAGGCTAGTGTAAAACAATATGCTAGGCCCGCCAACTAGACTAGTGGTGACCATCATAAATAGGCTTATTCAAAGCCGACATACAAATCCAACAATTTTTTTAATATATGAACTGATACAATAGGATCCTAAGCATAGGTAGATACTCATGGACATCTTGAGGTCTATTGAAGTTCAGTCACAACATATTAAAACATTTACAAATTTCATGGGACATGTGCAACAGTGTAGTTAGTAAATGATTCAATTTCATGATCATGAAATTAAAAATGTTTCTACTACTGCAGTGGAACCACCACTCCACATAATTACGTGTGTCAACCACACACCTTTTAAATGGGTATTGATTGACATAGGATCATCAATAAATATTATTACTACCAAGGGATTGACATACATGAAATTACCCAAATCACACATTATACCTTCAACCTTCACTTTGAGAGTATTTAATGATGCACTATGTTCAACGATTGATACTATAGTCTTACCTATTCATGTCATACTGAAGACCAATTCTATGATGTGTCACATACTTGAAGGTGCTATACAATATAACATCCTCTTAGGTAGACCTTGTATCAGAGAGATGTGTTGCATTCCCTCGATTTTACATCAATGTATTAAATATATACATGAGGGACAAGTGCACATGGTTCCTTCCGATGAGGAGCCATTTAAATATGTGAACCAAGTAGATTTAACTAGATATTTCATTCTCCCTTCAATGCACCTAGATATACATCCAACATCACCAACTAAACATCGAGAAGATAAACTAAAGGAACTATGTGTTGGACATTTAACATCAGCACCATGATCATTTGTGCATACAACAGTAGCTTCAACAAAACCTACAACATCCATGATGCTTAGAAATTACCAGAAGCTTAAGATAGTACTAGGTGAGAAAGAGACAAAGTAAATTCCTGAAGTAGCCACTGCTAAGGTCTCTTGTCCCATGGATGAAGGAGACATATAAAATGAAGCTGAGGAGGCACCTCAGCTTGCTTTACCTATTTTTTTAGCTGGATCATATGCACTAAATGTGATCATCCATTTGGTTAATCCTAGGCTAGTGGAGTATATGTAGACACCTAAAATATGTCATGTTTAGGAGACTACTCATATGAGCACATTCGCAAACCATATGACCAATATTGGACCTTTCCAAGAGAAATCAGTGGTCATAACCACTCAAAAGGGGTAATTCTAGACCATTTAAGCTTGTTCGTGTAGTGACCCCAGGGAAGTAGCATGTCATCCCCACTTACTTTCTACTTTCAATTTAATTGAATTTTTTAATGTTTAACATGCATTTAAAGGAAATGTGTAAAGAAGATATAACCATAATGCAAAGAAATAAATGAATGAATGCTTTTGTATTAATATATCCAAGATACGATTACATATAAATCCCTCTAAGGGATACCCTTCATTTGATACATGATTTTACACAAGGAAGGTAACAGGTGTATAAAATATCACCTTGCAAGAGGCGATGCACTTTTAAAGGCTTCCCGGTGATGCACACGGAACTGTATGGGGGATTACAGATGCGTCCTTCTCTAGGCATGATTCCTAGAGGGATATGCTTCCTTTCGTATGTTGTGAATTCGTCCGATGAACCTGTGGTCCTATAAGCAATGAAACAACAACACACGCTTATATGTCTAAGATTGCCTCCCCATATGAGGTTTTTAGAAATGAATATACTAAATGGAAGCAAAATACAATGAAACTAATACTATGAATGCAAATAAATGAAGCGGTTCTATGCTAATGATATGGAAACAATGAAGAAAATAGAATAAAATAAGCTAATGTCAAAACCCTAAACTCGACCTACAGGCCACTATCCAAGACAAAGACTACTAAAGGGGAAACTCGTCTTCTTTGCTCCAAGGCTAAGGATCAAGGATTTTCTCAATGTGTTGAATATCCTATATGTGGTAAGCCCTCAATCAGCTAGTACTTCGTTGCTCCTCAAAGGTGCTCCAATATGCCTGGAAGTAGGTGATATGGATAGGGTTTTCCATTCCCTTGTTTTGCAATCTTAGTAGGATTGTATGGGTGAAAAATATTTCTAAAAGGTATCACATGAACAATGATCATGCTAAAGATAAAGCTAAAGTTTTTATAATACATAGTTCAATTGATCATCTACTAAAGTATTAATTAGCAATGTTTTAATTTTTGGAATTTTGATTCTCTAAGCCAAAATTGTCATTGATGTCAAGAAATGTAGTTAACATTAATATCAAGGTTTTTGTCAAGGAACGAAGTTGTCAAAGTTGCTATTTTATATCCAGGAAGAAGGTCAAAGGTCAAGAGTTTCAATGCAAAGTAAAACAAGGGTTTAAAAATTAAACCTTACAATTATAATTTATAAAATTTAAATTATTTTGAATTTAAAATATTTATAAATTATAATGCTGACATCATCAAATTTAATTTAAGCACTTTGCATTTATTATAAAGTGTTTAAAGGCACTGATGTCATTAAAACAAGGAAGCGCCAACATTTGAAGAAAATACATGGTTGTGTATAAAATGTGGCCTCAAAGACATTGCAAAGTTTATCCCTTGATCGAAGAATTAATATGCCAAGGTAAAAGATATTCATTTGCATTTTTGAAAGGATTCGTTGAGGAAGAAGATGAAAATTATTTTCGTCTTTAGCACCAAATATAAAGTGGAAAGGTTGGAGTCTTCGAAGCACATTGGACACGATGGTCCAAGTGGCAAAGCACAGATGTTTGGAGGAAGCAAGTGTTGTGTTTGAAACTCATGGTGGTGAGAGCCAAAGGGAAACGTTTTTCATACATTTTCATTGAGTGCAAAAACTTAGGAGGATAAAGAGCCTTTTGGCTCTTAAACGTGCCCATATAACACATGGTCGTGGAGCCCATGGTAGGTTACTTATTAAGGTAGAGGTAACGGGGTCGAAACTTGTCAGTGGCCAAGGTAAAAGCTTTTTAATTAATTTTATTGCCAAAGCTTTCAATACAAGGTGTGTGGAGGTATAAGGTTTGCTTGTAAAATTATGTAAAGAGTGTTTGGTGAATAACATTGGTAGTTGAAGGTATTACTTGGAGTAATAAGAAAGCTTTGATATTTAATATTTTTAATAAAGTATTAAATTATTATATTATAAATATTGAAGGGTTAAGACTTTTTGAGTGCTTTTTGATCTTTAAAGGGTTTGTGTTAATGAAGAACACAAGCTTATACTGAGAAGTGGGGGTGAACAGTATACGACCACTTTTTACTTTTCTTTTCAATTCAATATTATGCAATGTATAAATAGCAGTATCAATAGTAGTAATTAAAGCAATGCACAGAACACCATACACAATAGAGACACATATTTTAACATGGTTCACCCAATGTGGTCTACCTCAATAGAGAAAATATTTCTTCTAAATATTTCTTAAATAATCTCTTGGTAATCCTTTCCAATTACAATGTTTATGGACCTTTGTCCAAATGAGATGTTGATCCCCTAAATCTCACATTCATGGATCTCTTCCATAGGAGACCTCTTTCCCATTCAACTCTTGCTAGTGATATTCTAGAAGACTCTCTCTTTGTTGCACTGACTAGTGGATCTCTCTCCACTTGAAGACTCCTCAATCAGAAGATTTGTCTTCAATTGTCCTAGCTGCTGGATATCTATCCACTGAGACTTTGTCCTCTATACTCTGTCACCTCCAAATATTTGTCAATAGGTTCACTCAGAACCTTCTTAAATATGCTCAATAGGTTCACTCAGAACCTGCTCAATAGGTCCACACAAAACCTACTCAAATCTACTCAACAAGTCCACACAGAACCTACTCAAATATGCTCAATAGGTTCACTCAGAACCTACTCAAATCTGCTCAAGATTTCCACTCAGAACCTATCCAAATCTACTCAACAAGCTCACTCAGAACTTTTCCAAATCTACTCAATAAGTGCTCTCTAGGACTTTCTCAAATTTGCATTGCAAGATTCCACAAAAGCTTACACAAAATTATTCCACAAGCCTTCTCGAAGACTTACCTTAAATTTGCTTAAAAATTCCACACAGAATTTTTTCAATCTCATAGAATCATAAAAAGAATTGTTAGAGACTCAATATGTTCTATACTCACTGTGCAATCTCATCTCAAATCAATCGCATAGAAGCATAAAGATAATTGTTAGAGACTCAATATGTTCTATACTTAAAGCTCAATATCAACTCAAATCAATATCATATAAGCATAAAGAGAATTGTTAGAGACTCAATATATTTTGTACTTAAATCCCAATCTCAACTCAAATCAATCTCATAGAAGCATAGAGAGAATTGTTAGAGACTCAATATATTTTATACTCAATCTCAACTCAAATCAGAATATAGAAAAGTTTATTTCATGGAAATTGAAAAAATACTTCACACAAACACTTGACTAGGCTCAATCAACTCTACTCAACCAATCACCTCAAGGAACAACCCTTTCTCATAAACCATAGTCCAAGCATGTATCAACCAACTCAAAATATTTTCAATAATGCTCAACCACAAATCTCATATAACAATGATACTCATGTTCTTTTCTAACTCAAATTCAAGTTCTTTGCATAACCAATTGGCTTCAACAATAATGCTTATAAAACAAGGTTTAATCACAAATCTCAATCCAAACGTGTATTTTTCTAATATTATCATATTTTTATAGGTTCAAAAGGGAGCTCATATTATGAACATGAAAAATGATACTAAGGTAAGAGATGCATAATATCTGTGAGCACCTTAATTATGAAATCTAATGGTTTCCCTTCTTTCCAATGAGTAGTGGTCCACTTTCACTCCTATATGTATCACTTTCCATTTTAAATAGTTTACACAATTTTGGCATAATGAATATAAGAGTGGTGCACATGGCCTGCTTGAGAAATTCAAAGACCCTTTTTGCTATATTGACTCACATGAATGAATATTTTTTCCATATTTATTTTAGAGGAGCTTCAATTATACTACAATCTTTGATAAACTGATGGTAATGGCTAGTGAGACCTAGAAATCCATAGGGGTTAGGGGATCCTAAGTTAGAATGATTATGAATTTCTAAATTTTGATGATTTTTATGTTTGATGTATTAGAAATTTATCCTTAAGTAACCTAGACATAAAAATGGGTTCACTCATATTATTGGGTTAAATATTTTTACCTCATACCTTATTGCATCCTTTAACCTAATGATAAAACTACCTCTAAAAGAGGCACCAATCAAATCTTATGTCATTCTTGAAAATTTTTTGAATTATTTTTATACTCTTTGATAAAGTGTGTTTGATTAAATATGGTTAAATTTCCTCTATATTGTTCATGTACATTGGGCCTAAAAATGATAAGCAAGTTCATATAGAATTCATATAATATAAGCATATCAAGACTTTGTTTTAGAACAATTGATACCATAAGATTAATTTGTGGTCAAGGTTAATGAAAATATAAGCACCTTCTAACTATTGATTCAAATAAAAATTATTCTCTGTATCTAGCATGCCCAACTAGTTGGGTTCTCTCCATCAAATTTATAAAATACAATTTCAATGTACCTTGTGGCATGAGTAGAGTATACTAACTTCCCATAATGTCTTGTCAATCCCTAGTATGTTGTTTAGAGATAGAGCCTTGTCCAGTTGAGCATTGGTGAAAATTAGTTTACTATCCATTGTGTTGTCTTGATTGTTGAAATAGCTTAAATGTAATAGAGAGATTGGTATCTTGGGTATCAAGTTAGTAGGATGGATTAAATACCATATTTTTTTTGTCGAGCTTATAATATTTACACAAGGTCAACCAATAAAATTCATTGACTATTTCTTGTATTTTCTTTATTTTTTATGGGATTTATCAATGGAAATATCCTATAATCTTCATATTATTATTAATACAAGTCACCTAAGTGTGCTAAAATGGCTATGGATGTTATATATATATATATATATATATATATATATATATATATATATATATATATATAGTGTGTGTGTGTGTGTGTGTGAGAGAGAGAGAGAGAGATAGAGATAAGGGGATAATAATGGACAATGCTTAAAAATCATAGTTTTTGTCATGTAACAAATTATTAAAGGTCTATAAATTAGTCAATTTTTATGCTGAGAAGATCATAATGGAATGCATATTAACATAAATATTTTTTATACCTACAATACTTTTATTCATGCATGGGTCTAGATGCATGAGGGTTTTGTTTTATTATAGATGCATGAGGGTTAACCCTTATCAAATCTAATCGATTGAGATAATGTCACTTGATTCAAAGAGTTTACACAGGTTTTCATGAGGGGTCCTTGTCCCCTCTTACTGAGTGGGGTTTGAACCTTGGACCTATCAAAGAGAGGGAAAACACTTTACCACTATAGTAAGCTTGTAGCTATTAATTATTATTTTTTAATTCATGGTTCTTATTCAATTTTCTTTGTAAATAAATATTACATTTCTTTTAATAAAATATGTGTGGATTCTATTGGGGGCCACTCACATTACAAAACAAACATTAAATTTATCTCATTACATTTATATAACATTAATTAAATCATATGCAACCTTCCTTTCTATCAAAAAACCCTTCATCTACCTATTTTATCAAAGAGATTTGCCATATTCATCATTGCTAAATTTCCACAATCAACTCCTTTTTATCAATTCATATAGATGCCTTTCAAAATTAAAATTTTGTTAAGATAAAATTCAACACCATGAATGGTTAAGATATTTGCTACCCATTTTTTATATCTATGAATATAAATATATTGTCTACCTTTTCTTAGGTGTTATTCATGCCCTTAATATTTCAAGATATTATTTTCATTATTTTTTTTCTAGCTCCACTTCTTGTTAACACTTGTGATATTTGCTTTTGTTTTACCATATCAATATCCCTCTAGATTTCTTTTTCTCTTTTTTTTTACTTCTTAGGTATTTCTCTCTAATTTCATTTCCACCAATACTTTCATCTTCATTCATATTTTAATATTCTCACACTAATCAAAGTAATACTTAGCATATATAGGTTTTTCTTGTTGTGCAAGATTTGTAAAGCAAAGAATAACCTCAAAAAACACATTTTTTTATATTACCTTGAAAAACCTAAAGTGCAAGGACATTGTTCCAAATAAATTATCTTATTATTGGGCCATAACAACCCTAAATTGTTATAGAATTCCTCCATCCTCATTTATTTTCTCCTAAAACCCTAAAGTGTAAGGGATAACCTCCATACCACTTTCATTTTTATTACCAGGATAGGATTCTATACTACTTGAGTGAAATGAAGATGATTTATTTAGAAAGATCTTGACCTCTTCTATAATATTTGTGTTTGTATTTTCCTCCACATTTACCATTGCACCTTTAATTCCTTTTAAAATTAAACATACATATTATACTTTCTCATCCCTTATATCATTCTTTGTTTCTTCTAAATATTTATCCAAGTGAGTTATGGTGGCATTTTCCATAATATGTTGTAGATAGGTTTTCTTTTACCCCTTATTTAGGAGTGGAATATCCTTGATCTGATTGAAATTCTATTAATGTATGGTTTTCTTGCTTCACCTTGAAGTTTTTCTGATGCCCAATTGTTTTGTCTCTTTTTTCATATTTTTCATGTTGCAAACTCTTGCCAAGTGGTCAATTTCATAACAATTAAAAAAAAATATGATGTTTTGATAGTCCACTTGTTGATCCCATTCTCTTGATTTATATTTAATCTTAATGGATTTAAACTATCCATATCAACACATATTCTAGTATATATAACATGTTTTTGCTCCACGATAATTAGTCCTACCACGATGAATTATCATAGGGTATTTATAATATTCTTTAAAACATCCTTATTGATAAGTTGATATAAAATTCTAAAAAGCCTAACCCAAATTGAAATCTTGATAATAGTTTCACTTCTTCCTATTTTACATCTTAGGATAAAATCTAAATCTAAAGGATTCATGTGAAAAAATCTTGGTAACATGATAGAAAAGTTATTTTTTGAAAGTACTTATTGGATGTCAGGATGCCTTAGTTGGAAGTATGGATGCCCTAGTTAGTGATAAGAGGAATGATGAATATATGGCAAACCTTATCCAAGTAGTATATACTACACTAGAAATAATTATAGAGGATGAGATGATCATGCATGATATAATGGTTCATAAAAGCAGAGGCTTAATATGTATTTTCCATGGACATTGGCCAGGTTATTTAAAATTAGATCAAGCAAAGTGAGGATTGAATTCAAATTACTCCATGACTTTTCTTCTAAAATAATTTTTTGTAATTATTTTCTCTGGTTTTAAAATAAGGGATAAATAATGATTTGTGACCCTTGATTTAGGGGTAAAGATGCATTATATCTAACACTATGGAGTGAGAATTCTTTTGTGGAGATAGATACTATTAAAATGTTTATGGTGTAGATTAAGCTTTTTAGACTTCCTTATCAACTCATCAATAAGGAGATGGTCATTTCTAGTAGATGATACAAATAGATTTTTTTATTTTTTAGGAATGGAAAATCCTTGATTTTAATCTTTCACTATGATATGACCTCTTTGTTTAATATTGAGTTTTATATTATGCCAAAATTTTCCATTTCATTCTCCATAATTTTTACTTTGCAAACCCTTGCCATGTGTCTTTTCTCATAATATTTTCAATATCAAAATATAATATTTTTATAACCCACATGTTGATCCCATTCTCTTGATTTAGATTTAATCCTAATTGATTATGGTAAAGGTATTGAAATATTCATGGCAAAATATTTTTGAGTGTATACAACATGCCTTATCTCTCTCCTTAGTAGTTTGGCCCTCCTAGATGAAATCCCATAGATTATTGTCTATATTATTCAAGAACTCCTTATTGATAATATTTTTTGATGCATTGAAGGAGGGGTTTTGAAAGGCTCGCTAAACCTTTTTAAAAAAAGTCATTACAAAATGAGAGGACCTCCAGAGGGATTGATGAGAGATTGTCTCCCAAAAACATAAAGGGGGTGGGTAGAGACTAAACACTAAACAAAGGAAACCCTAGAAACCAAGGATGTCCTAGAAATAATCTTAAGGGGGAATCCCAAAGCAAAAATTAAGTGGAGTGAGATAAAAAGAATGTATTAATATTAAGGGATTCTACTTGACCTTATTTTTCATCATCTTCAAACATATTCTTGTACTCTTCCAAGACACTGAATAAAGGAAATCCTAGAAACCAAGGATTTCCTAGAGATAATCTTAAGGGGGCAAGACCAAAACAAAAACTAAGTGGAGGAGGAGAAAAATGATGCATTACTCTACATCACCAAGAGCAAAAAATTCTACTTGGACTTATTTTTCATCATCGTTAAAATTATTCTTGTACTCTTCCAAGATGATAGTGGCTCATTGGATCAGAGAAAAGATCATTTTAGAAGCTCTAGCTAGGGAACTAACCAGATTATTGAGATCTTTAATGTAACATTTCTTTATTATGAAAGGCACACATGACCTTTATTGAGTGTAAATGGAAGGCATGGGAGAGCCACTTGGAGGAATTATCTTGCATGTAGAATGACCACACATAGTTGGTATCATGCTTGATTCTCTATCCTAGCAAGGGAGATTTTTCCACCTCATTCGATTCTTAATCAATGACAATTGGAGACTTTATTTTCTTGCTCAATGATAATTGGAGACTTCATGATAGGTATCCGAATTAACAACTACTTTACCCTTGGGTTAAAAATATAGTAGCTAGTTGACCTTAGGAGAGGAAGTCTTCTGAATAGCTTCATTAATAACTTAATTCTAGGGCTTCTCCCAATGGCTACGCTCAGGGATCTATGGATAAATTAAAGGGCTTCTCATGAACAGACTAAAATTTATCATGGCCTTTTGACATTCCTTCTAGAGAACATGCCTAAAAATGATGATATGATGGCTCTAATGAACAAGGAAGAATGAGGACCCTTTCTTGATATTTCTAACAAATATCTCTATGGACCTATTTAGGTACTAAGGAATGTTGATGTTCTTTTACCCTCAAAGGTGATTTAAAAAAGCTATATGAAAGCTTCAAATAATGGTCTTCGAGCCATCACTGGTGAAATATCAAAGAATAGGCACCATGACCTTATCCCATGGATTGAGGAGGGAATCCCTCATAATTATTTCCCTACCAAGATTTTCTCCTCTATCCTTTAAGTACAATTTTTTTCCACCCAAGGAGTTCCTTTCTCTTTGGATGATTTTACCTGTTAGGATTAAAGAATAAAACACAAACAATAAATAAACATGGAAATAAAACATAGAAGAATACAATAATACAAGAGACATAGATTTACATGGTTCACCCAATATGGACTATGTCTACGGAGAAAATAACCAAGCCTTTTATTCCATCTAAAAAAATGAAGGGATACAACCTACAATAGATCTATTGTAACTTCCTCTTATATCTATCACCATCAATTACAATACGTGCACTCTCTCTCACTTATCCACCATGCAAAAATCTCTTTATAAAATAGAGTTACAATTTAGGAAAAAATTCTCGCCTAAAATATATCATTTGATTTATGACCTAATAATAAATGGTTCAAATTTACAAAGGGAAAAAACATCTATTTTTGGCTTCGAGGGCAATGCCCCCTTGGAAACCCTTGGTGGATAATATTAGGGGGGTTTTTGCCCCCCCACACTACCTTTATGGAGTGGATACAAGTGTGGTTGAAACAAGACCTCCAAATTAATCAGGATCCACAACCAAAAATCTCCCACTTGGAGACTGATCACAGTAACTCTACTACTACTGCACTGGTTGGACTATGCTTCAACTTTGGACCTAGAAATTTTCTCACCTTTACTATCATGCTTGAATACCAACTAAGATTGAGCAAAAAATTAGTTTCCTCCTGGTTACTACCTTTGTTAACATGTTTGTAGGATTTTGGCTAAGTGTGTATCTTTTCTAGCTTCAATTGTTCATCTTCAAAAACTGATCGTATGAAATGATACTTAGTCTGTATATGTTTAGTATTGGAATGGAATGTTAAGTTATTTGCAATATGAATGACACTCTGAATATCACTATATAATATGCTATTCTCCTACTTCTTTTCTAATTCCTCTATAAACCTTTGTAACCAAATCATCTCTTTACTAGCCTCGGTAACAACAACATACTTTGATTCCATTATTGAAAGTGCAACAACCTTTTGTAATTTTTAAATCCAACTTGCTGCAATTCCTCTTATAGTAAAGATATATCATATGACATTCAATCTACCATATATATCACATGCCATATATGCATCAAAATATCTCTATAAAATAGTGTTAGTACCTCCAAAATATAATACCTAAACCTACTCACAACTCCCACTGCATGTGCTATATCTAACCTTGTGCACACCATCACATACATCAAACTAGTAATTGTTGATGAATAAGGAACATTAAACATGTATTCTATCTCCTCATGTATCTTAGGACACATATTTTTAGTCAATTTGAAATGATTGGCCAGAGGTGTACTAACAGGTTTTGCTTCCTGCATATTAAATATTCTCAACACCTTCTCAATGTACACACCTTGAGATAATGTTAATTTATAATTTTTCCTATCTCTTGTTATTCTTATACCAAGTATTTGCTTTGCAATGCCCAAATCCTTCATTGCAAATAAATTTGCTAATTTTATTTTGAGCACATTTATATCCTGCATGTTAGACCTTGCAACAAGAATTTCATCTATATACAATAACAAGATAATATAGTTACCATTATCTAATCTCTTAAAATAAACACAATGGTCAAAATAACATCTGATATAACCTTCTATCATAAACCTATAAAATTTTAGATACCATTGCCTTGGAGCTTGCTTCAGGCCATACAAGCTCTTTTTCAACTTGCATATTAATTCCTCCTTCCTTTTGACATCATATTCGTGTGGTTGTTGCATATAAATATCTTCCTCCAAATCCCAATGGAGAAAAGTTATTTTTACATCTAATTGTTCAATATGCAAATATTCTACAACCACTAGACTTAAAATAGTTCTAATTGAAGTCATTTTAACAAGAGAAGAATTTTTTTTATCATAATATATATCTTTCTTTTGTGAAAACCCCTTTACAAAAAGTCTAGCCTTATACCTCTTGTTACCTCCATATTATTCATTTACCCTATAAACCAATTTATTCTTCAATGCTCTCTTTCCTATAGGAAATCAAACCAAATCCCACGTCTGGTTATGTATCAAAGAGTCCATATCCTCTTTCATGCCTTGCTCCCACTTCTTTTTGGTTTCTACCTGCATTACTTATTCATATGTTTTTGGTTCACCAAAATCAATCAATAATACATAATACAATGGAGAGTAATGATCATAGGGTCTACTTAACTTGGTATATATTCTAAAAATACTTGCAGAAGTTTGAGGTTCTTGGTACTACTATTGTTGAATATTTTGATATTATAGCACCTTTGGAGTTTCTTTTTTTGTGATTTCATCAAGCACTATGTATTCTATGTTTAAATTTTCCTATTTCTTTCTCTACAACTGATTTTTATACATGATCTTCTCATTGAGTACCACATATCTACTCCTAATAATTTTATGATTTTCATAATCCCAAGAGTGATAACCAAAATCATTAACTCCATATCAAATGAAAGTACACTTATTATACTTTGCCTCAAGTTTTGTTCTATTTTATTTATCAATATGAACAAATGGTTCACAACTGAAAGTCTTCATAAATGAGTAGTTAACGAGTTTACCTATCCATACAACTTACGAAATACCACCATTCAAGGAACTTGAAGGTCCCCTATTTATCAAGTAAATAAAAGTATCCATAATATTTACCCAACTGGAAGGGTAATATTGCATGTAATCTTATACACGTAGCATATTCTATAATTTTCTTATTCATCCTTTCTGACACACTATTTTCTTGTGGTGTTCTTGGAACCGTCTTCACTCTAAGAATACCATGGTATGAACAATAAATATGAATCTCCTTGCTGCAATATTCTCCTCCATTATATGATCTAAGACACTTCAACTTATTTCCTATCTGATTCTCAACCACAACTTTCCAATTCTTAAAAGTATAAAAGAAGTCAATTTTCTTTAAATACAATAAACCCATGTTTTTCAGGTTGCATCATCAATATTGTAACATAATAATGAGATCCACCAAGAGATGATACCTTAGTTGATTCCCATACGTCTGTATGCACAACTCTAACTTTTCATTCTTTTTTTCCTTCCCAAATATGAGAAATACCTTGTTCAAAGCTGAGGGTTTTTCATATAGGTTAGCCAATGCCTTCATTAGATCATCCATTATATTTACCTTTTAAATTTTGAAGGCCACTGATGCTTCTAGGTACAGTCGTATTGTTCCTAACTTCTTTCTGTCAAGAATTTCCCATTCTTCGTCTAACTTCTTTATCAACTTCTTTGCTATTTCACCTAATGGTAGGTAAATATCCTTCTGATATATATAGTCCTCCATTTACATCTTCCTTATCTGGTAATTTTGGCTATTAAACTTTTCAACCATGAACTTGTCTTCTTCTACCATTACTCCCACTCAAACTAGGAAACCCTCCATTCAAGTGTGTTCTTCAAACCCTATACTTTGATACCAGTTGTTAGGATTAAATATTAAAATACAAGCAATAAATAATTATGGAAATAAAATATATAAGAATACAATAATACAAGAGACACAAATTTATGTGGTTTACCCAATATGGGATACATCCACAAAGAAAATAACCAGGCCTTTTATTCCATCTAGAAAAATGAAGGGATCCAATCTACATCAGATCTGTTGTAACTTCCTCTTCGCTCTATCATCGTCAATTACAATATTCACACTCTCTCTCACTCAACCACCACATGAAAACCTCTTTATAAAATAGAGTTACAATTTAGAACTAAAGAACCCACCTAAAATTTATCTTTCAATCTGTGAACTAATAATAAATGGTTCAAATTTACAAAGGGAAAAAACATCTATTTTTGACTTCGGGGGTGCTGCCCCCGTGGGATTCCCCTAGAAAAAAATATTAGAGGGGCGTTGCCCCTCCTAAAATCCCGTTCATGGAGTGGGTCCATGTGCGGCTAAAAAAATCACCTCCAAATTAATCATGCTCCACAACCAATATCACCATCATTAGGGAGCTTAGATATTTTAAGTAGCAACCCAATATTGATTGTGAATCTAATCCCTTTCACTGTAACTCTACCATTACTCCAAGTTTGGTCTAATTTATTAAATACCTATCTTGGGTTTTTATGTACCCAAGATAGGTACTTAATAATTTAATATTGTTTTGTATAATGGTATGAGCCATTAATTAATTATTGAGTAAGGAAGACCACATATCAAACTAGAAATAAGTATGTCATAGGGTCATATTTGTAACCATTGGGGGAATATTATCATATGTAACCGCAAGGAATATTTTCATATTATTATGCACTTTGTAACTCATGGGATGTGAACCACCACATATGTGATCTTGTAACTCATTGAAGGTAAACCATCACACTTTTGTATAAAGAGAGATGTACCCCCATTGTGAAAGGTATCTATGATGTATTCTTGAAGAATTCTTGGATCGTGGAGCTAGATATCTTGTGGAGTGGCTTCCTTCTAAAAGGAGTATTGTATGGTGTTTCCCTACCTCAAGGGTATAATCAATCTCTATTTTATTGAGCAATTTATTGTGCAATTAATTTATTTGTGGATGCATGTTTAATATTTATGCAAATTTATAAATTATTTATGGAATGAGAAGAGAGGTTAATAACATAATTATTTGGAAATCTTCATGTAATTGCCACTAAAATTCTAGAGGAAGGAAAGAAAACCAACATCTTTCATAATTTCTTCAACTAGTATGTCTAACTAGAGAACCTTAGGTTCAAACTTATAATCACCATCAACCATTGGCCACGAGGGAGAGGGCCAAAGGAGATTAGGGAAAAGGAAAATGAGCCTAACCATAATTTCCCCTTTCCCTCATCTCCTTTGATCCTCCTCCTCGTGGCAAATGGTTGATGATGATTATAGATTTGAACCTAAGGTTATATAGTTAGACATATTACTTGAAGAAACTTTGAAAGATATTGGTTTTCTCCCATTCCTATAGAAGTTTAGCAACCATGGCATAGATATTTCCAAAGAATTGGCCTAAACTTGGGATGATGGCATAGTTACAGAAAAATATCTTGGCTTCACAATCAATTTTGGGTTATTGGCAAAAATGTTTGAGCTCCTTGACAATGGTAAAATCATCCAAAGAGAAAACACTCCTTGGGTAGCAAACTTTTGTACTTCAAGGATAGAGGAGAAAATATTGTTAGGAACAAAGGAAAATTTTTGAGGGATTCTCTGCCTAATATATGGGATAATTTTATGGTACATATTCTCTAATATTTCATCATCAACGACCCGAACACCATTCTCGAAAGCTTTCATCTATATTTTTAAATCACCTTTGAGGGGAAAAGGGCATCAACATTTCTAAGTGCCTCTTCAGGTCCATAGAGGGATCTATTATTAATTTCAAGAAAGGGTCCTTGTACTTTACTATTCATTAGGGTCTTCATCTCATAATTTTAGGTATGTTCTCCAGAAGAAATCTCATAAGGCCATGATAAATTTTAGTCCATGTACAGGAAGCCCTTCGATTGACCTATAAATCCTTGATCCCAGCCACTGGGAGAACCCCTAGATTGAATTGATTTATGAATTTGTTTAGAAGTATTATTATCCTAAGGCCAACTAGATGCTATATTTGGAATCCAAGGGTAAATAAACTATTAAGTCAAAATCCCTTTGTTGATCCACCCATATAAAATCCCATAACGAGAAAAGGAAGACTCAAATTGTTATTGAGAAAGAACTAGATGAGGTTACAAACCCCCCATGCTAGGCTAGAGAATCAAGTGTGACATCAACTTTGTACATTCCTCTGCATGTAAGATATCTCCTTTGTGTAGCTCTTCCATGCCTTCCAGTTACACTCAATAGAGTTCATGTGTGTCTTTCATCACCAAGAAAGGTTACATTCAAGAGCTCAAAAATCTAGTTAGTGCCTTGGCTAGAGCTTATAGAATGACCTCTTCTCTAATACAATATTCCATTTTCATCTTGGAAGAGTACAAGAATAAGTTTAACAATTATGAAAAATAAGGCCAAGCGAGATCCCTTTCTCTTCCTCCTCTCAATTGGTTTTTGTTGTGAACTTCCCCTCTTAATATTGTATCTAGGACTCCCTTGGTTTATGGGATCTCCTTTGTTCAGTGTTTAGTCTTTACGCATCCCATTTATGTTTTTGGGATACAATCCCTCATGATCCCCTCTAGAGGTCCTCTCATTTTGTAATGGTTTTTTACAAAATATTCGGGGACCCTTTCAAATCCTCTTTCTTCAATCTATCAAAAAATATCATCAATAAGGAGGTCTTGAATAATATAGATAATACTCTATGAAATTTCATCTAGGAGAGATAAACTACCAAGGAGAGAGAAGGCATGTTGTATAAACTCAAAAATATGTTTGTGTGGATATTTCAATACCTTTACCATAATATATTAGAATTAAAAATGAATCAAGATAATGATATCAATAAGTGGATTGCAAAAATATTATATTTTGATATTGAAAATATTATGAGAACAAACACATGGCAAGGGATTGCAAAGTAAAAATGATGGAGAAAAATATGGAAATTTTTGGTATAATATAAAACTCAATATTAAACAAGGAAATCATATCATAGTAGAAGGTTCAAATAAAGGACTTTCCATTCCTAAAAAAATGAAAAAAAATCCATTTGCATCATCTACTAGAAAAGGCCATCTCCTTATTGATGAGTTGATAAGGAAGTCCAAAAAGCTTAATCTACATCATAAACCTTTTAATAGTTTGTATCTCCACAAAATAATTCTCACTGCATAGTGTTAGATATAATGCATATTTAGCCCTAAATCAAGAGCCAGAAATCATTATTTTATCCCTTATTTTAGAACTAGATAAGAAAATTTACAAAAACTTCTTTTAGAATAAAAGTCATGGAGTAATTTGAATTTAATCCCCACTATTGCTTGATCTAATTTTGAATAACCTGGTCAATGTCCATGGAACTTACATATTAAGCCTCTGCTTTTATGAACAATTATATCATGCTTGATCATCTCATCCTTGATAGTCATTTCTAGTGTAGTATCTACTATTTGCATGATTGCCCTTGATAGTTGACAATGGCAACTTTCAACCCCTATGGAAAGTATTCAAGTGGTAGAATGATGGAAATATGTTGAATATTTTCCATGTTATTCTAGAAGGATTAACTCAAAAATGTAGTAGACACTCTCCATGTATCCTCATCGAGGTTTGGGGCTGGGTTGAGCCCTGAGCAGGGGTTCGAGGATGGTAGTCCCCAAAAAGTGAAGGTCTAGGGATGAAATCCTCCAACAAAATTTTTAGGGTTACTTAAGCTATTTTTAGACTCATATGGATTGTTTAGGGTTAAATATTTAAACACATGGTTTTCCACCCATGGTATTGTAAAATCCATTATTGTGTTGTTATTTAATTGCACTTGCATCAAGGTTTGAAAAGAGATGAGAGATGAACATTATTGTACTAGATATGGTTAAGTGTATACAATAAGAAGATATTAATGTATTGGATTGTTTCCCATCAGGGTTTTCCATGTGCAATACTATGTTATGTGTGTATTTGTTATCTTCTTCCTCATATTTCTTTTGATTCTATATTTACTATTTTTTAGATTTCGTTTATTGGGGCCTTTTTCTATTTTTTTGGTCTTAGAGCTAGGTTTTTTAGCTTTGTTAAAGTATTTAGGGTTTCAACCTTGTGATAAATTAGCTCTTGAGTGGGAGCCATACATGGAAGAATCTAGGCAAAGAAAAATGGCAGGAAGCACATAAGTAGAGATTGAAAATTTTAATCGATAAAATTTTGAATTTTGGAAACTCAAGATGAATAATATGTTGGTTGATAGAAATCAATGGATTATAGTCTTGAGAATAAAACTAACATAAAAAAAAAATGAGTATTGGCTAAATATCGATAGGAAGGTAAGGATTTCTATTAGATTTTACTTATATTATTCGGTATTGTTGAATGTATTGATAGAGACCATGGAAAAGTCACTAAAAGATAAGCTAGGAACTTTGTATTAGATAAATTCACTAGTAAATAAACTCTTTTTCTGGAAGAAGTTGTATTCGCTTTGGATGAATGATGGTGACTATGTGGCTAAACATCTAAATAATTTTAATATTACGTTAAGGCAATTAAAATCTATTGAACAAAAATGGATGGAGAAAAAAAGTGTATTATTTTACTTTTTTCATTACCTGATTCGTGGTATAACTTAGTTATGGCTATCACTAATACTACTTCTACATTGAAAATAGAGGATATAGTAGGAAAATTTCTATCTAAGGAAATGAGATAAAAATATTTTGAGGATTATCATCAGAAGGATATCTTGGTTGTAAGAGGTTGTTCTCAAGAAATAAGTAAAAATAAATCAAGAGAAAGGAAATCAAGATCTAGGGTTAAATTTAATGCTCTAAAAAAGAGAAAATGTTGGAAGTGTGGTAAAATATGGCATTATAAAAGAGACGACAAATTTAAAAAGGTTTATAATATCCAATCATCTGATGAAGGAACTTCTATAGAAACAAAGACCACAAATGAAGATTCAATGGACTAATTTGTAACTACAACATGCTCAAATGAATGTCATGATTCATGGTTGATTGAACTAGGTGTTTATTTTCATATGAATCCTCATGGGAAGGGGTTTTATGAATATGCAAAGATAAATGGAGGTGAAGTCTTCTTGGGAGACAATTCGACATATAAAATAATAGGTTAAGGAAGATTCAAGTTGAGGTTAAAATATGGAATAATTAAAACCCTTCCTGGTGTGCTGCATATTCTAGGTTTGGAAAGAAATCTGATATCCATGAGTAATATGAATGACATGGGTGTGACTATGGTATTCAATAAGTATAGTTGCAAGATTATTCATGAAGTCATGGTGATGTCAATGAGAGTTCATATAAGAACTTTTTCATACTTGAGGCTAGCACTGCATATATTAATTGCAATAAATCTTTAGTTGTAGAGAAGAAGAATATGGTAGAAGTGGATTTGAGTATTCCTATGGTGAAGACAATGTTGTGGTATCAATGCATGTGGTATATTGGTGATAAGGGACTTTAAACATTAAAAATGAAAGGTATGGTTGAAGGAATTTTTGATTTCTCATTAAATTTTGAATTTTGTGAGGACTAGATTTTTGAAAAGCAAACCTGAGTCAAGTTTCCTAGTAGTGCTACCAGTTCTAAAGGAATTTTGCATCCAGTTAATAGTGTTCTATTTGGACCTACAAAAGTACAATAATTAGGTAAATCTATCTATTTTGTTGCATTTATAAATGACTTTTCAAGAAAGACATGGGTATATTTTTTATGGAACAATTCTAATGTTTTCAATCAATTTAAAGAGTTTAAGGCACTTGTAGAAAATTAGATAGAGAAAATATAAAGCATTTGAGAAGTAAAAATGGTGGTGAGTATTGCTCTAATGAATTTGAGCAGTTTTGCAAAAAATAAATTTTTATACTCTATAACATAATGGAGTTGCATAATGAATGAACAAAATATTTATGGATAAGGCGAGAAGCATGCTAAGTGATGCAGGGTTAGAAAGAAAATTAAAGGAAATTATGGGTAGAATTTTTGTTAACTACTTGTTACCTCATCAATAGATCTCTTACCTCAGATTTGGTGGACAAGACTCCACTTGAAGTGTGTACTAGTAAGAAACCCTCTCTAAGCCTATAATGTTTTTCGGTTGTGATGATTATATGTATGTTCCAAAAGAGAAATGAAATAAGCTAGACTATAAATCTAAAAATTGCACATTTATGGGTTATAGTATTGGTGTTAAAGGATATAATTTTTGGAGCCCAAAAATAGAAGATTGTTTACATTCTTAATGTGATCTTTAGAGAAACAAAAGGGGTTCCAAAATAGGAAATGCAACCAAGCAAAGAACCTGAAATAGTTCAAGTAAAATTAGAAAAAGAGGAAGAACCTATGGTAGAACCTAGTTCTATAGAAGAAGATGAACTTTAGAGAGAGTCTAAAAATGAATATTTAGAGGAAGGAGGTAACGAGGAAGCTAAAGATGTAGAAATTGGAACTCCAAGTTTGAGAAGATCGGATCAAGTGAGAAGACTCCCAGAAAGGTATAGCCCTTCAAATATTTGTTATGCATTTAATATATCAGTTACTAATGAAAAACCCAATACAATAAAGGAAGCATTTCAATCAAGTGAGAATAAGTCTTGGAAAACGGCTATGGAGGAAGAAATAGAGTCCTTGGATAAAAATAATATGTGGGACTTGATGAAATTACCCACTGGAAGAATACTAATTGGTTGTAAGTGGGTATTAAATAATTTCAATGTAGAAGGAATGTTGGAGAAGTATAAGGCTCGTTTGGTAGAAAAATAATTTTCTCAAATTGAGAGAATTAAATTTGGTGAGATTTTTTTGCCTATGGCTAAACTAACTTCAATTAGATTTATATTGGCTATTTCTACTACTTTTGATCTTGAAATATAATATATGGATGTAAAGACAACATTTATCCATGGTGAACTTGATGAAGACATATATATGTCAAAACCAAAATACTTTAGGGTAAAAACTAAGGAGGACTTGGTACGCAAGTTGAAAATTATATTTACGGCTTGAAGCAATCTCTAAGAATGTGGAACCAACAATTTTATAGGTTTTTTTGACACTTGGGCTTGGATAAAGTAAAGTAGATTCATGTGTGTATTTAAACAAGAAGGTAAAAATGTTGTTATCATTGTTTTGTATGTGGATGACATGTTGTTAATTTGTAACAATAAGGAGATTATAAAGTTACTAAAATCTTAGTTATCTTCTAAATTTGACATGAACGATTTGGGTGTTACAAAATTTATTTTTGGTATGGAAATAATAAGGGATCATGCAAATAGGAAGTTGTGGTTAAATCAAAGGAAATATATTGATTTAATACTATAGAGGTTTAGGATGCATGATTGTAAACCAGTATGTAATCCATATCCAATTGGTCAAAAGTTATCTACTAAACAATGTCCTAAAATATATGATAAAATTGAAGAAATGCATCGTGTTCCTTATGCTAGTGCTATTGGTCATCTTGTGTATGCAATGGTCTATACTATACCTGATATTACACATGCAGGGGGAGTAGTTAGCAGATATATGTCATATCTAGGAAAGGAACATTGGACTGCTATGAAGAGGATCTTTAGATACTTGCATGGAACTTCAAACTATTATATATGTTACTAAGAAAAATCTAGAGATAGTAATATTGTAAATTTACAAGATTTTGTGGATGTTCATTGGATTGGATATCTGGACAAGAGAAGATCCATGAGTTCTTAGTGGGAGAATTTTGGAAATATATTCAATATTTTCCATGTTATTATAGGAGGGTTAAATCTAAAAGGTACTGGACACTCTCCATGTATCCTCATCCAGGTTCAAGGCTAGGTTAGACCTTGAGCAAGGGTTTGGGGATGGTAGTCCCTAAAAAGTGGGGGTATAATGGAGGTAGACCCCAATAATAGTTTTAGGTTTTCTTAAGCTATTTTTATGCCTATTTGGGCTATTTAGGGTTAAATATTTGAACCCATAGTTTTTTGCCCATGGTAGTGTAAAATTCATTCTTATGTTGTTATTTAATTACACTTGCATCAAGGTTTGAAGAGAGATGAGAGATGAACATGATTGTATTGGGGATGGTTAAATTTATACAATAAAGAGATATTATTATGTTCAATTTTTTCTCACAAAGGTTTCTCAGGTGAAATATTGTGTTATGTGTGTATTTGTTATCTTCTTTTTTTTTTTGATTGGTAGAAAGGGTGTTGAAAGGTCCCTGAACCTTGTACAAGAGAAATTACATGAATTCCAGATCGACCGAGGTGGTCAAAGAAATAAAGATCAAAGAGTGAGCAAACCTCCACACGAGGAAAGGTGTAGTGAAATCGCGACCAAATTGGTGATGTCGCGAAATCGCGACAAGTTGCACCGTTGCTGCCAAGAGAAGAAAGGATGTCGCGAAATCACGACAAGAAGCACCATCGGAGCCGAAGGAGGGAAGAAGTCGCGATATCGCGACATGTTGCAAGGTTGCTACCAGAAGAGAGGAAGTGTCGCGATATCACGATGTGTTGCTAGGTTGGATCCGGAAGAGAAGAAGAGTCGCAAAATCGCGACATGAAGGAAAACCACGATCGGACAGAAAAGGTGTCACGAAATCGCGACAAGAAGGAAGACCACAACCAAAGAAAAAAAGTTGCGATATCACGACAATTATGGAAGACCGCTGCCAAAGAGAAAGGGTGTCACGAAATCGCGACAAGATGGAAGACCGTTGTCGAAGAGAAAAAGTGTCGCGATATCGCAACATTATGGAAGACCGCTGCCAAAGAGAAAAGGTGTCGCAATATCGTGACAAGATGGAAGACCGCAGCTGAAGAGAAAGTGTCACGATATAACGACAAGATGGAAGACCGCTGCCAAAGAGACAAAGTGTCAAGATATTGCAACAATATGGAAGACCGCAGCTGAGGAGAAAAGGTGTCGCGATATCGCGACATGATGCAAGGAAGAGAAAAAGTGTCACGATATCGTGACAAGATGGAAGACCGCTGCCAAGGAGAAAAAGTGTCACGATATCACGACAAAATGGAAGACCGTAGTCGAAGAGAAAAAATGTCACGAAATCGCGACATGATGCAAGAAAGCGCCTGAAGAGAAAAAGTGTCACGATATCGTGACATGTTGCAAAAATGCACCCGAAGAGAAAAAGTGTCGTGATATCGCGACATGTTGCAAAAATGCACCCGAAGAGAAAAATTTTCGTGATATCGCGACATGTTGTAAAATTGCAACTGGATAGAAAAAGTGTCGCGATATCACGACAAGTTGAAAGATCGCTTCCGAAGGAGAAAAAGTGTCGCAATATCGCGACAAGTAGCAACCTTGCAGCTAGAGGAAAAAGGGATGTCGCGATATCGTGACATGCTAAAATTTCGTGGCCAACGATGAAAAGTGTCACGATATCACGACAAGTTGCCGAAACGCAACCGAAGGGGGAGAAGAAGGAATAAAGGACATGAAAACTCGACTAGTTCCAAGAGCAAACAAACTCGGTCCCCTGTTAACCACTCACATTGTGCAGACATTGGAACTTGTAGAAGCGTCCCTTAGGCCAATGGGAAAGGAGTCTCTCCAAACATGAATATCTATTTTGCCAACTCCCTTGTTAGCAAGCCAGTCCGCAGCTTGGTTTCCTTCCCGATACTGATTCTTAATGACTAATTATGGGTAAATGCCAATTAGTGCCTTGCATTCTTGGAAGATCGAAACAAGGGCCCAGGGAGGCATAGAAGTCTCATTGAGCCAGTTGATGCAGTGCAGTGAGTCTCCTTCTATGATAAGTTTATCGATGGTCAAGCCTTCCAAGAGAATCAAGCTTTGGAGTAGAGCCCGAGCCTCTGCCATATTGTTAGATTGAATTTCCAGGTTCTGAGCAAAGGCAAAAATAATTTCTCCTCTATGATTTCTGAGAATTCCTCCTCCATTAGCCGCTCCTGGGTTGCCTTTGGCTGCACCATCGAAATTAAGCTTGTGCCACCCGGTAGGAGGTAAGACCCACTTGATGACAGACCTATCAACAGAAGTACGGGGTGTGGTAGAGAAATTGGAAAGATTGAAAAGTTTTGTTAGGTCCGATTCAAGGCCAGGCGGGGGGGGTTTGGAAGACGAGACAAGAGAGGCGTTCTTCGTAGCAAGGGCCAAGATTTTGGCAACAACAATCTTCATATCAGTGGCTTGGTTTTTGAAAATTCTGGCATTTCTCTCAAGCCAAATCTGCCACAAGAAGATGTGAAGGCAAGCTTGCCACATGAATTTAAGTTGATTGTTCTTGAAGGGTCGGGGCCATTGTTGAAAAAGGAGGGGAATGGAATGAGGGAGGGCTACGAAGATGATGAAGGTGTTAAGAACCTAGTTGAGCACTGCAATAGAGAAGGTACATTCTAGAAAAACATGCGAAGTTGACTCAGGCATTTTTACACAGGATGCACCAATTGGGGATGAGTAACCCTCTAATTATCAAGTTGTCAGTGGTGAGGATTCTATTTTGGATGGCCAACCAACAAAAGAATTTGACCTTGGGAATGATCTTGGGAACCCAGACCTGATTAGATAAGTCCCGACCATCATTGGGAGTTTCTTGACTGTAGTAAGCTGATTTAATAATGAAATTCCCTGAATCTTCAAGGTTCCAGACCATGGAATCATCTTTGTGAGAGCTGGGGATGATGCAAGTCTCAGCAAGTTTTGTAACTTCCTGAGCACCTCTATGATATGCCTAGGTTCATTAAGAGCTAGGTGTTTCCATTCAGGCCTTGTAATACCTGGGTTAATGAAATGACACACCTTATCTCCAAAGGTGGCTTCGGTAACCGTCTTGAGCACTGCAAGATGAGGATCTTGGCTGAGAGGTTTGTCACGGATCCACGGGTCATCCCAAAAATGAATGGTCATTCCAGTTCCAAGACACCACCTTAAGCCTTCCTTGATGATTTTCCTTGTTTTGGTGATGCCATTCCAGAAATGAGATCCGCTAGGAAGGTTGTGCTCTCCAAGAAAGGGAACCTGATGGAGGTACTTAGCTTTGATGATGTCAATCCAAGTGAAATTTTCATTGGTGGTAAGTATCCAAGACTGCTTGGCAATGAGGGCCATGTTCATTCACTTGATTTCCCTGAATCCGAGTCCTCCATCCTTTTTCTTGGAACAAACCCTATCCCAAGCAACAAGGGAAAATTTGTTCTTGTTTTCGTTTCCTGCCCAAAGGAAACTGCATTGAATTTGCTCAATTCTTTGGCAGATGGAAGTTGGAACTTTGAAGATAGATAAGAAAAAAATAGGAATACTTTGCAAGCAATCCTAGACCAGAGTGGCTTTGGCTGCCTGACTGAGCATTGAACTTTTCCAAACTGCAAGTTTCTTGTTGAGGCGATCTAAAACAGGGTTCCACATAGCCGAGACCGATTTGTCGTGGAATAGCAGTAATCCAAGATAAGTAGTTGGAAGGCTCCCAATGATACACCTAAGTATCTTAGCAATCCTATTTTGCCTATGTATGGGAGTATTGAGAAAGTATAGCTTGCTTTTGTGGTAATTGACTTTCTGTCTAGCCGCCTCTTCATAAGAATAAAGAATGTTCTTAATGATTTTTGCTTCGAGAACAGAAGCATGAGAGGATAGAATAGTATCATCCATAAACTATTGATGGGAAATGGCGTTGGTTGTTGAGTTTGGTTTGATCCTAAAGACGAGTCCACTGTTGCAAGCAGCAGTAAGGGTTCTTCCAAGGGTTTCGGCCAAAATGATGAAGAGGAAGGGTGACAGAGGGTCCCCTTGACGGATGCCTTTGGAACTTTGGAAGAAGCCAGTGGGAGAACCATTGATAAGAATAGAGAACCAAGCAGTAGAGATACATTCACGAACCATCTTGATCCATTCTTTGTGAAACCCAAACTTCTCTAGGACCTCGAACAGGAATTTCCAAGAAACCCAATCAAAAGCCTTGTTCATGTCAAGCTTAAGGAACATACTGGGTTTTTTATTTTTTGATGCCGAATGGGCCAATTCGTGGACGGTTATCACTCCATCAGCAATGAATCTGTCTTTGATCGAGCTTCCTTGGCACTGGTTGATGATGGATGGAAGGATGTCTCTCAGCCTGTTTGCCATAACTTTGGTGATAAGTTTGTAGATGACACTACAAAGACTAATAGGTCTGAAGTCGAAGAGAGAAGCATGATCATTGGACTTGGGAATTAAAACAATGAATGTGGAATTGGCTTCTCTCGGCATATTTTTGGCTCTCTGGAAGAATTTAAACGCAGCAACAACATCAGGGCCCACAATGTCCCAAAAGTGTTGAAAAAAACGGGGTGGGAAGCCATCGGGTCTAGGGGCCTTATCAGGTTCCATTGCAAAAAAAGCTTCTTTGATCTCCTCTTCAGTGAAGAATTGGAGCAATTTCCCATTATCAGCGCTAGACACCAATTTTGGTATGTTTTGAAGCAAAGAACTTGCTGTGCGGGGGTGGCAGTCAACACTTGGACCTAAGATTTCCTGGAAGTGGCGCACAACTTCTTGTCTAATAGCATGGATGTCAGAGACAATGGTTCCATCAGCCTTGGTCAACTCAAATATTTTATTTGAGCCTCTATGGTGCATGGTGGAAGCATGGAAAAACTTCGTGTTGGTGTCTCCTTCTTTGAGCCAGAGGCTTCTAGATTTTTACCTCCAATAGGACTCTTCCTTAGCCAAGGTATTGTGAAAGTTTGAAAGGAGGTTTTTTCCTTCCATTAAATTTTTGACCCTCTGATCCCCTCCCTGAATCAGATTTTCCACCCTTTTGAGATCATCCATCAGATGCTTTTTTCGGTAAAGAGGTTGCCGAAAACCTCCCTGTTCCAGCATTTTAGATTGAGCTTGACCGCTTTGAGTTTGAGGAACAGATTCGTGAGGGGGTTTGGACAAAGGTTTTGCTGCCACCATTGTCGAATACATTGACATAAATCTGGATGGGTGAGCCACATCTTTTCAAACCTGAAAGGGGTTTTGAAGATTTTATAGGGGCGAGAATAATCCAAAATTAAGGGGTTATGATCGGATCCAATTTTTGGGTGGCTATGAAGCCTAGCATCCCCAAAAATAGGAATGAGTTCTTTGGATAAAAGAAATATGTCAAGCTGAATTTGGATGTGATGAATGCCCACCCGTATGTTGCTCCAAGTGTAGTTGGATCCTTGGAGCGGCAAGTCCATTAGCTCGTTGAGGTTGACAAAATTGCTAAAATCTTCAATGCAGCTGCTAGTGATCGGGTTGCCTCCTTGCTTTTCAAACAGGTGAATGGGGAGTATTGAAATCACCATAGAGCATCCATGGAAATTTAGGAAAGTTATTGCGCATTGTGGAAATGTTATCCCATAGCAATCTTCTGTTGACAGGGCTGTTTGGTCCATAAACATTGGTGGAAATCCATTAGAGGTTAGTGACTTTATTAGAGAACAAAATGTTGATGGTTCTATCATATACTGAAAGAACTCTCCCCTCAATAGTTGTCGGATCCCACAAACAAAGGAGACCCCCAGATGCCCCTGAGGAGGGACAAAAGGCAAAATTTTTGTTTTCCCATATTAGCTTGCAAACTTGAGTGTTGCTATTCTCGTCTAGTTTGGATTCTTGAAGAAACATGATATTTGGTTTTAGGTTTTTCCTTACTGATTTGACAGTCCTCTGTTTAGCAGTTCCATTGAGGCCTCTAACATTCCAAGAGATGAACTTCATCGAGTTGACTTGGGGTTTGCTTTGTGACCTTTGCCTCTCCCTTGAGACGGAGTAAGTTTAGGTCTAACTTCATCCAAGTCTTGGTGGGTGGGTTGTTTAGAAATAGGGCCCAAGGAGGTAGGCACAGAGCCATTAGCCTTTTCGATCTTAGCTGCTTTGGCAAGATTTTCTACATTGGACGGTCTTCCCCTTCTCTGTTCTTTGTTGACGTCAGCTTTGGGGGCAAGAATGGGAGATTTCAGTGGGTTGGATGTTTGGAGAATGTCGGTAGTGTCAGTCCCAGGGGCAGGCCGATGGGGGAATGGAGAGCGAGGAGACTGGCATAGGGCAACAGACTCAGGGGAGAGGGAAAGAGGACAGTTCTAAGTCGGGGGAAGGGGTGGGAAGGGAAGAGGAAGGTGAGAGGGACCAGAATTGGTGGGTGAGTTTGGGAAGGTCATTGCAGCCTTACCTTTGGACAAGGGATACTGAATCACAGTGGGTGTGGATGAGACATTTGGATCTATGTGAAGGTCATCGAAGATGTCCTCTCTAGTATGAAGATTATTTAAGGGAGCAAATTGATTAGAACGAGAAGGCAGAGCACTTACATTGTTGGGTTTGCCATGATTTGAAGCAGAGGTTTTATGAGGGCCTACAGATCAGCCACAGCCTTGGCCATAAGCCTTTTTTTGGGTGTTGGGGATCTAGGGATCCTTATTTCGACCTGAATCACTGGGGATATCTTTTTTTTTGGAAGGGCATTGAGAAGCCATGTGGCCCTGAGTGTTGCACTCCATACAAAAAGCGGGCTTGTTCTCATACTCAACTCCTTGACATCTTCTATAGCTCTCGTAGTTGATTCCGATGCAGGTAGGCAAATCCGAATCTAGATTATCCATGATGCAGACATGAGCATAGGTGATTCTCATTCTGGCTCGGGTAGCAGGGTCGATGGCGACTAAATCTCCAATCGGTTGAGTGATGCCTTTGAGTGCATCATTGTAGAAGAACTATGGGGGAAGCCCATGGAGTTTGATCCAAATCGGAGTGATGTTGATAGACTGGGTTTCAGGGTCAAAGTCTTCCCCCCATCTTCGCAAAAATAGGATACGATGGCCGAAAAACCAAGGTCCTCTAGTAAGAATGCAGTGGGTGTCGAGGGCATTGTTTAGCCTTATCATGAAAAACCCCCTAGGAAAGGCCACTAACTCCAAGCTGCCCGAAAGCCGCCATTTGGAAAGAGCCCACTCTCGGATAGTTTCCATATCAGGTCTGGCACCAAAAAATTTCCCAACTAGAGAGAGGGACTCTTGGAAGATTAGTGGCTCCATAACCTCACTTGGAAAAGAGACTTCAGTGCCCGTAACAGAGAAGGGCAAAGGAGTTTGGAAATAAAATGCTCCTGTCAAAGACCTAACTTTATCCACAAAGGACAAAGACCAAGGTCATGTTTTGGAAGGAGAGGAGGGTGAAACCCTAACATTATCAGACACCCACCACATAGTTTGGATCTTCACCGTGACATTTGCTGAGTGGGCCTATAGTAGGCCCAACACCGTCTGCAGGACCCGAGGACAAACCTGCCAGACCAGCACCCTCCAGCGTCCCTCCAACGTTGCCATCGCCATCGCCATAGTCCACAGACACACCCGCTCCCGTTCTCGCCATTCTCTCAGATCTATTGTTCTCCTCAAAATGGAGAACAATTCTTGTTATCTTATTTTTCATTTTTCCTTTGATTTTGTATTTACTATTTTTCTAGATGTAGTTTATTGGGGCCTTTTGCTCTTCATTTTTTATGTAGGTGTGTACAAGAGGACAAAATATTTGACATCCTTTGGGTATATCATGATGAATACTTTTAAGTATATTTAGCCAAGAGAACCATCAACAATGTCCTCAGTGCTAGATATTATTGACCCTCACTCCATAGGGATGCAAGCAAGCATGTTAAATATTGTGATTAGTGCAAAGGAATGAGAAGACAACTATTTCAAATGAGATGTCTCTCTAGACTCATGTGATCCTTAAACTATTTGAAAAATGGGGCTCAACTTCATTGGTCTGGTGGACCCAAATAAATATGGGACTTAGACTATATTGGTTTCTATTGATTATCTTATAAATTTAGTGAAGGATTGCATCCCAACACATACCCATGAAGACGAGGTTGTTAATTTTTTATATGGATTATTTTTTTTTAGCAATTCAATGCCCCTTAAGATATTTTTTTAGATCAAGGACCATAATTGTCTAAGGTTATTAAGATGTTCATACAGAAATATTAGATAAAGCATTAAAAGGTATCTCCATATCATCCTTAGTCAAATGGGTAGGTAGAAGTTATCAACCATAAATTAGAGAACATCCTAACAAAGACAGTTGCCTCAAATTTTAGAGATTTTGAAAAATGGTTGTTTGTGCGGTCATATAATACCTCATGAAAATCTACAACATATTTCACTTCCTAGAAACTCATTTAAGGAAATAATCCAATATTTCCTATCAAGACTGAATCTCTATATGAAACAATAACTTTTGTAAGCCCATGCAATCGAACTATTTCCTTGGAAAAATTATTAGCAATAGTAGGTGCATCATTCCATATATTTCCTAGTATAAAATGTGTAACTTTGGTCAATTTTTCTACCACCACAAGTATAGTGTCATGCTGAAATCTACTTTTCAATAGACCGAAAACAACATCCATGGAAATAACCTACCAATTTTGGGTGGGGATATCATGTGGGTACAACTTTTCTACTGATTTCAAATGTTCAACCTTTACCTTTTGACATTCCAAACATCTAACCATAAAATTATTTATTCCCTCTTCATTCCCAACCAATAAAAGAATTTCCCTAAATTTTCTTGCACAATGAGCCTCTTTTAGAATAGCATCCCTTAATCCACTTGCATCTAGAATAACAAATCTATCCTTAAAATACAATAGACCAATTCTAATTCCAAATTTTTTGTCCTTGTCAGGTTCAAAACTCAACCCATGCTAGACATTTATCATATTAATTATTCCTATATTGATGCTTTTTGACTTGATCAATTTAGTCATTATGGCATTGAGACTTACCAGTTATGTGCCCTATTCTACTCAAGGCATCTATTATCTTATTTTCCTTGCCCTTAATATATTCAATACAAAAATCATATTCTGTTAGGAATGCCATCTATCGATGTTGCCCGATATTCAATAAATATTGCATAAAGATGCATCTCAGACTTTGGTGATCTATCTTTTGTTCAAAGGCTTTTCCAATAATATCTCCAAATTTTGAGTGCATGTACAACAACTACCAATTCCAAGTCATGAGGAACAAGCTTTCAATATTCATATATGAATATTGTCTCATCTTGTGTTAGGACTCCTAATCCTTCAATAGAAGGATTAGTACAAGCCATAAATTTTCTTAAAGGGTCAGGCATCTTAAGTATTAGAGCACCTATCAATTTTTCCTTTAGAATATTGAAGGCTTTCTCGCACTAGCTTGTCCATTTGAATTCCTTCTCTTTTATTTGTAGTTTTGTGATAGGAAGGGCAATTTTTAAAAAATTCCTTCCAAAATACATGTAATAACTTGCCATACCCATAAAACTATGTACTTTAGTTACACTAGTGGGTGTAGGCCAATTAATGATAACTACAATTTTCTAAGGGTCTACAATGATTGCATCAGTAGAGATCACATGCCTCAAACTGTACCTAAGGGGTATAAAACTCACATTTTGATAATTTTCCACATAGTTGATTTCTCTTGAATACCTCAAGTACAATCCTCATATGTTGATCGTGTTTCTATTTAGTCTAGAAATAAATCAATGTATCATCCAAAAATATAAGTACAAAATAATCTAGCTATTCCAAAAAAACTATTCATAAGATTCATGAAGGCAAATAGCATTTTTCTATCCAAAAGGTAAAATTATGAGTTCATAGAATCCATACCTTGTTCTAAATATAGTTTTTTAGTATCCACAATCAACAATAACCTGATCAGTGTTTAATTTTTGAGAAAATGGTGGCTTCCTTTTTTTGGTTAATTAGATCATCCATCCTAGGTAATATCTACTTTTAATAGTGACTTTATTCAACATTCGGTGGTCAATACATAAACTTAAGGAGCCAAAAATATTTTAAATAAATAGAATTGAGGCACCCCATAGTGATACACTAGGTTTAATTAGTTCCTTTTCTAACAAGTCTTGAAGTTGTATATTTAGCTCCTACAAATCAATTTAAGTCATCTAGTAAGGTGACATAGTGATAGGTATATACCCAAGTAATATTTGCATGGAGGAATCAAATTATTGCTAAGGTAGAAGGCTCAAAAAGTCTTCAGGGAATGCATCCCTAAATTCATTTAATATAGAATATTTTTTAAAAATATTTGAATTTACTTCAATCTCTGCCATTTTCATTACCTTTCTAACTTGCAAGGCAGACAACAAATGTGGTCTAAAAGAGTTGTGATCACAATGGACCCTAATCTATTGATTGGATTTATCAATGAATTCTAACCATATTTCTTCAAAATTAAGAAAGAATTTATGAGCTTTTAGCCAATCCATTCCAAGTATAATATCAAAGGTGTGCAAGGGGGCTACATATAGGTTTTAATTGGTCTTACTCTTTGATAGGGTTATATGGGGGTCAAATAGACACTAATTAATAGAATAGGTTTGTCCTTACTCATATTCTTCTTTCCACCCATTTACCAAAAATCCAATCCTTTTTTGTATATCCCTAATTATGCTAGTGGAAATAAAACTATTTGTTACACCACTTTCAATCAAAATATCTACATTACAAATTTACCTCCCAATGTTTAATAGTGACTTGCCCTTCTCAGATTGAAGCTCTAGATATTGTACATCTTTCATGGGGTTGTTCTCTAGGTGCTTTCTTTTGATCGATTCTTTGAGGGTATTTGTTAGCAAAATGTGGCTCTTCAAAAATAAAGCCACCCATCTTTGATGCTCATAATTTTTATTTCCTATATTCATTAGTGCTCACAGGTTCCAAATAACTCTTCTCTATAAATTTCTTATCTAAATTATTTGGTTTTATTCCCTAATTTTCTTTAGTCTTTTTTATTCCCTTCTTGAGTCTTGGTCTCATTTATTTCTTTTCCTTATTTATTTTGCCTTTGGATTCTTTCTTAACAACAATTTCTATCATCCTCTATTGCAACTCCATCCTTTCTACTAATAACTTAATCATGGATATAAATTTTTCCAACTACCCTTGAAAAAATTTGACTATAGATGCAAGGTCCTCCATCACTTCTTGACCATGTCAAGAGCTATGTTAGGATTGATTTTTTGGTCTTCCTTAAATTTATCTAAGGTTAAGTTTTATTTACAAAATTCCTTGGGCCTTATAACCTAGGAATATTGCAACCTAGTCTTTGATACCAACTTAACAACCCATTTTTGACTCATCAATTGTACAACCTAGTCTAGCTCACTGGTTCATAAAAGTAAAAATGTTCTCTAGTTTCATTGACTAGACATGACCCAAAGTAAAAATTTTGAGTTAACTAAAATTTAATGATCATACAATATTTAATAATTACGAGGTAGAGACAACCACTTTTAGGTTAAGGTCACTATAGATGACCTCCAAGTGGATGAGATTGACCAAATATCATATATGGTGAGTGGTTCCTCCATTCCCATCCTCTAGATTGGTATGGGTCATAGAACCATGGATACGGGTTATCCTCTAAGTCCCATAATAGTAAGATAGGATGCTTACCTCCCCTACCCTATCTTTTTTTTTCTAAGTAAGGTTTTGATTAACATATATACCTAGTACTTAGTTGATTGTCCATTACTATGGATTCAACTAAGGCCATGTTATTTCTTTGGTTCTAGACCTGGTCTCACTTATCTAGCTATGAATAACGAGTTATCTCATTCCAACTATCATGAGTTTGTCTATCTCCTTTTGTCATGCTATATTACTCCTATTCATAAATTGTACAAGGATCCATCAGTATTCTTCTCACTCAATGGCCTAGACATATATCCCATACCATCCCTCCTTACCTGTTTTTCCTAAACTATCTCATAAAAATGACCATTCTTGAATCACAACTATTACCTTCGTGTAAAAAATGATATTGGGTAATTTAAATTTTTTTGGTTGCCCACCTTCCCATGACTCAACCATAATTAGATAAGTTCCAAGGTCAAAAGTCTTCTAATCTCATCTAGACTTAAGCTCTTTTTATTTTCTTATTATTTCCAATTCATAATCTAATTTTTATTCTTAGAATTATATCGATTCTTATCATGGTTTTTTTTTTATTTACATTAAATGTTTAACTAGGGGTATCTCAAGATATTTGTTCAAAAAAATGTATAAAGTTCATCTTTCCATTTTTAAAAAAGAGAAGTAGAAGTAACATAATCTATTCATATTCTTCTTCCAAAAATAAACATCACATTAAATATAAATAAAAATAAAATAAAAAACTAGTTAGCTTTTGATGCTAGACACTTAATGAGAAATCAACCACATGATATAAAATGAGCATGCAATATTAAATATATGTTAATGGCAATATACTAAGCATGTAAAAATCATAAGAAAATTTTGTAACTACTCATAAAACTTCCATTAATGAAGGCTCAAAAAAATAGTACAATTATATAAAAGGGAGGTCTCATACACTCCATATTTCTTACATGCTCTACATTATATCTAGCATATCTACCTTCACTATGATTTATCTTGCCCTCTCCTTATATTCACATCTATAAAAGGTCTATATATAATAATATGTAGCTCTTGGCATTTCACCTACATATGACTCTTCATCTTCCTATTCTATGGACTCATGTACACATGGACAACATGCACATTTACATCATTGCACATTCTAATAATACTTGTGCATTTATTACATTACATAAAGTAAACACTCACACCCTAATCTAAGACTAGTTTGCCTCACACTATGTTTACCTCACCATCAACTAGTAGACAAAAATAATACATGACACTATGTTTTTTATGGGTGTTGGCGACTGCATACATCGTCCATTTGTGCAAGTGCAATCCACATTTGGACATACGAGTCCCATGTTGTACTTTCACATGAAGCTTGACATTCACTTCGACTACATTTTCAATAGCCTTTTGAAGATCATCTTATCGACTTGCACCATAGTCCTTACGTGTTTGGTGTTGATGACATCAAAGGTGAAATCTTTTATTAGATGCCCACCTCTTTGCTTGTTCGACATGGTTGTATTTGGAGGGTGGCTGACCATTGAAAACATTTGGAAAAAATAAAATCAGTGGAAAATTGACCATTGAAGGAAACGTGTATTAGTTAAATTAATTATTGAGCATTTAGTGGGATGTTTGTAATGTGTAAAGTTTTTTTATTATTATTTTTGTTTGCGGGAAACATTTCTTTTGCGATGCTATTTTAGTGTAAGTTTCAAGGAGGCAGGGGTATCTATTGTATCAAAATCATTTTAAAGCTTACACTGGACTTGCCCCAGGCTTGCCCCCTTCAGTACCCTTAAAGAGTATGTTTAACCGAAAGTAAATCAGTTAACAATCCATGCATGTATCAAAAAGGTAGACAAAAAACCAATTATTCAAGGCTCATGCAAATTTTAGCAGTCATAAGGCTTTTTTTAACCTGCTTTCACTATGACTAGTGCTAACAACACCCTCATTATTTTTATTGATCAAAGAAATAATTCTACACTTGGTACCCTCAAGAGCCTCTATTTCAACAAACTGGTTGATCCTAGTGATCTCTTTTAGACCTTTATTCACTTCCCAATTAGCAATAGCATCAACCACCTTGTTTGCATATCTCTACACATGAAAGTATTTTAGGGACTGAAACGAGTGTTGGAATTCTTTTATAGTCTAAATAATATCCCCAAACCTCTACTTAGAGAGTGAGGAAGATCATTTTTGGTATTTTAATTGGTTGATGATCACCTGGGATCCCCTTCAACATAAATATTTTGCCAATATTTTTTAAAGGCCCACAACAACCCTTCAAGGAGGGTTTGTGCCTCAGCATGATTGTTAGTGGTATCTTAAAGGCTAAAGAAAAAATATTCTTTCATATTCCCTTGGTCATGACAAAAAATACCACCTCCACCAACATTACTCGAGTTCCAATGAGATGCACCATCAAAGTTGAACTTGAAAAACCATTTACGGGGAGGTTGATAGTATATTTTTTTAATGATTCTTAGAGTTTTTATTTTTCTTGATTAGGCACCAAACACTTTTATCATCTAAACGTTTGCCTAGCCATTGATTATTGATATCTCTAAGATTGTTATCTAGGGGTTTATCTCAATCCTCCTACTTTTTGACCAAAATAGATTCAACCATTGCCTTCTAAATAGAAAGATATATTTAGAATTGGGGATCCTTTCATCCCCGAAAATTATTTGCAAATGTTAAATTAATTAAATTATATTAATTACATAATTAATATAATTTAATTATATTAATTAATTTAATTAATTGGGTTATTAATTAGTTAGTTGATTATTTAATTTACTTAATTTATTTAGGAGTTAATTAATTTAAGGCCTTTATGAAGTGCATAATTTAATCTTTGATTTATGTACTATTTGAATTGTATTATTTTGGGCATTCATAATCCTTAGGGCATCTAATATGCTTTTAAGTATTTATTTTTTTTGTGAAAATATCATACTTTTAAATATGTGGAATTGTTTAAGGAAGTGCATGATCAGTTGTAACTAACACTCCTTATCCTTGTCTTACTAATTAGCTGAGTTTTTGTGGAACCCATTTCAATGTGGAAGTATCACTATCAAAAAAAATATTTCCATCTAGACTTTTAGAAAGAAACCTCCATGCTCATCATAGCATAGCACATCACTTGCCAACACGGTGATGACAAAAAGCTCTTTGAAGACATACTTGAATCATATTTCTTCGCTTCCTTCATACTTGACCTAGCAATTTTTGACCATGGTGGATTGTATGGGGCCAAGAACTTGTAGATGAGATCAATGGTTATCTTCCTAATTAGTGCTCTCCTCACATATTTTCTTCTTCATCGATAAAACCTATGTTAATCCTCCATCTTCCTAGTTATTTGTCCTTTTGTTCTACCCCTAGTCTTTGCTTTAGCATTTCAAGGTAGATTACTGCATTCTTCTCTCCCCTTTTCCACTTTATTCATTTTTGAGACTTGTTTGGAAGTAGAATTTTAGTTCATGACCAAGACCCCCTTGTTTCATTCCATCATGATTTTTGGTTCTTTTTTAGATCATGAGAATCGTTTGGTAGTCCAACTTTGGAGTTGTCATTTTCTCTTCCTTTGACCATGGCCTTTATGTTATGATTCCTTCAATCTTGGAATTGTGGGTACTTATACAATTGAATTTTTCTTTATGATGTGTCTCTCATGTAGTGGATTTTATCTAGTACTTATGCTTTTGATTTTGTCAAAGATACTTTTGACAACATGCTTCACTAGCAATTATAGGGAAATACCACATAAGGATTATATTTGGAAAGCATTGGAGTCCAATGCTTTTATTGTTGGTAGAAATGATGATGATTGTGCATATGTTGCTTTAGGTTTTACATATTAATTAATCATATTAATAATATGTGAGCATGTAGTAAAGACTCACATTACATTTTGTAGAAGATCTTTTAAATAGTTGTAGTTAGCTATTTGGTGTTATGTTTTGGGATGTAATCTTCCAAATTTATTTTTTGTTATGATTTAGGAGATCATATATATGTTCTAAATTAGGCATATTTGTAGCACCCTAAAATTGGCACAGTTAAACCTTAGTAAAAAGATAAAAATTTGAATTTTAACCCCAAACCGCCCGTTAACCGCTCGTTACCCGCTTCCCTTGTTTTTCGTGCCATTTTTAGGATTTGTTTTGACCGTTGGACGATATCATCGCAGATCAGACGAAATCATCCCAGATCTGACGAATTCGTCTGGAACAGAACGTCCAGACGATTTCGTCCCAAAACCAAATTTTCATAATTAGCTTCTGTTTCAACAACTTCTCTAACTTGGGCAGAAAGCGTGTCTGCGTAGTTAGAGTCTCCCCCATTGGAGATCTCCCAAATTGGGATGATCTCCAACCTCCTAACCTCTCCCTAATCCTATATAAACTGGGATTTTCTCAGTTTATCCCCCTGAACCCCCTAGCTGATGGATTTCCCTACAAATTTAGTTCCTTGTGCCTTAGAACACCTTCATACTTTTGTTTGCATTGCGTATTTCAAGTTTTCTTGCAGGAATCTTATTGTTTTTCAGCTGGAGCAAGCTTGGATCATCGCAGGCGATTCCAGATGATTTTGGATGATCCTGTCGTAGATCGACGATGATCTCGTACGATTGGAGGTGATCTCGACTGTAGTCCAGATTGGGGGCAATCAGAGCCCAGAGTTTGCATTTTCTTATCGTTTCTCTTCATTTCTTTATGCATTATCTTAGTTATTATATTTATGCATCCTGGAGTTCACCTCATTTAGTATAGATGCATGATAAAGTCAAAATAAATTGTCAAATTGATGCATTTCCTTTTAATTGCTATCTGGATCTATCATTTAGGCAAGTTTACTATTATTTCTATCATTTCCCCTTGCTTTTGCAGTTGCATTTTTGGTATTTTGTATCTATTTCTGTGATTGCAGGTTTCTGACGAATTCGTCTGACGAATTCGTCAGATCGATGATGATCTCGTCTGATCTCGATGACGATCGATGATCTGAGATGATTCTGTGCAATTCCAGATGATTACGTATGATTTGAGATGATTTGGACTTCTACAAAACTCAAAATCTTCATCAAACATACGAAATAAGGTATGTTCTATCCTATTTAGCATATTCTTCGTGTTTAGCATTTATTCATGTTTTTTGTATCCATAAAAATCAGCATTGGCATATAGAATAGCTTAGATTCATCTTGGCCAAACCTAGGAATTGAATGATTAAAGCACAAAATGAACACATCAAACCTACTCTCAACCTAGGCATGGAAACTGCCACTCAAAAGTTTCCTGGTGAACCCACCATCCATCAAAAATTCACCCTTATACCCCTCCCCGAGAGGCGGGACCTTCAAAGGGCCTCTCAATCCGAGGTATTGTCCCATCCTTCTCGCATCCCCCTTTCGGGCATGGATCCTATAGCCTGAAGGTAAGGATGCAAAAAATTTGGAGCGATACATTTTGGTGAACCCGACGTGAAAACTAAAAACCTTTTGAAAACAATCCAAAAAAAAACAAAACATAAATGCATTTAGAATCAAAGATTGCATATCATATTTAGATGGTAGATTATAATAAAAGATGAGTTGTCACCATTAATGTTGAGAATCAATTAGCAGACTATAGAGATTACTTCTGTACTTAGAGTACCTCAAACAAATAGGGTTCAACCTTTATGGGACGAACTTAATAGGAGATTGAATATCATTGAATCTAGATCAACCGAACTTAGGCAAATCAAGAGGTTTGTCCTAGATAGAATCCTGGATCCTGATCAAGTGACCTTGTATCATGAGCTTCAGAGAGCTTGCCATAGGTGGTTAGCAGATAAAAGAGCCCTTGTGTCTTCTGAGTTGTACACCTTTGAGGAATACCTCGACAATGCGAGTTGTATTACATAAATTTCTATCTCTTATAGAGGATCAAGAGGTCGTCCTTACGGATAGGAATAGAGTTCCTAGAGCTGTGTTATATCGAGAGTATTGCCATGAGCTCTATTTTTACAAGTCGAGTCAGAAGTAGATAACATCACCATAGCACACTTTGTCAAATTCTTGAAAAACCATTTCCAATTTGAAGAGGAGCATTTCATGACTCTTGATGAACTTGATCCTATCAATGACATCTATAAACTATTTATAGAAAACTAAGCCATTCTTTTATTATTATTATTTCTTGCATTTAGTGTGTTGTTTGTTGTCTTTATAATCATAAAAAAAAAAAAACAAAACAAAAATATAACAAAAATCAAAACATTTTCTTTTAAGTATTATAGTAGGTATATAATTAAAATATATACCTCCCAAATTTTGATATATATATATATATATATATAATATATATTTGCTAAAATCTAAATTTAAGCATAATGACTAGACTTAGGAATGGAAAACAGATCGAAGTAGAAGAAGATTGGTTAGGAAAACCAATAAATAAACCAGATGTCCTTCCTGAAGACCCAATTCAGGAAGAAGGAACCCTAGACCAACAAGAAGAAGAGTTTGTTGAAGGAAATGAACAAAGAGAAATTGTTAGAGAGGAAGGATCCTCATCTCCTAAAATATCTCCGGAAGGAGTTGTTACTTTTGAGAACATGGAACATTTTTGGAAGTTCCTCAATACTAATATTGGCACTCTTAATAGAGCAGTCCATATGGACAAGGATCAAATTAGTGACACTCAAGCAACCCTAGAAGACATATATCACACACGCACTAATCCCTTGTCCTTCGTTGATCAAGAAAGTGATCAAGCTGGACCATCCAATTTGGATATGGCCGCTATAATCCAGAACATGCAACAACAACAGGTTACCCAACCATCTAGAGTGCCTTTTACCAAGCCTAGGGTTATTCCCACACAAAAGAAACCTTCATTCACTGCTCTATTTCGCCAAGTTATTGATCAACATACCTCAAATCAACAAAAGCCTAAAACAAAACCAAACACCAATTTCCAACAATCTGGGATACAACATAATGCTACAACAAATCTTCTTCATAATACTCTTCCTACCAACCATTTGCATAATAGCAATATAGCATCTAATCCTTACGTCACGCCATCATACGCTCACAATCTCTGTACCACCAAACCAATATGGTGGACAAACTAGTAATCTGGAAGCCATGGTGAAATAGTTAGTCTCCCGCATGGACCAGGATAGATCCCTACCGTCCCTCGTACAATTATCGAGAGATGTGTAGTCAGCCTCTAGATCCTATAGTTGTAGCACAACCATATCCTAAACACTTTCCTATGCCTGTCCTACCTATATACAAAGGAACCGAAGATCCCATAGAGCATCTTCGTATGTTTAGGATAGCATGTCATGATATATCACATGATGACTTGTTATTACTAAAAATGTTCCCAAAAAGTTTAGGAGGAATGGCATTGGAATGGTATTATCAACTACCCACTCATTCTTTGAGGAATTTCGAAGAAACCGCCGAGTCTTTTGTGCATCAATTTAGTGCCTACATTGAAAGGCATGTAACCATTAAAGATTTGTACAACCTAAAACAAGACAAAGATGAATGTTTTGCTGATTTCCTAGCTCGATGGAGACAGTTGATAGGAAAATTGCACTTTGTGTTACCTTATCGAGAAATGTTGGATATCTTTATCAATAATTTACAAGAACAACTATCCTATGAGTTATCAACTGCTACCTTGACCACCTTCGATCAAGCTATAGATTTAGCTCGAAGAGTGGAAGATGCTCTTATTAGGAGAGGTCAACTTAAAAAGAAAGATGATGAGAAAACATCCAGAAATCAATATAAAAATAAACAAGTTGTGGGTGATGGAGTCACTGATAGTAGAAATATCGCTACTGTTAATACTACGAAAACAACAGAGAAATTTATACTGAAACCTCCTGATAAACCACCTCGAGAATTTACTAGGTTAAATCAACCTTTATCAACCATTCTCCCACAATTACTAGCACGAGGTTTGATCCAATTACCAAATATCCGGGAACCTGATCCAACTATACCCGGATACAAAGCTGATTTACACTGTGATTTCCATAGAGGACCTGGACACGCTACCAACTCTTGTAAAATATTAAAACATAAAATACAAGACCTGATTGATAACAATGAGATGGAGGTGCAAGCCTTTCAACCTAAACAAAATCCTCCTAATAATGCTCAAAATAACATCCCTCAAAATCAGAATCAAAATGCCAATCAATCATTGGACATATTTCAACATCCTTTACCAAAGCATGGTAAAAAGGTGGCTAATCAAATTGAGCATCATAATGTTCCCCCTCCTACCCGATATGTAGGAACTATTAGTGGACATTTACCTACTCATGATCTGGAAATATTTGACACAACTTTATCCATGGTTACGACCGGACCTCTATATAATATTCGGACACCTGATCTTAGTGATACCGAATATGAGACTGAAAGTGACATGGAAATCACCTCAAATCAATCGAATAGCTCTGAAGATGAATCAGATCCTATTCAACCTATCACAAGTTCTATGGTTCCAGAAGAACCATTTCCAAGAAGAGTCACTACTCGACCATCGTCTCACCAATTACTTTCTAATGAACAAGCCATAAATGCTAGACCAAGACCCATTCATCATCCTCAAAATAATATTGTAGGTACCATCGGAGTTGTTACTCGACAACAGGCTCAAAATTCTCAACAAGATCAAACTCAGAATGATGGATCAGCTCCATTTGTTTTGAAAATTCCTAATAAAGGGAATCATGCGCCTAATGTTCAACCTAAACCTCCTTATAATATTAATGAACAATTATCAAATACTATAGCTAGAATTTCCCTTTTGGACCTTTTAAGATCTTCTCCTACACATAGGGATGAATTAATGCTCACATTAAGCCAAATGATGGTACCACAAAATATTCAACCTGAAGCCATGTCCAATACTATCATAACTCGAGAAGTCGATTGTATTGACTTCCGGGATAGAGATATACCACAACATAGTTTACATAAGGATAACCCCTTATATATTACTGCCCTAATTGGAGATGTAGCGGTTAAACGAGTCTTGATTGATAATGGTTCATCTTTAAACATTTGCACTTTTGACTTCTACCAAAGATTTGGGTTTAGAAGTGATGAAATGAAAAGAACTGATATGATCATAAAAGCCTTCAATGACGAAACACAAGAAACATGTGGAGTTATTACTATCCCATTGCAAGTTGGTCCTAGAACCTTAGACACGACCGTATTTATTGTACATTGCCCTGCATCGTACAATATACTCTTGGGTCACCCTTGGATCAACGCGATGCGAGCTGTTCCCTCAACTTTACATCAATGTGTTAAATTCGAATTTAAAAATCAGTTGGTTACCATTCATGGTGATCCTAGACCCTTTGATATGTGTGCTTTGGCAGAACCTGTTGGAGTTCAATTTTGCCCTGCTTTATCATCCACACATCCTAATTCTCATCATCCATCTAAACATGTGAAACACACACTCATAACATCATCTACTTTTCCCCATCAACTACACCTCTACATATAGTTCAACCATCTTCCGAACAAACCACATTAGGACCTCAAAAAGATCCTAAACCCACAACCAATGCTTCTTGTTTTACTCCTATAACTTCCATACCTATAGACCCATCCATCGACATCTCTACAACATCTACACCTACTAGAGGCATATTTTCCACATCCGAAAACATAGGAAATGATCCTTCTACCTCTTACGCTCTTACTGATGAGCTCTTACCCGATTTATCTAAAATTCTTGTATCAGAAAAAACAAACGTTGCTATGCAAGATTCCCATATTTTAAATAAATTGCCACCCTCTCCTCGTACCTTGGGCCTCCCACAGCCTATGGGAAGTATCTACCAAGTCGGGAGTTGTGCTTTTATTTATAAGGGATATGACTAGGGAAGAATACCTAGAAACATCAAGACTCATTATGATGGGTATGCTCGATGTTATTTTGCTAATGAGTATATTAAAGCTAAGCCTATAATGCTTAAATTGGGATATAAAGGGAAAGGTTTGGGACCTTCCCAAAATGGTATGAAAGAACCTTTTGAGGTAGAACCATGGCCCGCCCGATGTGGTGTGGGCCTATTTCCTAGTAAAGGTCAGCCCTTCCCATTTGAGGATGATGACCATCTCATATCTTACCAAGATTATTTGGATGAACGCGATGCTTTGTGTTTAATGAATAACCCATTTACATGTAATATGCTATCCATAGCTTACCCTGAGATGATTGTTGAATCCGACGATGAGTTGGAGGGAGATATCTTCCATGATGTCTCCATTGAGGAATTGTTATATAATGGATTTTATTTCGATGGCTCTATACCTAGTATAGCCCCTTGAGGCCATGACTCCTCAAGATGAATTATCCAAGCTAACCTTGGAAGAATTACAAGAATTAGGCGTTTCACCACCATATAATTTTGAGAGATATCTACAATGGAAGTAGAAAGTTATAAAAATTAACATTGGAACCAAATAATAATAATCAACATTGGATAGAATTGGTCAAAAAAAATCAGTGCTGATCTTCTACAAAAACACTCCTAATATTGATCCGAATTAAAAAATAAAAAAATACTAATGCAACTAAAGACCTTAAAGGTAAATTTGAGCCTAACTGGCTTGGACCATATGTCATCACTGCTAAATTTGGATCAGGAGCATACCGATTAGCTACCTTAGATGGTAAAGATCTTAAAGAACCTATGAACATTATGCATCTTAAGCGCTATTATGCATAACATTTGGTCATTTCATCATTTGTATATATTGTATTTTGCATATTGTTTCATTTTAGTCATTTATATAAAAATTTCAAAAATAGTAATAGTATTTATTCTTTCAATTCATCAATCAAAATCAAAATATAAAAACTTCAAAATCATCAAAATCTTCAAAAACATCTTTTATTTTCGTACTTGTCAATTCTTGAAGTATTGCAGTTATATTTTCAATTATTTTGGATAAATTAGCATTTATTTGGAATCCCGCACTTTCACACTCACATGCATAAATATCTTGATTTTATTTGGTATGATTATTAATCTCTCTTATATCAAAGTCCACAGTTGAATTAAATAAAGTTTTTGAGCATAGAAGAATTGATCTTGTTATTTACTTGAACCAAGTATATCTCTTCACATTAAAATGATTTCATTGCAAATTCGATATGATGCTACATAGTAGAAGTGGTTTCTTGAGCGAAAAGTTTCCCCTGCTATCCTATCATGCACATGGTCTAGAATCTTTGAGAATTGACAAAAGGACAAGCTCACCCCTACCCGGAATAAAAATCCCTTGCTCTACAACCAATCCGAGCAAGTATCCCTAGTATAGGAAGAAAAAGAAAAGTCAAAGAAAATGAGAAAAAGAAAAATATTATTTTGTACCATCGCAGCAATATTTCAGCATTATCTCAGTTCCAAGCAAAAATACAAAAAAAAAAAAGAAAAAGAAGCAAAAGAAAAAAGCAAAAAGCAATAAAATCCCTTTCCCTACCCCTTGAAAAGAAAAGAAGGGTGAATGAGCTTGAATCCCTGGAATTCTCAATTATTCGAAAACTGTGAGGTAAGCCCCATAACAGGTGGTTTGTGCCCAACCCGCTTGGCCTTGGGTAATCCCTAGCGTGGTGATATGTCTGTCACATTAGCGACCTTCTTTTGTACAGACCTATGTCGGCTTATGGATTAGCTAGCTCTTGATGACCCGACTTACATAGTAGTCTAGTACGGTTACATGCATATAAATCATGGTCAATGAACACTCATTTGGTTAATTCAAATTACTTGTATCAAATTATCTTGCTCAAAATTGGTGAATGAACAATACAATTGCACACACATTTGTATTTGAGAGATTTTGTATCATTATGATAAATCAAGATCGGTAATGAACTCACATTTGCACATGAGGGTTCCTTATAAATCTACATTTTGTCTTTGAGATAATTTAAAATATTTCTGCAACTCTTTTTGGAATAATTTTATCTTCTTATTTAAGAACATCTGTTTAGTATAAAAACAATTACATATATTGTTTTCAAAAATCACAAAATTCTTTCAAACAACATATTAAAAAATATAGTAAATAAAGTCATGTTTATATATTATTATTTTCTGTTTATCTCAAAATCAAAAATCAATCATGCAATAAAACTAAAATATCAATTTCTTCTTTGGATTTCGCGATGATGGTATAAGTCTATACCTATAATTCTATGCCTAGCGCAAACCATTGTTCTAATTTTATTTTCCCATTCATTTTAATTCATAAAAACATATGACTTACATCATTATGTTACACAATTGAGCTTTAAAACGAACGAACACTTATTCTATTTTATGTCATTATGTCAACATTCAATTTTGCAATGATGGTATAGTTCCTAGGGACTTATTCAAAAATTTTATCACACTTAGGAATTTATGCCTAGCAAAAATCATATTTCTTTAATATGTCATGCATAATATTTTTTATGAAAATCTGAAAACAAATCATCACCATCATCATTTCCATCATCACAACACAAAGTCTTAAGACAGTCTCTTAAGCACTCTTTTACTTTTAACAATATTTCTATCCTGGGATTAGCTTGACGACCTAGTGAGCGGCGACTCCATGAAATGGTCTATAACAACGACAATGTCCTTTGAAATTATTGTTAGAAGTCCCTTTTATTTTTCATCAAAACACACCACAAAACAACCAATTTATTTACATCAAATTATTTCATTTACAATTTTATACCATGACATAAAAATTATAATTTATTTCCAAACGATATAATTACATAAATAATCAATCACCAAAATTCAAAAATTAAAGCATCATACAACATATACACAAGTCATATCATCAAAAAAGACCATATATATATATATATCAATCAATTATGTACATCATCTGGATTGGTATGCCACAATCAAAACCCTGGCATACTCAATCCCCTCAAAAAGTATATAATAATAATATATCTGCAATCTATAGTCAACTAGCCTCGAGAAGCCCTCGAGCTCTCAGCCTCATCTCCTCCCCCACCCTGAGGTGGAGGAGGTGGTCCCATAGAGGTCCATTCTGTGTCTCGGGTCCTCATCGTCGATCGTGAGGATGTCCTCGATGATCCCATCATGATCGGCTCTAGCAATGGGGGCTAGCAATGGTACCCTCTGTCCCTCTCGGACCATGTGATAGTATAACCCCTGGTAGAATGTGGTCTAATCAATAGACCATACCAGATCCTGAGTGCTCGCCCCTCCACTCCGAGCCCTGAGCCATGTAGCCTCATCCTGTAGTGTCTGCACCTGAGCCCGAAGGTGGGCAACCTCAGCCTGGAGAGCCACCATCTCGCTGCTCTCCCCTACCTCGACACCCTTGCCCTTATCGGGTGATGGTGGTCTCTCCCCTTGTTGAGAAGGGAATCTCTCCTCCCTCCTCCCTATCTGCTGTGGCCTCTATGGAGCCCGTGCCATCCTCTGGCATCTCTCCTATGGAGACCATCGTTGCTCTCTCCCATCGTGACCCCGTGCTGCCTCAATAGCAGCCTGACATCGCCTCCCCATCCATCGCACCATGACATGCATCGGACCCTATGCCCTCATCATCCGAGGAGGGTGGATGCCTACGTACCAGGCATCATATCCATCGATAACCCTAGCATCATCACCATCCACTGGTTGGATGGGGGCATCATCTGTGTCCTGACTCCAGAATCGCTACATGTCTGGAGCCCCGCTCAGTGTAGTACTATCTCGAATAGTTTGAGAGTACTCGTAATCCCTAAGAGAAGGGATCCCCTACTGTAGACCGAACTATCATAGAACTCGATCATAGCGGTGGAGCTCTACCTCTCCCCGCTCCATCCTTAGCCAATAGACTCACCTGATGCGAGCCAGCTCCTGCCCATCCTCTGCCCACCCTGGATGCTCTCTCCATGGCCTCCAGGTGATCTGGTCTAGGATGAGGTCATCCAACAACCTCCGTGACATCGATAGATCTATCCACCATTGTGACCCCCTCTGTAACCACCAGTAGAAAACCTGGGGCCTCTCTCGATCAACCCCTGTCAGTGGGAGCCCTACCGGCCTTCGCACCATGATGTGCTCCCAACACCAAACCTGTAGTAGTGATGTCAAGACCAGACATCGGCCTCCCTTGTATACGACCCCATGTAGGATCCTATACAAGCGGCATAGCACAAAGCTACCCCATGAATATCTATATCCGTGGTCTCTCATGTCATAGACCACATCTGAGAGGAGCCATGGTAATCTGCACCCACTCTGGTGGCACAACAGTAAGCCACCTACCACCCCTACCAAAACTCGAGTCAGCCTAGATGCCCCAGGCATCTGCCTTAGAGACTCGATGTTCACTCTGCCCTTCTCTAGGGTGAAGCTCGGGTCTCCGCTCAACCTCATCATCGCCTGGCCCTGATTGGCCGTAGGAGTCATCAGCCATCCCTGTATGGGGATCCTCATGATCCTCCATACGTCCTCTAGTGTGGGAGCCATCTCCCCTATCGATAACCAAAAGTAGGATGACCCCGGATACCACCTCTCTGCTAGGGCTGTCAGTAGCCCCATGTCCATCGGTACTTGTGGCATCTCTGCCACATGCTGCAAACCGACCTGTGCTAGTCGGTCACGCTCTGCCTGGTCGAGCATGGCTATGTCATCTCTCAGCCCCCCGTATTTCCACTCTCGACTCTTTAGTAATCCCCTCTACAAAACAAACAATAAAACAATAAAATTCATTAATAAACCAATCATTAAAATCAAATTAAATACATTTTAATCAAGCTTAATTTCTTAAAAATGATGATATCATCCACTATTGGATGATATCGTCCCAAATTGGGCAAAATCATCCTTTGTAGGATGAAATCATCTCCGATTTCACAACTTGGGGATCACCCCTTGTTGGACGAGATCGCCCCTAGTTCACCGATTTCGCCCTCAGATGAAATCGACGATCTAGAGACGATTTCGATGAAATAGGGACGATTTCGTCCCGACGTCGTCGACGGCCTAAAAATGGCCGCGATGCCCCAAACAATCAAAATTTCAAACAAAAAATTGCACAAATTAAATTCAAACCTAATTTACTAGGATTAGATCCTTACCCGTAGCCCGCATCGGACCTCTGTCGATCGGTGCGTTGTCTCAACCATTTTTTTCTGTAGAGCTCTAAAACAGTAAAAATGAATAGTAAAAATGAATTAGGGTTTTACCCTATTTTCTTAATTTTATTTTAAATCAACAACTTTTTTAATTTTGCTTTTTCACGCTTTTACCTCAAATGTTCGATTTGGGTAAAAACACGGAGGGGGCACCATAGTCAACAGTCGTACGATTCGACCTAGAATCGTCGTCTAGAAAATTGAGTAAATTTTTGCTTTCTCGTAAAATGGGAAGAACTCGTCTTTAACGCATTTTCTTCGAAAAATTCGCTAAAGAGGGGGCAAAATGTAGCACCCTAAAATTGGCACAGTTAAACCTTAGTAAAAAGATAAAAATTTGAATTTTAACCCCAAACCGCCCGTTAACCGCCTGTTACCCGCTTCCCTTGTTTTTCGTGCCATTTTTAGGATTTGTTTTGACCGTTGGACGATATCATCGCAGATCAGACGAAATCATCCCAGATCCGACGAATTCGTCTAGAACAGAACGTCCGAGACGATTTCGTCCCAAAACCAAATTTTCATAATTAGCTTCTGTTTCAACAACTTCTCTAACTTGGGCAGAAAGCGTGTCTGCGTAGTTAGAGTCTCCCCGTTGGAGATCTCCCAAATTGGGATGATCTCCAACCTCCTAACCTCTCCCTAATCCTATATAAACTAGGATTTTCTCAGTTTATCCCCCTGAACCCCCTAGCTGACGGATTTCCCTACAAATTTAGTTCCTTGTGCCTTAGAACACCTTCATACTTTTGTTTGCATTGCATATTTCAAGTTTTCTTGCAGGAATCTTACTGTTCTTCAGCTAGAGCAAGCTTGGATCGTCGCAAGCGATTCCAGACGATTTCGGACGATCCTGTCGCAGATCGACGATGATCTCGTACGATTGGAGGCGATCTCGACTGTAGTCCAGATTGGGGGCAATCAGAGCCCAAAGTTTGCATTTTCTTATCGTTTCTTTGCATTTCTTTATGCATTATCTTAGTTATTATATTTATGCATCCTGGAGTTCACCTCATTTAGTATAGATGCATGATAAAGTCAAAATAAATTGTCAAATTGATGCATTTCCTTTTAATTGCTATCTGGATTTATCATTTAGGCAAGTTTACTATTATTTCTATCATTTCCCCTTGCTTTTGCAGTTGCATTTTTGGTATTTTGTATCTGTTTCTGTGATTGCAGGTTTCTGACGAATTCGTCGATGAATTCATCGACGATGATCTCGATCCGATCTCGGATGACCGATCGATGATCTGAGATGATTCTGTGCAATTCCAGATGATTACGTATGATTTGAGATGATTTGGACTTCTACAAGACTCAGAATCTTCATCAGACATCCGAAATCAGGTATGTTCTATCCTATTTAGCCTACTTTCTGTGTTTAGCATTTATTCATGTTTTTTGTATCCATAAAAATCAGCATTGGCATATAGAATAGCTTAGATTCATCTTGGCCAAACCTAGGAATTGAATGATTAAAGCACAAAATGAACACATCAAACCTACTCTCAACCTAGGCGTGGAAACTGCCACTCAAAAGTTTCCTGGTGAACCCACCATCCATCAAAAATTCACCCTTATACCCCTCCCCCGAGAGGCGGGACCTTCAAAGGGCCTCTCAGTCCGAGGTATTGTCCCATCCTTCTCGCATCCCCCTTCCGGGCGCGGATCCTATAGCCTGAAGGTAAGGATGCAAAAAATTTGGAGCGATACAATATTTTATGCCAATATATTTAAGCTTGTAGTTTCTTGAGAAATAATAAAAAAATTGATGCCATGTTTTGATTCCATATCAAAAGGGTTGCATAGTTTTATGGATGCTCTTACATTTATGTATTGTTTATTTATAATGCATTTGTCATTTTTTTAAAACCCTTGGTTATACGATCACTTAGGATTAAAGGTGATATATGAAGAAGGCTAAAGGTAGCCCACATCCTCCTTGATAGGAGTCCTCTACAAGACTCTCGACTTACTACACTTTTATGGATGAATTCTTAATGTCAATTGTGAACATAATTAGAGGAGTTATACCTCCATGTATGTTGAAGTCTAGAATTGGAGATCTATACTTTCAATTTAAAGGAGACCAGTTCTTTCTCATTATCACTCATTTGCATAGATTCACAAAGCTAGTGTACCTATTGCCAAGGTACACAACTAAGAGAGTAGTCTCTCTAGAAATGCTAAGGTAGTTGGATATGGTAAATAATAACTATGGAAGTAGTAAAAGTAAAGTAGGATACTATAAACCTCTAATGAACCTAGGTGATGTGTCTCTACTAAAAATAATGGTGATCTCCATCCCAGAGGATAGGTTGCATGATTTGGGTCTTAATAAATTAGATGACTCCTAGCACTATGACCTAGAAAGAAAAATTACAAAGTGGCTATCATGTATGAAAGACATCAAGAATTTTAAGCATCAACTGTTAAGACCCCATCCAAACACTATTTTTGTAATTATCATATAATTATGTAATGACCTCCTTCCAACATGGATATTCCTTTATAATGTTATTTTGTAATGCTTTATAGTAATATGTGGTAGGTAAGGAACCAACACAAGTGGGGTCATTTCATGTAACCGTTATCAAGAATGTAACTGATGTTTGGTAGAAGATTATAGCTCTAGTAACATTTTGCATTTAAGCCAACTCTTGAGCATTAGGTTAGGTTTGCATGCAGTGTATCATTAGAAGTCATGGATCCATTGAATGAATGTATCTTTTTGCAAATTAATGGAAGTATTGAAGAAGGTTGCTCCCTTGAAGAGGCTATGATTTTTTGTTATTTTGTAAGATTGCTTTAATTTTGCATTTACATTTTGTATTGCAGTATATTGTTATTTCATAAAATTATATTTTAGTTTCAATATTTATGTGAATGAGTTTATTTTTAATAGAATATTCCTAACAAGTGGTATCAAATAACTTTTTAGGGCTGAGTTCCACTATGACTGTGATAGTTCTTGCTCTTCCATTGTAAGTGTTAGGTATATTTTTTTTGTATTTTCCATTTTTTTCTTGTCTTTTTACTATAAAAAAATATAGCCTTTTTCTATAATAGTTTATTAGGTTAGAAACCTTGTGCTTGGGGTTTTAAAATATCATGGAGAAGTTGTTGTTATTGGCTAACCTAGATTACCCATAGTACATTGGATACAACATTTAAAAAGATCACCTCCCATATTGTTAGAGAGGTAGATAGTGTGTTCAAGGGTATGCATGGAATCCTCATTTAATAGTGGCCTAAATTATTGGTCTGAACACTATCATTCATCATTGTGATATAACAAAGGGCCTACGGGTATTACATACATCTTTGCTTAGCATACCCTAGTTTTGTTAAAAGTTTAACCTACAAAAAACCTTCCTATTTTTTGAATGTTTAACCTGTAACAAAAAATCCTACCACAAAAATTGAGCATACAGAGGAGACTTCCCTATATAAAAAATATTGGATGAAAGAGTTAGAGAAAATAAAAAAATAATCAAAGTCAGTCTCCATTAGGACAGAGTATGTTAGTATCAGTAACAGTCACGTATCACTTCAGTATAAGAACTGTAATAGTTAGGTCAGAGTTATCAATTGTCAATGTCAATAATGGTTGTCAATGATAGTCAAAATTTATACTCTGTAGAGAATTTTTAGTGATAGAGTTATAATATATAGTCATCAATATAGGTAACCATAATGTTAGTTATTTAACAATGTTAGTAACTGATAGTGTAGAGACAATGTTAGTAACTAGTAGTTCCTAAGATTTTATGGAAAGGATGTAGATGGGTGGTTATCTCATGCAAATAAGTATTTTTAACTTCACAATGTACCTAAATATTTGTGGATCACCATGGCATATTTCAACTTTGAATCTAAAACTTTATAGTGGTATTAGTGGTTACAACACATACTTCTTGATACTTCTTGGAAAGCTTTTGAGTCCCAATTATTCACTCATTTTGGCCCTAGTGAGTATGAATACTTCACAAGAGCATTAACCAAACTGAGAAAAATCTCTACAATTTGTGACTACTAGACCCAATTTGAGAAATTGGCTAACAAGACCAGGGGGTTGAATGAAGGATTTTTATGAGCTATTTCATCAGTGGCTTGAAAGATAATCTCAAGGTAGAGGTTATGATGTTCAAACTTTAAACTATGATGCACGCCATAGGATTGGCATGGTTGGTTGAAGGAATTTTTTTAGCTCAAAGGTGGACACCTAAATTTCCATAGACCAAACCCTCCTTTCCTTCCAAGTTCACTCTCAATACTAAAAATAAATCTAAACCCTAAAAGATATTGACTATAAAAGAGATAGATGTCTGAAACACACAAGGTTTATGTTATAATTGTGATGAAAAATATTCATGAGGGCATAAGTGCATCCAAAGGAAGTTATTTTTTATATATGTAAAGTTTATAAGCAGTGAACAACTGGATGATGAAGTAGAACCATCACAGGAACTGTCTCAAGATGAAGGTGAAACACAAGAAGAGCCATAGCCAAAATAATTTATAAATGCCCTTGTAGGGATTCCTACCCCATAGACAATGAAAATAGTAGGCTTCTTCAAAGGTCAACATATTAAATTTTTTATTGATTTAGGAATCACACACAACTTTATTGATCCCTGAGTCACCAAGAAAGCCAATTATTACATACAAGTGTGCAACTCTTTTGAGGTTATGGTTGCAAATGGTAGAACTTTACCTTGTAAATGCAAATGCTGCAATATTAAGTTGAATATAGGATATTATGATCCCAAAATAGATATATTTTCTTTTCAACTAGGGGGATGTGATATTTTTCTAGGAGCGCAATGGTTAGGTACTTTAGAAACCATCGCTTGGAACTTTGCAAAGTTATGGATGTAATTTTCACATAATGGTAGGTCCTACACTCTTCATGGTTCGTAAGTAGGATCTCCTTAGATTATTAGTTCAATCTGTATGGATAAGTTGTTAAAAAATATTCTCTTGGGGTAATCACTCAGATATTTGTCATACAACCACCCACTTCAATAGAGGAAAATCTTCCAATAGATTTACAACTCATTCTCACTAAGCATGATGCAGTTTTTATGGAATTGACAAAATTACCACCCTGTTGCTCCCATGATTATGCAATTCCATTGGTACCCGATAGTGTGTTGCCTAACATAAGACCTTACCATACCCCTATGCACTTAAGTTAGAAATAGAGAATTTAGTATAAGAATTGTTAAAATCTAGAGTCATTTGACCTAGTAACAATCCTTATTCTTCTCTAGTATTATTAGTTTGCAAAAAATATGGGTCCTAGTGGTTGTGTATAGATTTTTGTGAGATAAAAAATATCACCATTAAGGATAAATTTACTATTCCCATGGTAGATGAATTATTGGATGAGATGTTGGTGCTATGTTTTTCTCCAAGTTAAATATTTTCCCGAGTTACCATCAGATATGGATTAAGGAGGAGGATATTATAAAAATAGCATTCCACACTCATTATGACCATTATTAATTTTTGGTAATGCCATTTAGCTTGAAAAATTCCCATTCCATATTTGAAAGCCTCATGAGCAATATTTTCCACCCTTTTCTTTATAAATTTATTATAGTTTTCTTTGATGATATTTTGATTCATATTCACTCTTGGGAAGTGTGGATAAAAAATTTCACACCCCTTTACTCCAAGCTAATGGATATGTGCCTCGAAAGAGGATGGAAAATCAAGTATCCACACCTCGATATGAGGGGCACCTGGTATCGTGCCTCCCTTGGTGATTGTCAACAAATTAGGTGGGTTCACCAAGAAACCTTTAAAGATAAATTCTACATTTATGCAATGGGAAGTGTTTGATGTATTCTTTATTCAAAATGCACCTATGTTTAGGATAGAATGTAGCTAAAAACCTAAGCTATATGCAATTCAAATTTATTTGAAAACAACACACAATAGGAATAATACTTCTAAGCTAAATGCAATTATTTTTATTTTATTATTTTTTGATATTTTTGATGCTCTTATGCAAAAATTAAAGTAGAAACATATTAATATCAACACAAATAGAAAACATAACTTAAAATAAACTAAATGTATGCACTTACCTGAATTGGATGACTCTTATAGGTAAATTTGATGCCCCTTTGCAAATTTGATGGTTGTAAGCAAATTCAGCATCCATAAGCGAATTCGACGATTGTAAGTGAATTCGACAAATGTGAGCTCCATATTTGGATTCATGAAATATTTGCAACTAATCACATAGGACACTAAAAATTATTATCAGTGATCAGGGGTCTACTTAGTCCACATTCAAATATATCTTGATGGCATGGCGGTCAAATCCCTTAGGTTCTTTTAGCAAACCTTGCATGAAAATAAGGGAAACTATAAATTTATTACAAATATATGAAAGACTAAAAGGAAATAATGGAAAAGTGTAGAATGTAGAGCGCAATGCCTATGTAATTTATCAATATGTAGAAAGAAATATATGATCATGAATCTAGAAGCAATTATTTTCCCCTAGCTTCTTCTTATGTGAATTTGGAACTATCAAGCGAATTTGTGCCTTTATAAGTTGGCTCCTGAATTCATGATAGCTAAACCCCTAAGAAAAATTTTGGCACTTTGGGGGACCAAACAGTGTCAGAATGGGATAGCTATTATACCATTGGAAATATATTTTTGAGCTTGATACAATGGTATATGATTTGCAAGGAATGGAGATGATTTTATAGGGGAAATTTTGGTTCAAAGATACTTTAACATAGATGCACAAAAACAAGAACTTACTAATGCATGAATTATATGTAAGATGCAAAGACAGATGAGATGACCTACTTATAGTAATGGTATACTAGATCTGATCATCTAGTGCTGTAGAAATAATGGTAGAAAAATGGGTTCATATGATCTTGTGTTGATGAGGATGTAAGACAAACCTCATCTACAATGTGAGCTTCAAATCATTCCTCAACCTACAAAATCTTGTTATTGATGCTCAACCTACAATAAATTCATAAATTTACAAACTTCTCTCAATTCCAAAATGCATTTGTCCTTGATTTTACAATTTTTCCCTTAATTCACTCATTAGCCTGTATGGGAGGTTAAGTGAATATTTTATAATTTTGATTGACGTGGGATAACCAGAAGTTATAAGATTCAGGGTAAAAAATCAAGGTGGTTTGGATGAATTGGAAAAAATCAAAATTAATGTGAATTCAATATCTAAATTTTAGAGGCTTGAATTCACTAGAGATAGGTTGTTAAGCCTATTTTGCACTGAATCCAAATGGTGCTTGGGTAGTTGAGCAGTTTCTATTTTTAGCCAATTCGAGCATTCAAAAGTTTGCTCCTAAATTCTTCATAGTTAGACCCATGTGCATTTTTTTTGACACTTTGAGGGGTCAAATGGTGTTAGGAAAAGACAAACATTATACCGTTGGAAATATATTTCCAAGCTTGATGCAATGGTATAGGTTTTTGGAGAAATGAAAGGGATTTGGTCAAGGAAATTTAAGCTCAAATATGACCTTACTTTTTAGAAAGGAAAACTAAGGATCTTAGGAAAATAACTCACCTTAGTGGGTCAATTATCCATGTCTACATCTTTCCCCCTCTTTGGCATATTTATGAACAATAAATTTGTCAAATAAATATGTAGACACTTGAGTGGAAGTGGCAATGGCTGACTTGGGTGAAAATGCATAGATGGTTTAGAATGAATGGCTCATGTGAAATTGATATCTAGAAAAATGATTACTAATTTTTCTGGTTAGGATACCCCCTCAATTTTCATGAGGAATGTAATATTTCTAACAAAACTCAAAATTACTGATGAAAGAGAAAAGTGTGAAAAATTAAGACAAAAAATAGAAAAGAATGGTGGGTGTAAAAACCAACTCATTTTTACTGTTCAACTTTTTGGTTTGGAGATATGGATAAAAATGGTACTTGCTACCCATATAATGGAATTTGTGCATAGAGAGAACGATGGAATAGCTGGGAGGATCTGGGTAAGTGGTAAATTTCTTTGTGTATACAATTTTTTGCTTTTTTGTTGATGTATGTTGTGAATGATCTAAATGAAAATGTGTGATTATGCATGTGATTATGTTGATTTTGATGCATACTTGTTATCCTAGTCAAAATGTGGTTTGTGAAAAGAAATGGAGTATGATGACAAATAATGATGTATAAGAAGTAGAAAAAAGTATGCGAAGAAGATGATCAAAATGCATTGGGTTTGTTCTTACAATAATAGTTTTCAGGCAATGTCCTATGAGGATGTGTGCTTGTGTACGATCAAGATGGAGGTTGCCCCTCACATGTGGTAATGAAGTAAATATTGTATGAGGTATATCGTCATGCTAAAGTTAAAACTATATAGCCCATATGGTCAAAATGGAATGATAAAAAAGTAATTGGTATGCTTGTGTGACAATAGTTTGTAAGAAATAATACACAAGAATGTATGCTTGTATATGATCGAGATGGAGGCTACACCTCACTTGTGGTCATAAAGCAAATCCTGTATGTAAAATATTGGCATGTTGGAGTTGCAAGTATATGACCCAATAGGTATGTAGTGCAAATGATAGATGGTAGAAATGAAATGATCATGAGTGATGTCTCCTATGAGCATGTATTCATAATAGAAATTTGTAGATAATAACCCACAAGGATGTGTGCTTGTATATGATCAAAATGGAGGTTACCCCTCACATGTGGTCATGAAGTGAATCATGTGTGGGGTATATTGCCATATAGGTATGAAAATTGAATATGATTGAATTTGATGGTCAAATGATATTGTGAATGATGGATAGTGTTATAGACACAAAAAATTGACCCACTTTAGAAGGCAATATTCCTTTAGCTCTTTGGGGGACCCCTTGGAATTTCCTAGGGCAAGGGTAAGGCTTCTTCCACTATTTTTTACCTTTTTTCCCTCTTTATGTGAAATTGCACCTGGTCCTTGATGGGGTTTGACTTCACATTGTGAAATCATGATCGGTCCTAACGAGACATGATTTTACCTTTTTAGGGTTTGACAAGTTGAAACCCTAATTTTTTAGGGTTGGTGTGTTTTACGTTGACCCTCAGTTTTACTACTCTTTCTGCCTTCAAATATGCTATATAATAAGGGTTTGAATTCACTTTACACCACACACACTCACATAACCGGTATTCTAAGGATTAATGATTTATTGCTCGCTAACATTTGATTTCTCATAAAGTATTTTATTCGTTCTACATCCTTTTTCTTCTTATTTTACAAGCAACTTGGAACTATGGAGTTTAATTTATTGTCTTCTACATTGGATTGTTGCTCTCTCTTGGTGGATTGTTTTTGAAGCTCTAAGGAGATATCAACTACCTGGAATATCTCAAATCTTTCTGCTTGCTTCCTTGCTCTCTTCTTGGTGAAAGAATTTTGTTGCATGTGGATTTTGTTTGTTATATCATAGTTTTGTTGTTTTGATACAATCTGAGATGTTTCATCTCACTTCTATGAAATCACACTTGATCTTCTACGGGGCGTGATTTTACAATGTGTTATCATAGTCACATGTTATGGGGTGCAATTTTACCTAAGCTAAATCTAGGGGTAATTTTTTGTTATGGTTTTCATTATTTCATTCGAGATTGCATTTAGAGCATAGTGGCATATTTAGTTTTTGTGATTTCATCATTCTTATCTACTATATTGTATTATGTTTTCTTTTCTCCAAAAGTCAATTTTTACTTTTAGTTATCAAAGGTCAGTTAAAATGACCTAGGGGTATTCACTATTGCACCTCAAAGTATTGTTATACAATGGCCTAAGCAGGCTCCCTAGCACTAATCCTATTTTCAAGTGTTTGTTAAGTTATATTGTAGGAACAGGGATTATTGATAGTATTGGATAAAGGGATAAAAGCAAGGATAAAACACCAGATAATCTAAGTATTCTGATTAATATTTAATATGTTTGTTGGGTGCTTTATATTTTTGTTATAAACCCTAAGATCTGATTTAATAGAAATATATTTATTTAATTTCTAGGCACTTGAAAGATAAACAACATATAGTGTGAACTTAGGGTTAATTTTGTTTGTGCATTTCTTCTTGAGCCCTTGCTTAAAGGTTTTTTATTTAGAACCTTAGGTTAGAAAGCATTCAAAGGAAGAATCATTCTAGGGTTAGCTCTTGTATTCTTGCATTCTATATTTTTGCATTATCCTTTATATTTTTATAGCATGGATTTAGAAAAGCCACATTTAGGTGTTTGTCTTGAATCTCATACATCAAAAATTCCTAAAATTTTTGTGGACTTGGAACAAGTCCTTAAAGCCATTCCTGGTGAATCCTTCCCCCCATAGCACTAAATGTAGAGAACAACATAGCCCCTGTGGTTCACCCCAAAGGCTTCTCTCTCTTGTGGATCCAACTTTTGGGAATTTATGCATTAGGGCAGTTTTACCCCTCTACATATTTTCTGAACCCAATGTGAACACCTCCTTTTCTTTTAAAACTTTAAGCAAGATCATTAAATTTGTTTGTGTGGTTGGAGAATCTTAATAATATCTTTAAAAGTATTTTTTTTTTATGTTGTTAGTTTTCTCTTCTATCCTTTTGCTTTTCTAATGGCTCCTATCCTTAGAAGTTAGTGAAAGCATCTTGAATTTGAGTGTATTCCTTTGGAATATGATCATATTGATAGAGAGGATCCTAACATATATCTAGAAGAATAAGACAACATGGATACTGAGATGATTTTTGATCCTTATGAGGGACCTAATGGTAGCTTTGTCTTTTCATCATTTGAATATATTTAGGGCTTTATGAAAGTTAATAGGGATAGAATATTGGGAGGCATGGAGCGAGAAGCTCACCTCAAAAGATATGAGACTCCTCCACCTCCTCCAATAAGCTCCCCCATGCTTAACCAAGAAAATCCCTTGCCTAAATTGGTGCATCTTGATAATTTGAACCAAGCTATTGATACCATTACAACCACTAAAATTGGAAGGAACATGCAAGCTCCTTCAATTAGTACTATCACTCAAAAGTATTTTAAATTTCTTCCTCAATATTCTAATATCAACACTTTTGCTTCTGTTCTACCCAATGTTAGTTGTCCACTTTTACAAGGTTCCACATATAACAATAATGTCCATGCTTCCAACTGGAATCAAACATTGGTTCCTCAACACACATATGGTTATCTAGGAATAATGCATAACAATAATCTAGAAGTGCAAAATTTTGCAAATATGGTGAAACATTTAGTTTCAAAAGTTGAGATGATTTAGCCTTTAAGTTTTACTTACAATTATAAGGAAATGTGTAATCAGCCATTGGATCCTATTGTTGTTGCTAGGCCTTATCCTAAGCATTTTCCTATGCCAATTTTACTTATTTATAAGGGTATAAAAAATCCAATTGAGAATTTAAGAAGATTTAGAATAGCTTGTCATGATCTCATTTATGATGATATGTTGTTACTTAAAATATTTTCAAAGAGTCTTGGTGGCTTGGCACTAGAGTGGTACTATCAATTGCCTAATTAGTCCTTAAAGAATTTTGAATAGATAGCAGAATTATTTGTTCATTAATTTGATGCTTACATTGAGAAAGAAGTGACAATGAAAGATGTGTATAATTTAAAATAAAGTAAAGAAGAAAGCTTTTCATAATTTTTGGCTCATTGGAGAAGTTTAGTTGGATGTTTGAGATATACTTTACCTCCTAAAGACATTCTTGAGATATTTATTGGTAATTTACAAGAATATTTATCTTATTCATTAGAGACTACTACCATTACATCTTTTGATCAAGCAATTGATTTAGCAAGAAAAGTAGAATAGGCTCTCATTAGGAGAGGCCAACTCAAGGTTAAATAAGAAAAACCAAGTAAGTCCCAACACAATAATAAGCATATAGGAGGTGACAATGGAATGGATAGTAGGCTTGTTAACAATGTTACTAACAACCTACATAAGATAGTACTTCAAAAACCTCCACAAAGGAATTTTAAAAGGCTTAATATGTCTATAGAAGCAGCTTTGAAATAACTTTTAGATGCTCAAGCAATTTAGTTACCTCCTATTAGAAAACCAGATACTACATCTCATTGGTATAATGCAGGTCAACGTTGTGCGTATCATAGAGTGGAAGGACATTGGATGAATTCTTGTAAGAAGATGAAATATGTGGTTCAATATTTGATTGATGCAAGATGCATTGACTTAAGCAACTCGTAATCAGTGAGTAATCAAGTACCTATCCAACAAAATGTGTTCACCAATAAAGATATGAGAATATTTAAATATCCATTACCAAAACATAATCAACAAGTAGCAAATCATGTGGCTCTCATAAAAATGAGCCTCCTACCTTGGTTGGGATAACCACAAGAAGACAAGCTCAAACTCATCATCATCAACAAGGATAGAATTCTATATTACAACCCAATTCAATATTAAAGAGTAATCAAGGATTCTGAGATCTTATTTTGCAATATGATTGATTTTGTATGCTCTAAAAGTAAATCTTCTATTTTAAAAGAGGACTCTACTTCATTGTCCTATAGTGGTCTTACGAAGTTAGGAATTGCTCCTCCTTATGTTAAAAAGAATGGTTATGTTTGAGAGTGCATTGATTATCATGTTATGGCTGCCAAAGAAAGAGCTATGAAGGAGCCTCTCCGTAATTCTAATTATCGATAAGGATTACCTTTAGATATTTCTTTGATAAAATAGTCCATGGCATGCTTGTTATATTTTTTAATAGAGGTGGTACACTTAGATGTTGTGTCAAATTTCATTCTGCTTGCTTAAATTAATTAATAAATCATAAAAACAAATAAAAATTGCATCAAATCAATTAATCATGATTTATCTATGCATTTGTATTTTTGTTGCATCCATATGCTTGCTCATATTGCATTGTTTCTTGTCATCATTTTGCATTATTTGTTTAACATTTAATTCAACTTGCATGCTTGAATACCATATTTTGCATGATTGCTTGTTCATGACTTCTTGATCATATAGATTTCAGGGGTCTTGCGATAATGGCATGTGATGATACCTAGTTAGGTCGTAGCTCACATGCATTGCACTCTCTCTAGGATTTTGATGCCTAGTAAGATCCCCACCTAGGGCTTTCTTCTTCAGTCTTCTTTCTAGATTTTGTTTGTTTCTTCAAGTTTTATCCTCCTTGGTCTTGGAAATAGTGAGAGCATCTCTTAGATCAAGGATGATAGTTCATTAATATTTCCTTATCACTTTTCTATTGCCCTTCTTTTTATTTTTCTTCCTTTGCTTTTGACAAGAAGATACGTGCATTTTGCTTCTTCCTTTTGTCCTTCTTAAGTTGTCTTCTCAGCATAATTGCATACACTCACTATCTTGTTTTCTTCTCTAAACCCCTATCGAGGGTACAACCTGCCTAATATATATATTTTATCCTTATATTATACCCCACATGGGATAGCTATACATCCTAATGGGTATCTTATTGGATGTGATCTTCTATTGGGTTATAATCCCTTTTGACTCAGTGAGCTCAACACCCCATTATAGGATAAGCTCCTTGGCTATTTTTAGTAGGGCTCAACATACATCCTAGATAATAGTCAATTAGTGAGAAACCACCCATAGTGGGTCATACTCCAACACCCTTTCCATATGCTCCCATTTCTACTTCCCTTCCCGAGACAAACCCTTAGCAGATTTACTTTCCATTTTCTCCATTCCTTGATTCACAGGTGTTGCCAGAATCAGAGATGGAGGTTGTGCTAGAGCATCCTATTGTAGCAAAAATAAGTCGAGCCCACCAAATTTCATCATAGTGGTTGAAAATCCATAAGTAGAAAGAGGCTCAAGCTCTAGCAAATCCATTGAATAAGGTCTCCTTTGACCTCGAAGCTATGGAGTCCCACATTGTAAATATGATTCCCCAAGTCTAGAAGCCCCAAGGAGAGGGCTCCAATCGATTATGCTTATGAAGTCATTACAAAGGACTTGACAAATATTGATACTACAAAAAATATGGGGAATATTTAGGTGGATATGAGCTTGCTTTACCTACATGGTGAGCATTACAAGAAGATATTTTTTATGCTAAGGTGAAGATTTTTGAATTGGAAGAATATTTGGTCAAAAATAGGGTACAACTAGAGACAACAAAATTAGTTGCAGAGAGTTGGTAGTGGAAAGTGAAATACTTGGAGAAAGTAGCTTAGGAGCATCATAAATTATGGGAAGAAGTTGAATAGCAGGTGTAGACATTAACTGCCCAACTAGAATCTTTACAGAATTAGCTGGCTAAAAAAGACACACAATCAATGGGGTTCTCCAAGGAGAATATCAAGGAAGCTCACCATTGTTTGATTGAATATTGCATGAAATTGGTAGTAAAAGTGCTCATGGTTCTGTTGTATATTTATGAGGCCTGGATAGTAATTCTCCTTGGTGATTAGACTTTGGAGTATGTCGAGGAGTAGCTGGAACTAAAATTTGAGATGGTACTGAAGATTCAAGCATTAGCTCAATCTGAATTCTCAATTACACCAATGAGTGGAATGGATCGAGCTTGGTCCAATGCCAACATTACATTACATAACTATTTTTCTAGATTGGAGCTGGCTAGAGATGGTCAAAAGCTAGTTACTATGTTTGAACAAGAGTGTTGCATTTTGCTCATTTATTTTGAGGTTGTAGTTAATACTAGATTTTTGAGCTTCACAGATGATCAAGGAGATATTTTGCTAAAATGAGAGTTGGAGACATCCTGGAGAGGTTTCATAGAAGATACCTCAAATATCGATAGTTGGATGGAGCCAATTATAGAGGAATAGGTACTACCATTCATGAAGAGGCTCACCCACATCGAGTCATCCCTATTGGAGCTAAGTCAGAGAGCTAATCACATTATATTGGACCACATCTAGACATTGCACTTCATCATTGATTTACTAAATAATCCCTCTATGTTCAACTTAGATTCATGGGCTGAGGTGGTTGTAGTATATGAGACTACCAATGCGAGTCTCACAAAGCAAGAAGAATAGGCATGGTCAAAGAAAGCATGAAAGGAGGCTACTGAATCAAGGGAATCATCTGATGCAGCTAGTAAAAGTGACAACTAAGCCCAATGGATGAAGTCCTGGGGTCGATTGCATCTAGACTAACTGAATACCCCGAGAGCCATCAAAAGTGTTGGTAATTTTGCCACACTAAATTTTGTTGTAAAAATTCTAAATATTAAAAAATAGATTGTACTGGTCTCTTCAATTTTGGGTGTTGTCATTGTTTTAATTTGACATTTTTCAATTATTTCACCAAAAAAAATAAAATGTAGAAGGCGCGTTAAGATGATTTTACCCAAGTTGGAGCAAAAGGGAGGATTTTACAAGTGAAGAAAAAGATAAGTAATTTCACTCTGACTTATGCATTCCAATGTGATTTCACTTTTTTTGGGTGAATTACTATTTTTAGTTAATTTTGGGGTGAAAATAATAGATGGGCATTGGTCAAAGTCAATTTCACCATGAGACAAGCAAAAACAATGATTTTCGCTCCTTTTCCAATGAACTAGATGGTTTCACCCAAATTCAAGTGAAAGCAAGAAAGAGCACCCAACTTGGAGCAAAAGGCAATGAATGCAACATCTTCTCAAGTTGGTCAAAGTCAATTTCATCCCAAATAGGAGTGAAATTCATTTTTACCCTCCTTTTGGAGTGAAATTCTATTTTTACTCAATAATACATCAAGATTACTTTCTAGCAAGATTCATAGCAAAACTTCTAAAGTGGGTGCAATTTCCAGTGAAGTTAATCACTTTTTAGCGAAAGTAAATTTTGCCCCATTTCCTAGTGAAATCACTACAAAATAAGAAATTAAAGGCAAGAAAGAACGTCTTCAGGCGTAATAGAAAAAATTCTAGGATGGGAAAAAATACCAAATGAAATTTCATTTTTGCCCATGATTGCAACGAAATGGCTTTTCGTCCCATTGCTCTGGCAAAATCATTTTTTGCCTTGTCCTCTCAGTGAAGTTCCTTTTGAAGGCACCATCATTGAAGATCATTTTTGGGAAGGATCAAAGGTTGGAAAATTTTAATTCATTGGGGCAAAAAAATCAATATTTCTAGAATTCATGTTGAAGGGTTGCCAACGTTAAATGTTGTGCTCATAATTATGGCATGATCACCTTCATTTTCAAGGCATCGTCCATTGATTTTGCTCCTTTTCCAAATGAAGTTAATTTTTGTTAGGACTTCCTAGAAAAAATAAAGTTCCAAGGCACAAGACGATGAAGTATCGACCAAGATTTAATGTTCGAGATCCTGATTTTCATGTGACATTGTTGTGTTGCGATGTACCGACTTCTGAGATGATTTTCCATAATCCATTCCTACTAATTTCTGAAGCACTCTCCATGAAAACATGATCATTTCTTCCTAAGAAATGTGTTGATTTATTCATTATAGTTGCCGAGGAGAGAATTGTTGTTATTGATGTTTGACTAGCCAACATTTTGTTTTAATGCACATTTAATTACAGAGGTGCAACCCTCTATAAATACTAAGCATCTTGATGTAAAAATAGAGGGCAAACACTCTGCCAAAAACTTCTTTGAGTTCTCTGCATCAATTGAAAGATATTTGGCTCTAGTTCTTGGATCAGTGGTGTATGCAATCACTTTCTGCGTATCATTTTTATTACATTTATGATCTTTGTTAATAAATTTAAATTCTGCATCTAAATTAATTCTTAATAGAGAACTGAATGCTGAAATTTTTATTGGAAGTTATCTCTACAAGCTATGAATGGTTCCTATGCTTTTCTTTCTTTTATATGCTAATTAAAACTTGAGTTGAATTTTAGTTGCTAGTTTATCCCCACCTTACGCTTCTGTATCATAGGCATCTTTCCCATTTTTTCTCCCATTTTCTATCTCTTTCTGTTACCCTAAACTTATACCGATTTTTAGATTAGTAAGGGAGTGAGACCTCTCTGGATATTGGCCCGAAGGACATCTCTTTCCTTTGGCCTTTCAATGTTGGTTGGGTCTAGGGTGCACATATATTTTGTACTTAGGAAGATTTGTGATCAACAAATCCATTTACCAAGGCTCTCTACTTTAATATTAGGCATTATATGAGTTGATAGGGTAGGTTTAGACTCCTCTATGACTAAAAAAATATTTATTTTATTACCTCTAAACTATTTTTCTTTTCTTTAAATATTTTTCTATTCCTTCCTAGTCATATAGTCTAAAGTATTGTATCTTTTGATATATCCTAGATTGTCTATAATGCTTCACTTTTAAAAGCACTCTACTAGCTTTAACTATTCTTCAATTATACCATTCAATGCCATGCATTTACCAAGCATATTAAGAATCTATTGCCATAGTTCTTAGACTATTGAATAGTGTCCCAACATATGATCTATACTATCCTCCTTTTTACATTGGAAACATTGTGATAGGCCATGAAATACTCTTTTCATTAGGTTATCAGAGGATAAATTTTTGCTATGATCTACTAGCCATAAAAACATTTTGACCTTTGTAATGCTTGGCTATCCAAAATATCTCTCCATATTCTTGCAATATTCCTATTTTAGTGGTTCTTTACATTATATATGTTTCTTCCCATGTATTATTTTGAGCTATTCAACTCCCAAATCAACTTATCTTTAGCTCCCCTCAAATTAATAATTGTTGTGATATTTTTTTCTCAACTACCTCCTAACAACAATGTCTCATATAACTACAAAAAAAATTCTTTCCATTTATATATTCTTTCCTAATCCTTGTACATAATATTTGAAACCCTATCACCATATTTTTCTTGAATTAATCTCATACATGGTTTCAAAATTATATCTAGATTGAGTGATTTTTTATCACACCAAGTATCCCTCCAAATAGAATATTTTTCTCCAGTTCCCACCACCCATATTAGACCTCTAATAATTAGATCAATTAATTTTTTTAAATCATTTTGTAGTGTTGGACCATATGCTAGTGAGAATGCAATAAAGATTAAGCTTGGGTAACTAGGCTTAATGTACTTAGAAGAATTTTTTCTCATTATCTTTGACTCTCTTTGTATAATCTCTAGATTACTTATTCTCTTAGAGCTAGGTTTGCATCTATAAGAACTCTTAAATTGAGATATCCCGTAGGTTTAACTCAAACACCTTGATGCATTTCACCAAAGGAAACTTTATTTTATTAGGTAATCATGACCACAAAATGACTACATAATATGGATTAAGCTTTTTTCTTCCAATTTTGGCATAATATACAAGGACACACAATATGATAAAATGACTTGCACGATTGATTTACTTAGCTACACTATTATTTCTAATGATAACCATATCCCTTTCCATGTTGGTAGTTTATTCTAAACTTTACTGATAACTGGATTCTATAGTTCTATCCTCATTCTCTCCTTAGATAAGGGCATCCCTACATATGTTGCTCATAGATTTTCCTTTACTATTTGAAGTAATCCATATATCCTTACTTTGATTCTACCTAAAATATTTACGATGTAAATTTTAGATCTTGTTCTAATATCTTTTTGCCTTGATGCTCTTTCACATTCCTTTTATAAGTTATTTAAATCTCTAGTCTCATTTATTTCTGGCCTCCCAAAATGGGTTGTATTATCTACAAACTATTGATAGGTGATGTTGTTGATGTTATTACTAGACTTAAGTCTACTTATTATCCCTTATTTGTATGCCTTACTCAAGTTCCTTCCTAATACCACTACAATAATAACAAACATGAAGAGAAAAAGGTCATGATAAACTAATTCTAGAAAAATATTAAATATAGAATCAAAGGAAAAAGAAAAAAGAAGATAATAGATACACACATAACACAATATTTCACCTAGGAAAACCTTAAGGGAAAAGACCCAGTACAATAATACCTCCTTATTGTATAAAATTAACTATATCCAATATAATAATGTTCATATCTCATCTCTCTTCAAACCTTGATGCAAGTGCAATTAAATAACAAAAAAGAATAGATTTTATAATACCATGGGTGAAAAACCATGGGTTCAAATATTTAATCGTAAATAGTCCATATGGGTCTAAAAAATACTTAAGAGGCCCTAAAACTTTCATCAAGGATTGCCACCTATAGACCCCATACTTTTCGGATGTTGTCATACCAAACCCCTACTCGTGGCCCGATCCAACATCAAACCTTGGCAAGGATACATGGAGAGTGTCTAGTATATTTTAGAGTTAACCCCACCAGAATAACATGGAAAATATTCAATATATTTCCAACATTCTACCACTTGCTGAATACTTTCCATAGGGGTCAAAAACTACCATTGTTAATTGTAAATGGCAACCATGCCCATATATATTCTATACTAAGAAAAAATTTGAGTAGGTACAACCTTTATTAATGAATCAATAGAATTATTCTTTGTATCAACTTTCTCGAACATCACCCAATTCCCTTCAACCATCTCTCTCACAAAATGAAACTTGATATTAATATGTTTTGACCAATCATGACAACCAGGATTGTTGACCAAAAATATTGTACTTTGACTATTACTATCAATTCTCACAACCTTCTACTTAAGACCAAATGTTGAACACAACCTCTATAGCCACACTACTTCTTTATAGGTATGAGTTGCTACAATGTACTCTTACTTTGTTATGGTCAAAGCAACTACTGATTGCTTTTTACTCATACAACTTACTACCCCTCTAAATAGTCTAAACACATAAGCACTTGTGGATCTTCTCTTGTCTAGATCTCCAACCTAGTCAACATCCACAAAACCTTGTAGATTTTCAATATTACTATCTTCATATTTTCCTTGATAATAGATAGCATAGTCTGAAGTTCCACACAAATATCTAAAGATCCTCTTCATAGAAGTCCAATGTTCCTTTATTATATTAGATATATATCTGCTAACTACTCCCACTACATGTGCAATATTAGTTTTAGTATAGACCATTGCATACACCAGACTATCAACAATGCTAGAATAAGGAACATGATGCATTTCTTCAATTTACTCATCTATTTTAGGAAATTGTTTAGTAGATAACTTTTGACCAATAGGATATGGAGTACATACTGGTTTATAATCATGCATCCTAAAAAATAGTAGTATCAAATCAACATATTTCCTTTGATTTAACCATAATTTTTATTTGCACGATCCCTTACTATTTCCATACCCAAAATAAATTTTGAAGTACCCAAATCCTTCATGTCAAATTTAGAAGATAAATAAGATTTTAGTAACTTTATCATCTCCTTATTGTTACCAATTAATAACATGTCATCCACATAAAAAACAATGATAAAAAAATTTCACCTTCTCATTTAAAATACACACATAGATCTACTTTGCTTTTTCCAAGCCCAAGTGTCAAAACAAACCTATCAAATTTTTGGTTCCACATTCTTGGAGATTACTTCAAGCTATAAAGAGACTTTTTCATCTTCCATACCAAGTCCTCCCTACCTTTTGCCCTAAATAATTTTAGTTGTGACATATATATGTCTTCATCAAGTTCACCATGTAGAAATGTTGTATTTACATCCATTTGTTCTATTTCAAGATCAAAAGCAACAAAAATAGCCAACAAAAATCTAATTGAAGTTAGTTTATCCATAGGAGAAAATCCTTTTACTACCAGGTGAGCCTTGTACTTTTCCAAATTTCCTTCTACATTGTACTTCTTGAATATCCACTTACAACCAACCAATATTCTTCTAGGGGGGATTTTACCAAGTCCCATGTCTTATTTTTATCCAAGGACTCCATTTCTTCCTCCATAACCCTTTTCCAAGACTTATTCTCATTTGACTAAAGTGCCTCCTTTATAGTCTTGGGTTCTTCATTAGTAACTAATATATTAAATGTAGAACAAATATTTGAAGGGCTATACCTTTTTGGGAGTCTTCTCACTCGATATAATCTCCTCAAACTTGGAGTTCTAGGTTCTGCATCTTTAGCTTCCTCCTCACCTTCTTCCTCTAAATTTTTCTCTTCAGAATCTCTCTATAGTTCATCTTCTTTTGTACCACCAGGTTCTACCATAGGTTCTTCCTCCTATTCCAATTTTACTTGAACTATTTTAGTTTCTTTTCTTGGTTGCATTTCCTATTTTGGAACCCCTTTTGTTTCTCTAAATATCACATTATTTTTTATAAGTTCAAATTTCATTAAAAAAGGGTTTTGAAAGGGCCCCAAAACCTTAATACAATAGGTCACTAGACCACAAGCAAGGCCATAGGAAAGGCCACCGAAAATGCTAGAGGAAAGGCCCAAGGAAAGGCCTAAGGAAAGGCTTAAGGAAAGCCTTTAGGAAAGGCTTAAGGAAAGCCTTCAGGAAAAGTGTGTGAAAAACATGCCTAAAGTGGAAAAAAAGATCATCTCCCCCAACCATGAATTTGAATAGCCTACCGAACGGGAAAAGGGAAAAAATGAGAAAAATTAAAATTTTGAACACTCCTACCCAACCACAAGTTTGAACAACCCAAACAACGAAAACAATAAGAAACCCAAAACTCACAAACACGTGCAGGGGAAAAACTAGAATCCGACCAAGAAACACCAGGAAACTAGAACTGCAATACAAAAAACCACACTGAGAAGCAGGGCAAAGCAGAGGAACCACCAAAAAACATGCAGGGATACAAGAGAATAACATTCCACACAGACATGGAAAGAGAAACAACAATCTGGGGATCTCCATAGGTCACAAAATCCCCTTGCAGTGAATATTGCTACTCAAAAACCCATAGAAGCAAAGGAAACAAACACAGATCTGCAAGCCATAATAAAGAGGCGAAAAGGTCCCAGGGAACCCCAATAGAAGGAGCCATGGGGTAAATGAGTTGTAGACGTTAAGCATAGGTCCCACACCAGACCAAAAAAATGCATTAAGAACCCTAAGGCAACCCCCAACACTACCAACAAATAGCTTCAGGGAACTAGAAAGGAAGTCCAATGGGATCACAACAACATGCAAAACAGAGGCCCTTCCACAAGCCACAAAAAATGTTGAAAGCCCACCATGAAGCCCACATTCAAAATCCCAAAGAGTAGCACCATAGGAATAAACATGTGACCATTCCCAAACTATTAAGATATTGTGAAGAGCTGCTCATGAAGCCACAACAAGATAGCAAGAACCCCCAAGGACCAACATCACCGACAACCAACTTCAGGGAACCAGAAAAGGAAGTCTAGTGGGATCACAACAACATGCAAAATAGAGGCCCATCCCAAGCCATGAAAATTTTTACAAGCCCACCACGAAGCCCACATCTAGAAACCCAAAGAGTAGCACCACAGGAATAAACATGTGGCCATTCCCAAACCATTATGATACTATGAAGAGCTTCTCATGAAGCCACACACCCAAGCTATGAAGCACCATACTAGTAGAACCTCTGAACCACAGCTCCAAATAGAACCCTACAAAAAACCTGGGACAAAGTTGAGAGCTCCAAGGAAAGGATCCCTGAAGCAACATAGAAATCCTAGGGAAGGTCCCAGGGAATATCCCAAGGATATCCTAGACCAAGAACACACAAAAGGACCCTTCAAAAAGGTATGGGATGGGGCAGACAAGAGGAACATTGACCTCCCATCATAAGGAGGTCATCCGCAACACCAACTAGACAAGAAGGAAGGGCCAAGGAAGTGCTATGGAACTGGGATAGGGCCAGGGAGGGGGAAGCAGGGAAGTAGAACAGGACTTCTAAATATCACATTATGAATGTAAATAATCTTCCATATTTTTAGATTCCAAAATATATATCCATTAACACCAATGCTATAACCCATAGATATGTATTTTTCAGATTTATAGTCTAGCTTAGTCCTTTTCTCTTTTGGGACATACATATAAGCATCACAACCAAAAACTCGTATATGAATGAGATAAGGTTTCTTACCAATCCATACTTCTTTTGGAGTCTTGCCCACCAAAGGTAAGGTAAGAGATGTATTGATGAGGTAACAAGTAGTTAACATGACTTCTTTCAAGAAATTTCTTTCTAATCCTATACCACTTAGTATGCTTCTAGCCTTATCCATCAATGTTCTACTCATCCATTCTACAACTCCATTATGTTGTGGAGTATATGGAATTGTTTTCTACCTTTCTATTTCATAGTCCTTGCAAAAATGCTCAAATTCATTAGAGCAATACTCACCACCATTGTCACTTCTCAAAACCTTTATATTTTCTTTATTTTATTTTCTATAAGAGCCTTAAACTCTTTAAATTTATTTAAAACATCATATTTGTCTATAAAAAATATACCTAGGTCTATCTTGAAAAGTCATCTATAAATATAGCAAAATAGATAGATTTATCTAACGATGGTACTTTTTTAGGTCCAAAAACATCACTATGAAGCAGATGCAAAATTCCTTTAGATCTTTTAGCACTACTAGGAAACTTTCCAAAAATATAGTGCTCACAAAAATTAAAATTTAATGGGTAATAAAAAATTTCTTCAACCATACCTTTCATTTTTATGTTTGAAGGTCTTTCTCACCAATATGCCCCATGCTTTGATGCCACAAAATTGTCTTCACTATAGGAATACTTAGATCCACTTCTACCATATTATTATCCTCTACAACTAAAGAGTTATTACAATCAATACTTACAATGCTAGCCTCAAGTTTGAATAGAGTTCCTATACGAACTCCCCTTGCCAACACCAATATTCCACAAACCATATTGTATCTATCCTTATTGAATACCACAGTCATACCCACGTCATTCACCTTACTCATGGATATCAAATTCCTTGCCAAACCTAGAATAATAAACACACTAGGAAGGGTTTTAATTATTCCATATTTTAACCTCAACTTGAATCTTCCTTGAACTATTATTTTATATGTTGTATTGTATCCCATGAAGACTTCACCTCCATTTATCTTTTCATATTCTTAGAACCCCTTCCTATGAGGAGTCATATGAAAGTAAGCACCTGATTCAATCAACTATGAGTCATGGCATTCACTTGTGCACGCTACATTTAATAATAAGTCCCCTAAATATTCATTTGTGGTATTCATTTCTATATGAGTTCCTTCACAAACTTTTTTAGATTTGTAGTCTCTTTTATAATGCCCTATTTTTCCATTCTTCTAGCATTTCTTATTTTATGGAGCAATAGATTTACCCCTAGATATTAATTTCCTTTCTCCTGATTTATTTTTGCTTCTTCCTTTGAGAATAGACCTCTCACAACCAATGCATATTTCATTCTCGATGATAATCCTTAGAATATTTTTGTCTCATTTCCTCAAATAGCAATTTTCCTACTATATCCTCTACTTTCAATGTAGAAGTAGTATTGGTG